>CM042851.1:36342493-36404009 GCA_023653725.1 Bungarus multicinctus
TTAATATTGCTAATTTGATTTGATTTTCTCAATGTTTCTTGCTCATTGTGTGCATGTATCTATGTGTGTGTTTAAAATGTTGCTAGCATGAATTTTGAAAATCATCTCAGTTATGTGGCTATTTTGGTATAGTACCTAAGGAGGAAACTCTGGGACCAGAACATAGACAACCTTGTTTTAGGATCAGGGGAAGAAACTTGGTTCATCTGAACCTCACCGTACCTGCAGAAGTTCCCTTGCTGTCTGCCAGCATTACTTGTGCCTTGATTTGATTAAATGCTTCCATTATTTAAATTCAAGAAAGGAAAATTTTTATGGAGAGGTAGGATCCTGAAAATTTTGAGAGCTTATAGTGATAGGGATAACTCAACAAGTCAAGATTTTGTTAAAATGAGAAAACAAGCATGAGGACATCACAATGCAACCCTTTATGTTCCTTTGTGTGATAGTAAGCCAAATGAAGAAACAACAGATTTTTTTCATAACAATGCACACTTGATCATTTATTTCCATTGAGTCCCAAAGAAACCTGTGCTCATTGGCATCTGCAATAAGTTGCAGTCATGACAAAATGAGAAAACCTGTGATGATACCCTGACCACCACTCCCAGCAAATATCCTTGATCCCAGGGGTCTGACACAAGTACTTAAGCCATTTGCATAATAATACTGTCACTCAAGGTTTCATTTGTTCCTGCTTGTCTTCTCTGGGAAAAGACCCATTTCCCCTCATTTTCAAGAAAGCCACAAATAACCAGTTAATCTCCCCAGAATCTCCCAGATGCCAGGAAATCAGAAGATATGAGGCCGGTCCTAAATAGTGCAACACTTTGGGTTAATGTTCCAAAGGTGCTTTTTCAGGAGGCAACTGGATTGTCTTGTTTTTTTTTTCCTTTTGAAGACATTTCACTTCTCATCTAAGAAGCTTCTTCAGCTCTAAACCTATATGGTGCTGAATGGAAGGAGTTATATTCCTTGCAGATAGCTGGTAATTTGCATCCTTTTAGAGGGTTGTTGAAATCCTTTGAGGTTTATCTGTGTCCTTAGGATCACCTGAGTAGTGCTCCTCCTTCCTGTAGGCTGCATTTTTTCCTCTAGAAATCCATTCCTATTCCTACATCATTCACACCACACCAAATTGTATAGCTAAAAGTCTGTAGAGATTCTCAGTCATCCAGGTCATGGTTGTTCCAAAGGTGCTTTTTCAGGAGGCAACTGGATTTCCTTGTTTGTTTTTTTTCTTTTGGATGAGAAGCAAAACATCTTCAAAACATTTTCAGACCTTGATGACTGAGAATCTATACAGACTTTGGGCTAATGTTTTCTCTGGTCCAGTATCTTTGTCCCACAACAGGCAGACAGATGCATTCAGAAAACTCATGAGTACTAATGGATAGTATGATCCCCTTCTGTTACTATTCCCTAGCAGTTGCTATTTAAGATTGATTGTCAGTGATTCAGAAAGGAATAAATAAATGGCCATTAAGATTAGTTGCCACTGACAGCCTGATCATCCAAGATGCTTCCCTGTCAACTTTCAATTCCAGTGTACCAATTTTCCATAAATACACAAATACTTTTTTTGCAGAGCCACATCCAACATCTGGTTTAATTGAAAACTTTGGATAATGAAATAGAAGGGGCAAATATTTGTGAAATGGAGATAATCTCAGAATCAGACTGAGTGTTGAAAAAAAAGTTTTTTTCCAAGGATTAGTCTTGCAGGACTAGGCTAATGTTTCATTGTATTGAAACAAAATAAACCAGCATTCATTTGCAACATTGCACAGAATATGAGAATCCTAGAATGAGAAGGAATAATTTAGACTATTGGCTGACTCCATTCCTTTGCTCAGTATATGAATAGGGTTCGTGACTGCTTGAATACATACGTAAAGAGATGCTCACCAGCCTTCCCCAGTCACTTGTTTCACTGTTTCATTGTCAGGCTTGCCGCAGCTAGATCCCTAGGAAAAAAAAAATCATTGACTCCATTTGGTTGAGGTGATAAGTTCTTTTACTAAGGATTAGTGGCTGCAGCAAAAGCTAGGCCAGAACTGAGTATTCACATGCAAAAGTTACAAGTTTTCCCCATCTCCCCAGCCCTCTCCTAATTGTGTTTTGGGAACCATCTGGATATTTGGTGCCTTTTTGTGCAATTTGCATTGTTTTCTCAGACTCCATGACCTTGAAGATTAGAAAAGCTGGTTCTCACACCTCTGGTTTCTGTAAAACCTGTCAACTCCTCGCCTCATGTTAACTGTATCCTCTACATGCCAATTGCCTACTTCCTCTCCCCCCACTGCCAAAGATTGATGGCAAGATGCCAGAGAGGTGCCAAGCTGAATATGGCAGATCTGACAAAAATAAATTCCCCTCCCCCGCCCCCCAAGATGTAAGTGATCAGCTTTCAGGTGACTTTTCCTTCTCCTTGTATAATACATTCTTATTTACTAGAATGAGAATCCTCTGTGCAACATCATTTCGATAATCCCTTTTTCATAGCTGGTTTCCTCATTCTTGCCTCACAAGACTCTACTGTCGAACAATGTCCATCTTCATTATCTTTTACATATACTCTTTCTGTGTATGTGTATATATTACTTTTATATATAAGTATATAATATATACTTACAAATATATGTGTGTGTGTGTATGTTAGGTTTTTGAGCTGATAAATAATTAAATAAGGGAGACTAGGATAGATCTATTTCGAGCTACTTAGCTCTAGTCAGCTAGCCATACCCTTACTGGGATTCGAACCTGGGAAGTATTACATGTGAGGCAGTTATAATTGCCATTAGGCCACAGGTTCTCATCCAGATCAGCGATACGGGGGAATGAGTGTATATTCTTGTGTTACAACAATATATATATATATATATATATATATATATATATATTTGTTTTCGGAGATTTTCGCGGGTATTTGTATGTGGATCTTTGGTTCTTCGGGTTTTCTCCTGCGTAGAGTTGGAAATATCTAGGCGATGTTTCGATGAAGTCTCATTCATCATCTTCAGGCTTGATCTCACTCTGAGAAGCACAAGGCCGAAGACACAAGCCTGAAGATGATGAATGAGACTTCATCGAAACGTCGCCTAGATATTTCCAACTCTACGCGGGAGAAAACCCGAAGAACCAAAGATATATCTATATATATATATATAATTATTTATCAGCTCAAAAACCTAACACACACACACACACATATATATTCATGGATGGCATGTATATCTTAGAAGAGCTGAATATCACCACACAAACTATCACTTTATTTACCTCAGTGGATTTTTTCCAACTGGTGTCCAACTCACAACATTATCCCAAGAAATCTACAAATTTAGCTTTTTTCCCTAAGTATTTGTTTACTTGGAACAGGTCTGTTGGGGAGGAGAAAGTTATTAGCAAGGAACAATTTAATGCTTAGCAATTTGTCTCTCACCATATGTTAGGATAATTAAAGGATCTTAGAGAAAAATTCACACAAACAAACATACACAGCCATGAGAGGGAGGGAGGGAAGGAGAAATCTATATAGCAGTACTGGAAACTAATGAATTAAATAACTCTCTTCTTTAAAAGCTTTTTTTTTAATGTATGCTCTAATAAAATGTAAGCAGCTTTGTTGAGCTGTGGCAACTTTGGAATTTTGAGATCATCTCATGGCTCATGACAAAACTTGCTGTTGCTGCCAAGGTAGGTGCTACAGTTGACAAAACAACTCACTACCAGATGACAAATGTTTCTCATTACCTCTTTTTGTAAAACTCCAAGGAACACTATTAAGACACACTCCAAGGGACTCTATTAAAACACACACACACACACACACACTCACATGCACAGACAAGTCACCCCATCAAAGCAGATTCAGGAAGAAAAGGAGATATTTTCTTTGAAGCATTTAAATCAAGTAGCTTTAAAATTCTTTGTTGATTCAATAGCTTTCCTCTGTTTTGAAGGTTGTTAGAGACAATAAAGCAGAGGTGGTATTCATCAGGTTCTGACTAGTTCTGGAGATCTGGTATCAGGAATTTTGAGTAGTTCAGAGAACTGGCAAATACCATCTCCAACTAGAGATTTTACAGTATTCTTCCATGCCCACCAATCCATGCCCACAGAACCAGTAGTAAAAAAAAATTGAATCCCACCACTGCAATAAAGAATACATAAACCATCTATATAAACAATAGACATAATTGATTAAATGAGATTGGCAATCATTCAAATCAAAATGATAATAAAAACTGAGCTGATTGTGCGATGAACCATAGTAGTGAAGATAACAAAGTATATGGACTTACAATAAGACATAGAATGACTGTGACAAAAGAAAGCAATGGTAGTGCCAATAATAAAAGGTGTATTGGGTGTAACCACAAAACAACTGGAGCACCACCTGTGCACCATCAGCACTGACAAATTCACCTGTAGTCAATTGCAAAAGGCAGCTTTGCTTGGAATAGTTTACATTCTGCAGTAATACTAATACATCAAACATGTATCTCTCTCAGGTCCTTGGGAAGGTTTCATAGGTGGACAAAAATATCAAATCCAGTCTGAGTATTTGGATGACGGTGCAACAAATCATATAATATGGAAAATCCTTGCTGAAGGAAGTCAATCAAAGAAAGCTCTTAAAAACAATGAAGGTGAAGGCTGATATAGAAAAGAAACAACTGAAAACCAATTTATTGATTGAAAAAAAAATCTAGTGCACGGTCAGTAATTCAAAGATATAGAACAAGACTCCTTAAACTTGGCAAGTTTAAAACTTGTGGACTTCAACTCCCAGAATTCCTGAGCAAACATGACTGGAGGAGGAATTCTGGGAGTTGAAGTCCACAAGTCTTAACTTGTCAAGTTTGAAGACCCTGATATAGAAGAAAAAGCTGATTTTAAAAAAAACACCCACATGGAGTTGGTTAAGGTCTGGCGTGTTAACGAAAATGAAACTGAAAGTTTTAGTTTAGCATCTCAAGAACAAGCTTTTGCCAATTAATTGTGTGAAGATGTAACCAACAACATCAAATATTGCCTTTCTAGTAAAAAGATGAAATCATTGACCATTGGCTGTTACAAAATTTCACAAACTGACTACACCAGAATCATGAATGAGTTTAAGGTGAAGTTTGGAAAATGACTTGGTTAAAATTTTAAGGAACTTTAAGCTCCAAACACACATACTATGCTTGATATAATAGTTATTGAAAAGAAAGAAGTCTGGTTCTTTGATATTGCAATTCTGGGTGATGTTAGGATGAAGGCAAAAAAACAATCTGAAAATAAAATTTAAAAAAATATCTGGACCTGCAGATTGAAGCTGAATTTATGAAAAAGAAACTCATTGTTATACCAATTGTGATTGGAGCCTTAGATAGATAACTAAAAAATTTCCTCAATATTTGGAAATATTAAATTTATCGGACCTAAGCACCCTAATTTTAAAAAATATCAACTTTCTTGGAATTGCCCTTGTTCTTTGATGCTATCTTAATAATTTTTAGGTCCTTGATTGGGACTTTAATTATTAAGTTACCACCTTTCTTAGACTTGATGAGATCATAAATAGACAAAGAAATGGAAAATAAAGAAGCTAAAATGCTGTGGGACTTTAGAATTCAATCAAACACCTGTCACATAACACTCCAGATTTAAAGACTTTATAAGAAAGATGAAAAAGTAAAATAAAAGACTGGGAAGACTAACATTCTTTGAAGAGCTCAGTATATCTGCCTATGAACTTACTTCTTTTCTGTTGAACTAATTTTATCCGTAAAACATTGACAGTAAGTCCTAATTTTCCCTTTATTTTTATTTCCCTTTTTTTTGTTTTTCTTTTCTTATATTTATTTTTGTAGAAATTTAATGAATTTAAAAGATGTAGCTTAATTTCATTTAATTAATAAATTAACTTCATCCTTAATAATGAGTACCGTATTTCTTTACATTTCTTAAAATGCTGACCATCTGATTTCCAAAATTGGAAAGACAAGGTTCCTCATTCCAAATACTTATATTATTCAGATACATTCTGTTTTTAAATTTTTGAAATTTTATTGTTGATTTCATTTCAAATATAGAATTCTTAAATATCTGAATTATCAAAGGCACAATGATATTTTAATGCACATTTCAATTTCATATATTCAAGAAAGTTATATTCTAAATAAATACTTTCAAAATCCTTAAAATAACCATTATAGAACAGTTGATTTAAGATATATATCCCTTGCTTGGGCCAAGACTTACAACAAATATTTTCCCCAGTATCTCCAAATTGGGATTATTCCACCTACTTATATGGGATGGGATAAAGCATGACTACAATTTTTTCTGCTCTATGGACTCTTGTTGTTAATGTCATCATTGCCATGAGATACAGTAGTATCCCTTTTTAAAATTAATCTTTGACCGTATCATCCACCATAAAGAGTATTCAACTAGAAAAGCTGGGTCCATCTTTAAATGAAGTCTGATTTGGAAATGCTTAATTTTGCAAAATCTTGAGATTTACTAGCTATAAACCCTGTATGAATGGTATTTTTATTTCAACATGTTTTATCTTAATATTCAATTCCAGGGATTTTTTGTGGGGTTGTGTGGGGAGGAAATGTGTACATGAAGAGACATATATTTAATAGCTTTAAGTACATCTCCCGAATGAACCTTTCATTAGCAAAAGCAATTTGTTCTCCTACTTTACCACAGATTCCACAACTGCAACGAAGCAAACAAAGGAATAATATTTGAGCAGCAACATCAAATGAACAAAATCTTTCCCTAACACCTGCTTCTCTGTTTGTTCTCTGCTTTTGAAGAGTGGTAGAGAAGACTACTTATAAAGCACTGGGAACAAAGTACATTAAAATATGCAAGCCAAAAGTATAACTGCTTTCTCTAGGTACTTCTCTTCCAAATCACATCCTCAGTAGGTGATGCTAAGATTTCTGTTTAATACAAAGGAAGCAATTTCATTGTCTGCAAAAATTATCCTATCCAACGGTACTTAGGGCTGATTATATCCCACAATACAATTCAACCACTGGGTAATATTGAAATGAAAAGGGGAAAAACTCTACCTGGCCCAACCATATTTTGAAGTACCCACATATTTCCTTGGATCTACATCTTATTAGCTAAATTGCAAGCTTCAAAATATGTTTTCCCAAATCCTATTCCATCTTCTTTCTTTCAGGTGAAATGGTAAGAATTTAGCACGGACACATGCAAGGGTTTATAAAATATTATTTTATTATCTATTTAATTCAGGTTTTTCCTTGAAAAGAAAAGGGGGCGGGGAGGAAAACTACATTTGGTAACAGCACCTTTGTCTGCAACCAAATAACTCTGAATATTTATACTTCTTTCCTTTCTCAGATCTTTGTTTTCTATTTCTGTTTGCTCTTACAGAACAAACAAAGCATAATTCTGGAACTCTGCCTCTTTAATTGCTAATGTGTGCAAATAAATAAATACATAAATAAATACATCTGTGTGGAACAAATCAACTTTTTTTGCAATCTAAAGCCAGGCAAGCATGACTCTGTGCAGCGATTAATACTTTATAAGTATTATATATTTATAATAATTATTAATTGGAGTGATGAGTGTTTTATCCATACTTGGTTTATTATTATTTACATACTGTATAAGCAGACAAATAATTCTACTGCTTATGGATCCATTTCTTCTGAAAGAAGTTGTTGAGATATTATTTGTCTCTTTCCATACTGGTCCACCAGTAACACTGTACAACAGATCTAAAGTTATTTAAAGGATGCTATCCTATCATAATTTTGTTTCAATTTAGTTAAACAGATATATCTTTCAATTTACATATGACTTTCAGAATCCTCTTTGTGTGTTTATTAAGGATTTTAAATTAGGGTTTGTCTATTACTTTTTCTGTTTTTTTAGTCCCACCAGTTCTTCTGGCAAATGGTATTTGTTACAGATCTTCCAATGCCCTGTTGCTTTTACTACATCATGCCATTGCTTATAGTCAGTCTGGGCAATCTTCTTGCAACAAATAACTAGGTAGTCCATTGTTTCTTTAGCTTAGTTGCAAAGATAGCATTTGGTGTTCATTGCTATCTTTTTAATTCTGGCTTTGTATGCATTTTTCTTAAGGTTTGGTCGTTTGTAGGAAGAATTAACTCCTGTCTCTTTCTTCAACTTTCCTGCTCTTAGCCATTATTAGGTCTTGTTATCTGTTTTGTCAATTTTTTTTAATGTACTACTTCATCTTCCCATGTCTCTATTCTGTTCCTCATATGGTCTTTCTTGAGTAAGCAGTTTGGTTATTCCAGCATTCAGTAAGACTGCATGGTATACTAGCTTTACTGCATCTTCTTCTTGGTCTTTCAGATTTTCTTTCAATGTCCTTTTCTCTTCTTCAACTGTGTGGTGTACTTGTAACATTCTATGCCCACCTATTTTCCTGTCAACATTGATGAAAGTCATAGTTCATTGTCATTATTTTTCTGGTCTTCCCATCCAGGGGTCTAGTTCTACTGGAGTCCAGTCCATTATTCCAGGCTGTGTATCTAATGACAGGAATTGCCCAGGTGTAGCATTTCCTCCACTCAGCTTGGATGTTCTTCAGTCTCTTAATAGATTCACTTCTGACCTTCTTCATGACTTCACATGTTCAGATTGGATTTGGCATTTTTGTCTACCTATTGATTTTTTTCCCAAGGATCTGGGATAGGCAGAATGTGGCCATCTGATTGTGTTACAGATATTGTCACAGAATGCAAACTGTTCCAAGTAAAGCTGCTTTTTGCAATTGACTGATGATGAATTTGTCAATGTCAATGGTGTTCAAGTGGTTCTCCAAATTGTTTTGGAGTGTACCCAAAGCATCTATTACTATTCGTACTATCTTTGGGCACCATGACTTTTTTTCTTCTTCTAATTTATGGTCCCACCAGTTCTTGCTTGTGGGAAAAGATTATTTCTTGCAGATTTTATGTTAATTATTATTAAGGTTTGTTGAACAGTCAGCCAGATGTTTAGACTGGATTTGGCTTTTTTTTTTTCACTTATTATGTTCTTCTCAAGGCCTTGAGATAAGCAGGTGTTCATGTCTAATGATGATTTATCTGATGTAAGCTGCTCCATGTAAAGCTGCCTTTTGGAATTGACAGATGATTATTTTGTCAATGCCGATGGTGTTCAAGCAGTGCTCCAGATGTTTAGCACAAAGGTGCCTAAAACTATTAGTGTATTCTTAATGTTATTATCAACTTGCTCAGAAATGCTATCTTTGTTCAATCATAGGTCAAATTAATAATGTGGGTCCTAAAGAAGAGAATATTTGTAGATCACAGTTGAATTGTAGAGTTGTTTGTGCCCTCTGATCTTGGCTATTTTCTTAGAGGTATTGCATTACACAACTAGGTAACTTCATCAGTGCTAGAAGGGAGTGAGGTTTGCTCTCTGTTTATGTACCGGTTGCTTACTCTGTCAATATTGGTGGGAGGGGTGTTTTCTTTATTAGGCTTTTGTTTACCCTTCTAACACCGAAGATATTATCTAGTTAGGTAACAAAATGACTGCAAGAAAATAACCAAGCTCAGAAAGCACCAGTAACCCCATGGTAATGAGACTCTTAAACAATTTATAATATGTGAGCAATATATTGGATTTTGAGTTGAGGAAGTCTGATTTCTGAATTAGATTCCCACTCAGACCTTGCCTTACATACTCTGCAATATATTGCCTGCAACAAGACAGTAATTCTAACACTACTTCTCTTTCAATGCATTTATGAAGAAAAAAAACCATGAAACCATCGGTGCTTCTCTATGAGGACATCGAAGAAAAACCAAATACAATTATGTTAAAGAAAGAAATGGAAGACATTTTTATTCTACCTTTCACTACCTTTGATTCTAGGTAGTGTCAACTCAAAAATATTTCTCTGGTCTTTTAGAGTTGCCAGCAGAAAGGGAGTGGGGAAAGTAGTGCATTCCTTAAATGCTTCATAGATAATTCCTAGGTGACCAAAGCTTCTGGCATGCAAGATTATTACTGGAGAGCATGATTGATGACTTTTGGCTATGGATGTGTCCCATTGGAAAATATATATCCTGTGATGACCCAGAGTGTACCACAAATGTAATAAAATCCAAAACGTAAATAAATGTCCTTTAATGCCTCCAACTTGGCTCCACTGTTTGATAATACTCAGTTGGAGTTAAAACGTACTCAAAAATAGTCTTCAAAAGAAAGCAATACAGTCTGAACTTAATCAGCAGATAGAGGTGAAATAAAAAAACCAAACAAACTACAATGAAGAAATATCCACAACAGAACAGGAGAAGTATTTACCAAATTCAAGGAGATAACAAGGCACAGTCTGTTGGAAAGATGCCAACCAAGGTAACTTCAGACCATAATAAAACACACTTTGTTTCCAGCATTCACCAGTACGCAGGTCCAAACTCTTATGCAGTTGTCACACCTGCATCCCATGAAGAGGATCAAGGCCCTCTCCTCCCATGGAAACCACATCTCTCCCTTATCCTCTTCTCCCTGCGTGCCTTAGGATGGATAGGGCCTGGGTCCTCCTCTGACTGCTCAGCTGACCTCTACCCTTCCCCAGCCTCCTCCACAATCTCCGGAGCCACACTTCCACTCCCTATTGGCTGTTCCTCCTCTCCCTCAGTCAGTCTCCACCAGGGGCATGACATATCCAGGGGGTTGGGGGAAGACCAGAGTCAAGGGTGAAATGAATGATATGTCTCAGAATCGGCTACACCCAGGTAGCACCGGCATGTTCACACCTAATAAATCTTCTTTTTACTCTGAGAGATATGGCTAGAGACTCATGATTTAAATGGGGATGGATGCCGGAGCCCTGACAGGTAGCTTAGGAATGTTTTAAGAAAGAATAAGAACCAGGAAAAAAAATAAGGTAATGTTAATGTTTTGAGAAGGAACCAAATGTGTTTCACAGAGCTTCTTCCTGATCTAACAGCAATATGCTTATTTGATAAGTACAAAGCAAATTAAGGAAGGAAAGAAAAATATTTTATTTCAGCATCTTTGGGCTAAAGCTAATTCCAAAATAAGGAAGGTTTCTTTGTACTTCAAGCTTGGAAATTCGCCTTACCAAAAAGTTTATCTTTTTAAACTTCTTAAATAAAACTGCTGCATGGATGGATCAGTTCAGCCAAGTTTCTGAAACTTCATTTATAATGCTGTCAATCAGATGAACTATACTTGACCCCCTCCAAGGAAAATGTGATTCAGTCTGTTGCTCTGGTTATCATCTTAGATTCTTCAGTTCTTCACTCAGAATATCTTCCAATGCTGTTGCTTTTTTGTGCCTCCAACTGTCAGTGTGTTATCTGGGACAAATGGTCCAATGTGTAGCTGGATTGTTCTACTTGGAGTAGTTTTCTAGTCTATAAATAACCATGCAAGAGTATAATAGACCCACAGTGGTAGACTTTTCTTTGCTTTTGTTCTGAAGGTTATTGTACCTCTGTGTTGTCTTTTAACCAAGAGGCCAAGTCAGTGTTCAGGAAATGCAAGTGATTTTGATGGAAAGAATTTTGGGTGATTTTGTTCAGTGCATCACAATCATGAACTTAAATTACATGTGTGGGTCCTAAGCATATTAACCAAAGGGGGATCTTAAGCACAAGATGAGTTTTTTTATAATGCAACTCTTATTAAGCATAAGAAAATGATTTTATTTAGTTAAAGGTTGTTTTCTTCCCTCTTAGTAATTTCCCAATGGGATATCACCATGAGATAAAACTGAATAAAAAACACCATTATAACTAAACCAAGAAGACTTGCTTATTAGCACTAAATCAGGAGTCTAGGAGCATAACTGCAAACTACAAAATACAAAAGTTGGGTTCACAAGCACATTAAACACATTAACTGAGTATTAATTTAAACATGGTTGACTGAATGAGGGCAGACGTATTGCTTTACTAGCGATTCCAAATTTGAGTTGCAAAGTGTCTAATGATGATTAAATGGAAAAAGTAAAGCTCACCTGGAGTTTTTCAATACAATTCTGGAAGTCCTAACCTGAGATGATAAATATTAAGTTATAAGCCACAAAATGTGAAAACTTAAATCTATATCTTCCAAAGGTCATCTGGATTTTATTATATGGATCTGGTAACTTTAGACAAGTGGTGCGGTGGCCCAGAGGTGGAGCTCTCACCTCACAATCAGGAGGCTGTGAGTTTGATTCTAGGTAGTGGCAGGTATTTCCCTCTCTGGGCACAATAAGAATATTTCTGCTGAAAAAGCTCCACATTGGTGACAGGAAGGGCATCCAGAGTAAACACTCAGCTCCATTCAAGTTGCCCAGACTCCACCCTGCTAGGGATTATGGGCTCATTAAAATAAGATGATCTGATCCAACCATAACCAAATTATGCTGGCTAGATTTGTACAATCTACTAAGATGAAAAAAGCTTAGGTTGTCTGAACCAATCTGCTATGACCTGCTGATTTAATGTTTTGTTTAAATTACTCTAAGTGCATAGCATTCCAATCGGAAGGTAAGGTAAAACAAAACACCAACTGAATGAACATATAATGTGTTAACTTGACTTGATATGCATGTATGTCTGCATACAAATCAGATATATGCATATGATCCTGGTGTACAAGTTTAAATGTATAGGTTAGACTATTAAAAAGGAAGCACTGATGTCTACAAGGGCCCACACACACACACACACACAAAATTGCCATGGTGGCAGATATAAATTTACAATACAGGTTTTGTGTTTGTGCAATGTGAACATATATCCAGAAGAAGTAGGATCAACTGTTTCATATTGACCTCCTTCCCCCATGAATGTTGGGAATGAAAATCAAATATTGAATAGAGTAAATCAGATTTGGTAGATATAAAGGCCATTAGTTATTTTTAGGTAGGAAACTGAAGGGTTATAGTTATGTGTTTAGTTGAGTTGTATACAGGAGTTTAAAATTTTCTACACTTTTTCTTTTTTCTGATCCTTTGCTGCGAATTATGTCATTTGTTCTCTCTCAACCTAAATAAGTATTTTATCTATAGGGGTTTTTCATTTCTCTCTCTCTCTCTCTCCCTCCCTCCCTCTCCCTGCCTCCCTCCATCCTCTCTCTCTGTCTCTCTCTGTCCTCTCTCCGTCTTTCTGTCTTTGTCTGTCTCTGACTCTCTGTCTCTCTCTCTCTCTCCCCACCAGACTGTTACCTACAGCAAAAAATGAGCATATTTATTTGAAGTTCTTGTGCATTCTACATTGCCTCAAAAGCCCTCCTACCTCTCTCAAATCTTTTGATTCAATGAGGCAGTTGTTTGAATTTTGAAAATCCTGCTTACACAAGTCTTCTAAAATAAAACAAATACTTCAGGCACTAGAGTTAGCTGAAAGTACCCTTTCAAAAACTATCGAACTGACTTTATCAATATCAGGTTGGTTGTCACTGAAAAAGGAGAAGACAAATTATTAATTAGCTCAGAAGTTAATTTAGGTTTTTTTAAAGCTTCTTGTTCATTTGATTCAGGTTTTTAAAAGCTTAAATATAAATCTTGTTTGAGAGACCTTTGCTGTATTTTTCTTCTATCAATATATTCTTTTAAGAAATTCATTCTATCTAATTACTCCATTTTTCCATTGATTGATTGATGTAGATTAACTCTGTAACCTTTATGGAAAACAACTAATGTATAACAATTCAAATAAGAAATTAAGAGTCACATTATGAAATGTGAAGAACAGTCATATCCATCACAAAATAATGTAAAATGCCAACCTCATTTGATAGTTGTAGCTCAAAAGAAAATGGATTCTGCAGTTTGACACAGAAAAAAAAAACCTTTTCATCAATTTTTAGACAAGGTATTTCTCTGGTGTTTATTAATAATAAGACAGTTCCATAATTAGAGAGGCAGTCCCTTAGATAAATGTGTCCTAAAATTTATTGAATTTTAAATGCCTTATACTGAGCCCAGAAAACAGCTGACATCCAATGCAAATAATTCAATATTGACTATATATTTATGTTGAACTCTTAAGCTGTTCTTGCATTGTGCTTATGCACCCTTGCCTGATAAACTGGTTGAAGAAAATTCTTTTCAGACTGAAACACAGGTAAGTTTTTAAGATCTTCAGTCTGACTAGCAGGATTTGTACAGTTTTCCCTGATATTGTGCCCTTCTATTTTTTTAAAAAAAATTCAGAAGCACACATAAGGAAGGAAACTGAAGGGGAAAAAAACACTGGTTTTGCATTTGTAATGGATTGTTAAGAATACAGAATGACATCATTCATTACTACCCTCCAAAACATTATTGGCCTGTTCTGCTATTGGCAGGGCACAGATCAGAGGTGGCATTCAGCAGGTTCCGACCAGTTCTGAAGAACTGGTAGCGGAAATTTTGAGTAGTTCGGAGAACCGGCAAATACCACCTCTGACTGGCCCCACCCCCATCTATTCCTGAGTCTCAGCTGATCGGCTGGATCTTCTCTTGTTGAGGAAAGCAGGTTAGTGGGGTGGGGAGGTAATGGGATTTTACAATAATCTTCCCCCAGGAGTGGGGAGGAAATGAAAATTTTACAGTATCCTTCCACTGCCATGCCCACCAAGCCACGCCACTGCCACCAAGCCATGTCCATGGAACCGGCAGTAAAAAAATTTGAACCCCACCACTGGCAATAGATATCCTGTAGAGAAATTGAAAAGGTACTGTATCATGTGAGTACTTCTGAAACAGCAGTAACAGTTCCGATTTTCTTTACTTTTAATGGTTATGTTGTAATTCTGCTTTGCTAAATGTCTTTGATATAATTCTACTGGCCTTTTTAAAGCTCTCCCATCTAAAATACAACTCTTCCACAGAGAACATAATAAATTAAATCCACCCAAAAAGCATTCATTCAAGAAACCTTGTTCACAGTCTGTTATCCTGTCAGCCCTTTGAGGCAGTGGAGATCAGGAAACAGATAAGGTCTATATTGCAGTACAAGAATCTTGAAAGACTTAACAGCATTTTCCCTCTTGTACCACATGTAAAAATTTCTACACTGTCAGTATCATGTAAAGTTCAATAAATGATGTCTATTTTTAAATGCAATATGTGTGCAACTCCAGATGAGAAGGGCTGGTCTCGAAGCTCAAGGTGATATCATGGCCCAGAAAGAATAAAACTAAAAGAATATAATGGTTGGGATTTGTCCAGAGTATTAAGCAGGTTCTGACCAGTTCTGGAGTACCGGTAGCGGAAATTTTGAGTAATTCAGAGAACTGGCAAATACCACCTCTGACTGGAGATTTTACAGTATCCTTCCCCTGCCATGCCCACCAGGCCACGCCCACAGAACCGGTAGTAAAAAAATTTGAATCCACCACTGGATCTCTCTCTCCAAAAAAGCTCTGGTAGGTTGAGATTTGAATGAGTGATGAAACCTATACATAATGTACTCATGTCAATATCAGACAACTGATCATAATATTCAACATTCCATCTAATTAACATTTTTTTTTGAAAAAGGATCTGAAGTTGATCCTTGATTTAATGATTGCAAAAGGCAGTATAAAGCTACTCCGTATTTTGAAAGACTACGAAGCATTTTGAAACTACCAGATTCAATTCATCAATTTGTTGTGATGGGGTGATCAAATGAAGCTGCATTGGAAACCTTCAAGGCAAGAGAATATTTGTAGCTCAAGGTTGAAATGAGGTATCCATGGTGTTTTCTGAGCTTGGTTGTTTCCTTGTAGATGTTTCAATACACCCAAACCTGGCAACATCATCAGTGCATTGATGTGCATGGATGATGTTACCTAGTTTGGATAATGAAATATCTGCAAGAAAACAACCAAGCTCAGAGAGCACCAAGACCCCTCATTTGGAATTTAAGATATGTTTTCCTTCTTTATTTGTATTTATACAGATATTTCTACGAAGCTTTCTTAATTAGCAATTTTGATTTTGTCCTTTATTTTAATATAAACAAGGAAGAACAAGACAGATTCAAATGGATTTAGCTCTGAGGCTGATTTATATTCCAAGCAGCCTTTCAATTTCCATATTTTTCACATTATTTCCACTGAATTTATATAATGTTAAATACATTTCTTTGGTGGAGGTTTTCTTCAAGATTTTCCTGGGTATATTACAAGTACTAGTGGAAAAGTTAGATTTAACTTCTATACTTTCAAGCTTATTGTTATGTATTTGTTTTAACTTAGGTTAAATTCCAGATAGGCACTAGATGTCAGCAAAGTGTTAAGAGTTTTTCTATGTTTTTTTCCCCCCTTAAATGTATTTGTCATCTGGGTTTTTGCAGCTCAGGTTTGGTAGCTAAAATGCATTGCAATTTTCTAGTTCAAACAATTTAGACTTAACTTCTTTCTGTGGAGCTAATATTTTTCCACATTCTTAACTGACAAACACAAAGAACTTTGTTTCTCCAAAAATCAATTCATCATCTATACAGTGTTGTAAGAAACACATGAAAAGAAAATATTGTATCAGATATTTAACCTAAAACACTTAAGACTTCAAGACTTACTTACAAACCTCAAGAAGTATGGAACATGGATAGGGCCATACTAAACAAGAGTACTGTATAAGGATAAATTATAGCAATAGCACTTAGATTTATATACCGCTTTATAGTGCTTTACAGCCCTCTCTACGTGGTTTTACAGAGTCAGCATATTGTCCCCAACAATCTGGGTCCTCATTTTACCCACCTCGGAAACGTGGAAGGCTGAGTCAACCTTGAGCCTGGTGCAATTTGAACTGCCAAATTTCAGGCAGCTGATAGTCAGCAGAAGTGGCCTGCAGTACTGCACTCTAACCATTGCACCATCGAGACTGTTATATCTGATTTGCAGTTATAGATTGTTGATACGTGTGTTACTTTATACCACTGGGATCAATATTTTTGTTTCTTTTGTTCTGTGTTAAAAATGATACAAAGGAAGCTATTTTCAAGGAAAGTACGTTAGGGGGAAATTATGTTTTTTAACATACCGGTGAAGGTTTTCATGACTGGCATCAGTAAAAGTTATTTGCTTCTGGCAAAATGTCAGAATGATGGAAATATAGATCATGGCCAGTGAGCCCAAAAGCTCATCACTGCTTCATTGATCTCTTTTTGTTGTCATTATTTAGATCCATATAATAAATAAAATAGAATAGCAGAGTTGGAAGGGACCTTGGAAGGTCTTCTAGTCCAACCCCCTGCCTAGGCAGGAAACCCTACACCACTTCAGACAAATGGTTATTCAACATCTTTTTAAAAAAACTTTCAGTATTGGAGCATTCACAATTTCTGGAGCAAATTGTTCCACTGATTAATTGTTCTAATTGGTCAGGAAATGTCTCCTTAGTTCTAAGTTGCTTGTCTCCTTGATTAGTTTCCATCCATTGCTTCTTGTCCTTTCCTTCAGGTGCTTTGGAGTAATAGAGTGACTCCCTCTTCTTTGTGGCAGCCCCTGAGATATTGGAACACTGCTATCATGTCTACTCTAGTCCTTCTTTTCATCAGACTAGACATACCCAGTTCCTGCAACCGTTCTTCATAAATTTTAGCCTCCAATCCCCTAATCATCTTTGTCGCTCTTCTCTGAACTCTTTCGAGAATCTCAACATCTTTTTTTACATCGTGGCAACCAAAACTGAATGCAGGATTCCTAGGCATTATAAAGTGGTATCACTGATGAAGTGGTATAGAAAACATGTTTATTATTCTTTTAAAAATAAAATCTATTTACTCACATCACAGAGCACCAGTTAAACATTTAATTCTAGGAGGCATGAAATATAAGAAAGCAAACTGAAAGTCAACTTCTGACTGATTACCAGTGGTGACGGCTTTCAGTATACTCCCTGCCATGACTATTTTCTGTCCACATAGGTCAGGACTGTTAGTTATTCTTCAAAAGAAGACCACTATAAAAAGAAGAAAGATGCAGAAAGCTCTCTTTGCTATCATCTAAAGTTGATTCTATTTTTTTTTTGTAGACCCAAATTAATAATTATTTTATAGGAGTTAATGAAGTAGCACATAATGAAGTTAGTTATATCATGAAATCTGCCAATCACATTTGCTTGTCTGGGTTTTGCAACACGACAGGAGAGAGTGAATAATGGCCAGGATTATGCATCCCTGTATGTTCCCCTGAGCATCCAAGATGAGTAGCACAGTCCCTGTTTTGCATATTTGGCTCTGAAATTACTGAGATTCCAGGCCAGGCAAATAAGAATCTGAGGCTATAAGGTTTTCCAATCATTTATCATTCTCTCCAACACTTAGCAAGCTGTTATTTTTATAGCAATATGAATATAGAATTGCTATTTCCTCTGGCAAAAGTTGACTTTCTATATACATGTCAAGACCTTTTTTCTTCTCAGTAATTTGCAGTTGACAGAAGCATTGTAGTCTGCCTAAATGCCAAGCTGTTCAACTTATTACTATTCTTCACAGTCAAGGATGGTTGGTGATAACACTTCAAAGAATTAAGCTGTTAGTTAAGTGCTGCTAACTCAGCCTGAGTGTCCTCTAAGTACTTTGGAGGGATTTTCTAATTCCTGTCAGACGACCCCTTGGGGTGCAAAGCAGCCCTATATTTTATTGAGTCTAATTAGCCTGGCAAATGCTTGCGAGTGCTTAATTAAAATTTCCTTTCCTTTGCTTGAATTGCAGGAGCACAGGAAGGATATCTTTTTTTTCTAACCCTTACAAATCTACCATTCCACAGCCTGATACAGGCTGATTCCACAGCCCATCGTCTATGGATTGGAGCAGTTCAGAAAAGCCTTGTCCCTTCCATTTGTCTCTGAGAGTAAACTGCTTCTGCCTGTTAAAGTCACTGCCTGCAAAAATCAGAGACAGACAGTTTGATATACATAACAAATAACAGAATAACAGAATGGGAAGGGATCTTGGAATTCTTCTAGTCCAACCCCTTGCTCAAGCAGGTGACCTTATGCCATTCTAGACAACTGGCTGTCCAATCTCTTCTTAAAAACCTCCAGTGATGGAGCATCCACAGCTTCTGAAGGCAAGCTATTTCACTGGTTAACAGTTCTCATTGTTAGGAAATTCCTCATTAGTTCTAGATTGGTTCTCTCCTTGTTTAGTTTCTCTTTTCACTTTTAAATAGTGAATGAACTCCTCCTTCCTTTAAACATACACTCTCTGTTTCCCATTTTGTGTCTGTAGGTTGTATATAACCTGTTTACTGAGAGAACTAATTTAGCTTAAGTTTATCAAAGTGAATCAGGGTAACATGGTTCTGTGATAAGAGGATATTTCCCCTTTTCCTGATAAGCACAGAAATTCCAAGATTAATTTTTAGATCTTTTGAAGAAATACAGACACAAGTGCAGAAGAGCTTTGTTGGTTTGATCTATTTTGCTTTGTTTAGTGAGATACTCCAAAATGAAATTTCCAGGCACTTGAATCTCTGCCACTCTATTATGCGGGCAGCTACCAGCTCACAAGTTGGGCTAGAGTTTGTTACTAAAGCACATGCTTTGCATGCAAAGGTTCCCAGATGTCACTTGGCATTTCCAAAGATTGCTTGAAATCTTGGACCAGCACTGCTAATCAAAATTAGAATTAAACTAGATGGATCAGCAGTTTACTTCAGTATGACATGGGACATTACCAAGACTGTGCTGTAATTACAGAAATGTACATTCAGTTTAAAAAGAAGCAGGTGCCTGTGAAGGATGCAAATAGAAGAGATTCAGTCCTCATAGTTGTAGTAGAATTCCATTTCTAGGCTACAAAGCTCTTAACAAACTATTGAATTATATGGATTATTGATCTAACATAGTGTTGAAAGAAATATCCATCTGGTTCAGTTCCAAGTGGGGATAAAGACACTGGAAACATGGAGACTGATTGGAAACAAAACCATCAAGCACATGGTCCTGGTGCAGTTGACCACATTGAGTTGAGAGAGAAAGAGGTATTTATACCACCTTTTGGGCCTTGCCCTTGAATTTCCTGTTCCTGTGCAAGCTATTGGCTGCTGTAGGGGTCATAACTAATCTTGTAGGTTTTCTGAGTCAAGCTTGGTTGAAGCTTGCTGGATGATACAATGAAGAGGCTTGTGTTCTGAAAGGATGTTGGGCAATTCCTATTGTGTCTTAATGGCTTTGCCCTGGTTTAGATCTTGAGTAAGGGCTAATCCCATCACCTTCAGGCTGAAGGTCATTTGTCTTGTAGAAAGGCTGGTCCAGCCCTGCTGGGGTTATTAGCAAAGGTGGGGGCTGCTTTCCAAGAGCATGTTTCTCCTTTAGGGAAATATAATATTCTGCCTTTTTAATATTTCTCAAAATATTTCATTCTTCTGGGAGAGGGGTGGTGCTAACTTTCTACACTAGACAATTAATTTGTCCCAGTACCTGGCTGCTTACAGTATGTCTTATTCTAGAGTAGCTCAAAAAAGGAAGTGGAAAGGCTACAACTTATTTTCAGTGAAAAAAAAAGTTAAATCTGTGGTAGCGTCTCTGAGTCAACAACACCACAGAAGGAATAATAGGAGACTTTATCCAACTTATCCCTGTCTTCTCATTCCTGCCCCATTATGTTATGGTATGGGTGCAGGGGTGGGTTACTACCAGTTCTGTCCACCTCTGTAGAAACGGTAACTCTGAAGAGCAACAGACATAGAACCGGTTCTATGTCTGCTGATGTTTTTGCCCACCTGCCCACCCGGGCTCTTACCTGACCTTTATTTCCTGATTTTTTCAACTTCAGCTGCCCTGCGAGGCACAGCTGCAGTTAAAAAAACAGAAAAAGGGGCTTTTTGAAAGGCTGCTTCTCTGCACGCAGTGTGCTGATGACCATTTACAGGCGCGCCACTGGCAGCATGCAGGGAAGCATATCGTAAATCACTGAACCTCGTAAACCAACCGAACTGGTAGTTAACCCTGTTGGATCCCACCCTTGTATGGGTGATATAAAAACAATATGCAGCAGAATGCCTAGAAAAGTTCAGGAAACTATTGCTTAATAAAGAGCCTTCAAGTATGCTTATAATGAAATTTCTGAACTCTTATATTGTACTTGCTTAGAAAGCTGGCAAAATAATGTTCGATTGAATTGGAATAGAAAGATTTAACCATAACTATCTTCAGTCTTCAGAAGTATCTATTAGCTGAATAACTGAAGGCTGTTCTTTGTGGTCTTGGATTCCATAATTCACAAAAAAATGTTACCTAGTATGTAAATACTACAGAAGTATTTTCAAATATATAGAGTTAACTGATATTATGCTAGCAGGAATTATCTGAGTCAAGCATTTGAAAGTACATGAAACAATACATTAAAACTGTGGAGGAATCTTACTCTCCAGAAACACAATCATTTTCTTATTGTACAGATACTTTATAAATATTAATCTGCTTATAAAATGGATTATAAAATGATTGACTAATAAAAGTAGTCACATTCCAGTCCAGAAGTAAAAGTGGCTCTCGCTGCTTCATAGAAAGGACCTAATTCCTTCAATTGAAAAAAATAATTATGATTTATGTTAAGCTTCAAATGAACAGTTCATGAAATTTGAAATAAAGGACTACTTTATTATAATCTCTCTATAATAGCAGTGATTTTACACTGCTGATCTGTCAAAGCACATATTCAAAAGACTAATCACTCATTCTTACTGTCAATCAATCTTGCTATTTTGATTATAATTCTTAATTGTGTAGGGAAACCATGGTAATTGACATTAAAATTTTTGAGCTAGAAACCCTTGGAGCAGGTGAATAGAATATTTTTCATGCATTGAACGCAAAAGGAAAAGTGATATATAAGCATCAATACAGTATAAGGTAGGGGTGTCAAACTTCATCATCATAGCATTGTCATGTGACATATCATGACATTTTCCCCTTTGCTAAACCAGACGTGGGCATGGACAGCGCATGACCCATCTAGTCTGTAGGCCACGAATTTGATACCCCTGGTATAAGGGTATATACAGTATTATATATAATTGGATAATATGGAAACCTTCCCTGCCAGGTTTGCTCTCTTAAATTTTAACCAAAAATATTATGTAAAAGTTGTATTTTTTTTTAAATGTTGCAGTTAAAATGCGATTTAATGTAATGCATCATTTGCCTTATTTACATGATTGTGGCTTTATACATGTAATACAGAATAATACAAGCAAAGTCATTTGCATTATTTTTGCAGCATGACATCAACATAAATGCATCTCACTAAGCTTAACACCACAATAATACTTTGGCCTACCTCCATTCCATCAAAGGCAGTACCATCCATCAGTCCAAGCCCCCTTTCCATTCCTAAGGATAAGAACCTCCTGGTGACTTCCCAGGGAGTGGAACCAAAGCACCATGAAGTCCTCTAGCTTTCAAACTCATGATGGTACCTAATAACCATCTCCTCCCACTTCACTCACAAACACACTGAGAAACACACACTATTCTCAGGCAACATTCCTCTTTTGCTCTCACCAATTGCTCAAGGGGTCCCTTCCATTCACTCCCACCCCCACTAATTGTACTTTAGTTCATTAAAACAGGATTTTACATAATTATGATATAATTCACACATCTTGAGTATGTTCACCTGATAAATGCATGTTCTTTACATGAAGGTGGTTATGGAATAATCCTTGTAGATCCCTATCTACAGACATTTTGGTTTTTAGTTTGCCAACCTATAATTTAAATATCTGCCCAAGTCATTCTTACCCCAGAAACAGCTGGCATTTTTTTTTCTGAATAATAGTTGCAATATTTTGAGAACATGTATTCTGTTATTACTTTATAGTAATAACTAATATTGTTTTAGCTTTTTTTATCTGCCTTTCTACAGGTTACTAATTATTACAGGGTACTGCAGGTCTACTAATTTATTTATTTTTATTCTCTTCAGAGAAAGAGGCATTTGTAAGTCTCTAAGCTGCTTCTGTGTGTATAAAGAAAAAAAAAAAAGGTTAGTGAGATGTCAGTGTACCGGAATAATTAAGATCCATATACTGAGAAGCCAGTTTGCAATGAGTTGCATGAATAATATTAGTTTATATTAGTCAGGAATCTTGTCCCTTGCATGTAGTTTATTTAACAAGCCATGTTCAGATTAATTCCTGAATAAGAAATGTACTACAATTAGTTTTGAAGCAATAGACCCGTCCAAGGAAGATCTTTATACATCCTATCAGTACAATTAGTTAATTTCTGGGAAAACAAATCACTAGTTTCATGTTGCTATTAACATGAGCCCTGCTAATAAGCTGATCAGGATAAATGTCTTAATTCTAAAGGAAGCATCCTTCTGCAGTCTTCAGTTTCTCCCAACACTTCCTGATCATCTGACTGTTGAGTACAAAATGTCAGGCTTCTATTTCTAAGATAAAGTTGGAAGACATAAACAGTCTCCTCAAAGACAAAAAACGACAAATTATTGGTTTTTTTAATGCTTTGTTGTATTTTTTGCTGGCAGAAAAATGTAATCTCCAGCTATTGAAATACTACTAATACTACTTACTTTTGGAGAGCTATCAATATGTTGTGTTACCTTCAAGGGAATTAACAGATTTGCAATCATTTCACTATTTTCTTGATCTAGAAGTAATCTGCTTTCTTTTTATTTTCTGTTTCTTTTAAGAAAGGAGAAAAAATAATTTTGCTGAGGACTTGCTGTTTCAGAGGAATATTTCTAGGCAGTGGTGGGATTCAAATAATTTAACAACTGGTTGTCTGCCCTAATGACCAGCTGGGTGGGCATGAATGGATGGGCGTGGCTGTGTGCAAGTTGGGGTGGGAGATCTTGTGAAATTTGAAAGGTTGACTGAGCTGACTGATCAACCTCCCAGCTTATTGTCCTGGTCAGTCCATTCATCGCCTCCCAAATATCAGGTGGCTCCCAGTCATGTTCCTGCAGCCTCCTTACCATGAATGGCAACCCCAGTGGGTCGGGCGGAGCAAGGCCAGACAGTGGCAGGAACAACTGGTTCACCAAACTATGCAAAAAATTAACAACAGGTTCAGCCAAAACTGTGTGAACCGGCTGAATCCCAGCACTGATTCTAGAGTTTGTTTTTTCCCCTCACACCTTGAGAGATAGCAGATCCTAACTGGCCTTGGCTAATCTCAAGGTTAACATTTGATTATTGGCTGTTGGGGTTTTGGATGTTCTGGGATTTTTAAAATCATCCTGAAAAAAGATATTGATAAGCATTTCCTTCGAGCTACCAAGAAAACTGCATGGATTCATGACTCCTGGTTGTGAATCCATGCAGTTTTCTTGGCAGCTTGAAGGAAATGCTTATCAATATCTTTTTTCAGGATGAGGACTTCATAACCAATTTTTAGTCTCAGAGATCTAATAATATGTAAATAGGCTGTGACTTCATTAGAACAATTCATAATTCATACCTGCCACCAAAGCACTCACCTACCATTAATTAGATTTTATATTGATTTTCATAAATAACTATGTCATTGGGAAGAATACACACACACAAACACACACCCCTTTTAAATATTTAAAATTCTGCATGTGCCATAAAATGCTGTTGGCTTGAATAAAAATCATTAAAAATTAATTTCATGGTATTAAATATTGCATACATTCTTTGACAGATCCCCCCCCCTCCCCAAATATAACACATGAGGAAATTCTATACTTATCCTGAAAGCAATTCTAAAATATGGTTCAAAAATAATTTAAAAAATGAAATCCCTTTTGTTCCTGAAGAAACAGTATAATGCATGAAAGATAGGCTAACGTTTAATGTTAATCTTTAAAGGTAAGTTTAAAGATATTATGCTCTCTGTGGGGTGTAGCAGTTGCTTTCAAATTATTTAAATAGTTTCAGCTTTAATTGAAAGTACTTCTGTAGTCTGACACTTAATCTATGTTTATGTATGGAAGAGAGGAGAGACATATAAGGAACTTTTCATCCAAGATAGTATACTTTTATCCAGGATCCTTCAGAATTGCTGTTGACAGTGTTAATCAACATAAAAAAACAAAACCCTGATGCATTTTTAACTTAATAATGCAATATAGATCTTAAAATGCTTAAGGTTTTCTGAATACTTTATTCAACAAAACAAGGAAGTATTATTTTGATTGAAGAATCAAGAGATCATTTAAAAGAAAGAGTATTTTGAGTGTAATGATTGATTGAGTGCCTTAAATCTTAGTATCTTTTTTATTGATTTTTTTCCTTTTGTTTAATCAACCAAAACAAATGATTTTTTTAAATCTTTACAATGCTAATAAAGTATAATTTATTATTCCATTTCAAGACTGCCTGACTTCTGAGTGACTCTGCATATTTTATAGATAAAGATATGGGGGACAATGATGTATTTCAAAAGCTGATGGCCAAAAAACCAATTCTAAAAATAGTAAAGCAAACTTATAAAGATTCCACAATCACTCTATCCTAAGGTCTATGGAAATAACCAACTTCACTGTAATTATCCATTCAAGATATACGTATATAAGCAATCTATTCAAAAATTGCAAGTATGATTACAGTCAGTAGAAACAAATTTATATACATTGGGTTTTTTCCCATTTTGGAAGCTCTGTGAGAGTCCCTATTTTGTGAAGAAACACATTGTCATTTCTCTTGCCTTAAAGCTATTACTGTGCTTCAGCATGTTCTCTCAATATTCTGCCATGTGGAGTGCTGTGATATGTTCTCTATCTAGATAGAAGTCTTGTGGGTGGCACTCCTTTGTTGAATGTGCTGAACATCTTACCTCTAGTTCTTTTTATCTGTCCCTTTTTACCTTGGATTGAAAGAACAGTCCATCATTCTCTGTGCCTTGAAATCACACGCCTTGAAATCACAGTCTCTTTTCGAAAGGCTGTTGTACATTTTTCATCTCCCGTTGGAATGTCTAAATTGATTTCCGACATCCTGCTAGTACTTGACTTTTGTCAACATAAAAATACATATTCCATAATTTAACAATTTCCATGATAGGATCAAGAATTATGTATGCTTTGCAGTTTGGCGCAGAGTCAGTAAATATACCTTCATACAGATACAATGCCAATGAGAGTGGTAGCTCTTCTGACAACAGCCAAGGTATCAAGGTTGTAAGTCAAACATGGTTTTAGATCTTGAGGTTAGAAGCGTAGTCCAGGGTTTAGCACATTATCGTCAAACCTCAAGACTGTTTTGGGTGTGCAGTTTTTTGGTACTGAACAAAGTCTGAAGAAAAGTTGACTGAATGACTTCATAAGCCTTCAAGATTTGAGTAAGTTGTATCCCATATACAGTTGGACAGCGGTTTTTAGCCATAAACAAATTAACTGCTACTGGAATGTAATTTCACCCTCTTGCCTATGAAAATTTAATTATTGCTTGGGTGTTCTTTTGGGCAGCTGAAGTGGCATGGTTTACCTGGGCTGTTAGTTTCCTGGAGCCCTGAAATGCTATGCTCAGGTTTTTAAAATATTTGACCTTCTCTAATTCACGGGAATCAATTATCCACTTGTGTTTCTGTCTTTTATTAGAAAAAAACCCCTAAAACATTAAATTTATCATAATTGTTTATTGCTCCTCATTACAATAGAATGCCAGGATTCTCAGTGCCTGATTCAAGCCTACAGAAGACAAGGTGACCAGAATCATCAACATAAAGTAAAATTAGAAGATGTCTATCAGCTAGTAGAGATGCATGAATATTAACTCTCTGGAGAAATTTAATCAGAGTGTTAATATATATGGAAAAAGGCAATGATTCTAGAATACATTCTTCTGTCACCACCACCCCCCTTGATAATCTGAATAGAGGATGGTCTCCTTTTTGGTTACATCTTACTCTAAGGTCAGTTAGAGTCATACAGGTCAGTGGTCACCAAGTGGTGGTCAATGGACAACTGGTGGTCTGCAAGAAAATTTTGGTGATCCACAGAAGAATATTTTGCATTTTTTATATTGCACTAAATCAGGGCTCCTCTAACTATGGCCCCTGAGCCAGATACAATGCAATGAACATTTGTATTGCTGCAGAGAGTCTCCTCCTTTGGGGGTCTTTTTGTGCAGATCGGAGAGGAGTAGGAATTCCGACTTAGGGTCTGATTCAGCCTCCCATTGTGGAGCTTTGGGCGAAGGCTGGAGGGAGGTGCCACTGGTGGCAAAGAGCCAGAGAGCCTTGTACTAGTGGGACTGAATCATGGCCTGGAATTGGCTTACCATCTCAGCTCACTGAGCCTTCAGGTACCTGGCCTTGCACTCCTGCAGGTCTTTCCTCTGCTTGGAAAGCCCATGCTCATAGTCCTTAGTGAGGTATTTCTGCTGAGTCTCCTTCTCGGTCAGATATAATTTGAATTGAACTAGCTGTTTTGCCAACTCTTTGTCATGGTGGCTGCTTAGCTCTAACAATTGCTTCCTGTTGGGGCCCTAAGAAGCCCCAGTGGGCAGGTGAGGAGTGACTGGGAGGGGAAGGGTGAGTAGAGGCTGAAGAGGCACCCCTCAACATGACTGACATTGAGTTGCCCACACTCACCCAGTCACATGACCACCTAGCCACACCCACCCAGCCAATCATTAGGAAGATCGTATTAGTGGTTCATGGGATTTAAAATTATGAATTTAGTGTTCCCTGAGGTCTGAAAGGTTGGTGACCCCTGATATAGGTCATATTGCAATAGCAATAGAACTGAGGCTTATATACCACTTCATAGAGATTTACAGCTTCTCTAAGTGGTTTACAGATTCAGCCTATTGCCCCCAACAATCTGGGTCCTCATTTTACAAACCTTGGAAGGATGGAAGGCTGAGTCAACTTTGAGCTGGAACTCATATAGTTTATGAATTAGGAGCAAGTGTCTATTGTTTATAAAGGATCTGATCAGAAGGTCCCAAAGTGTTACCTTCAAGATATTATCAATTATGACCTTGAAATCAATGAAGGCTACATATCAATTCAAGTCAAAGTGGTTTGTTTATTTCTCCGCCAGATGTTGAAGCACTAGGCAATGGTCTGTGGTAGTTGAAACCCTGCTTCTTCTAGGTTATTCCATCTTCTATTATTCAGGTTTGAATTTGATAAATAAGCACCTTGCACACGGCTTACTAATGATCTTCAACAGATTAATTGTCCCTTAATTAGCTACTATAATCATTCCTATCATTCCTATAATCATTTCTTTTTTTTATTCCAAAAGCTAGTCAAAGTAAAGATATTTGAAATTTGAAATATATCTTCATTACTTTTGCCTTCCATTTTGACCTCTTTTTTATATAGAAATATAAGTATACATGTACCTTGAATGCGGACATTCTAATACATTTAATGTTTAGTTCATTTCCATTCTAAAGTTCCAGTGATGGAGCCCTCTGCATTATTTTTTTAAAGTATTTTTGAGAAAGAAAAATAACGAAAAGAGAAGAAGAAGAAAAGAAAAAGAAAATACAAAATAATGACTTGTGTTCTTTTATTGAGTAGTTGCCAATTTCCCCTCCCTCTTTAATCCTTTTCAATCACCAAATGCCTACATCATCAACTCAGTCCTTTTTTTTCTTTTAATGAAAAGTCTACATAAGGTGTCCAGTCTTTCAAAACTTCTATATCATTTTTCCCGCTGGCCAAACTAGTCAGCGTTATCAGTTCCACATTTCTTCTGTACATGTTATAATCCAAATTTTCTTCTATTTCATTATTCTCCCATCTTGGTGCATAAAATAATCTTGCTACAATTACCATACACAGCATTAATTTCCCATATTTGTTTTCTAGCTCAACGTTTATAAAACACAATAGAAATAATTCTGATTTCATTGTAATGTTAATCCATTATTATTGGCATCGTTGTATGGATTTACACCATGCATTTTTTTTTTTTTGCTTTTTCACAAGTCTAATATGCATGATAAAAAGTCCCCTCTTCCTTTTGCACTTCCAACACTGGATTGCTATTCCTTTTTACACTTTTGACAGCTTGACCGGAGGCGCATACCAACAATGCATCATTTCATTTAAAAAAATCTGTCCATGGTGCTTCTCTATTTTTTTATGGTAAGTCACATTCCTCATTATTCTCCCTTTCCCTCCCCCAGTGCATTTTCCACTTTTATCAGTATGCAAGGTGTTAAGTATTCTTCTACATATATTATTCATTCTGACCACATGATATCTCATTTTTCCCTTAAGAACCCCCCCCCAAAAAAAAAAACAGACACACACACTTGTGTGTATTCTATAAATATCACAGACAAAATATTCTTGGAGTAATTTTAGGATGATGCTGACAAAGGTCACTGTAAATTATTTTAGAAATTTCTTGGACATTTTTCTATTCAACTAGATAACTAGTTGTTATGGTGAAAAAAAAATGAATCCAGAGTGGAAAAACACAATTTTCAAACCTTTTCTTAACTTGTCTTTCATCAGCTTTGAAATATATTCTGATGTCTGTGGCTAAATCTATGATACCACCACCCAATGAATTCTTTACAAAAACTCCCCTTTGAAGGATTGGTTCTGTTGCACATGCTATTTCCTATAGATTGTTCTCTGCTAATAGTTCCTTCATGATCAGTTGTTTTTTTCTTTGTAAACAAAGCACAAATTGGTCAGACCATAATGAGATTCTAGATTAGAATATAGTGAGCCAACAAAGCTGGCTGAGGAACTCTGGGAGTTGAAGTTCACAAGTCTTAAAGTTGCCACAGTTGGAGACCCCTGCGTCTATACCATTTAAACAGTTGCTTTGCTTCTTTCTGAATACATTCATCATTGGCAAGCTATTTGATCTTTAAGGTTCACATTTCTGCAGGAAATTATTACCAAAGAAATGTAAAGAGGGTCCTTCTTTCTAGAACTTCAGATGAGCCAGTTTCAAACTGATTCTGCAAACAATATAAGTTGCCAATACATAAATTTGGTTTAGAAGATTCATTTTGAGAAAACTGTGGCTTGTGACTTTTTATATGTTCAGTGTCAGCATGGCATAATGTGATGATTCCTTTGGAATTTGACTGCGGGATATTTTTTTCTGCTGAGAGTTCCATATCTCCCCCTCTGAGAATTCATTTCTGATATGGAAATTACTTCCAGGAAAGAGAGTGAGACAAAGAGTGAAACACACACACACACACTCACACAGAAGAGATAAGAGAAAGAGAGAGAGAGAGACAGAGAGAGATGCAACAAAAATCTGTGTTGAGAGAAATGAAAATAACAGACCTATTCACAAAATAATGTTGGTGGAATAGTAGCTGCTAACTCCAACAGGGGAGTATTTCCTCCCAACAGCAATGTAAACAGCTTAAAACAACCCTTCCCCTTTAAGAAAGTCAAGCAAAGTACCAGCAAAGGAGAAAAAAACAAACTCCAGAAAAACTCCAGAGACAGGAAGTCTAGGCACTGCCAAGAGGGTTAACAGAGAAGCAGTAAGCAACAACACCAAAATGTTTCCTTCCTGCCTTTCTTACAGGATTAGGCTTGTAAAGTGGAAAAAACAAAGGGAGATTTCTTCTAACAACCGGTTCTCTGAACTGCTTAGAAAGTTAACAACAGGTTCTAGCGAATAGGTGCGAACCAGTAGAATCCCACCCCATGCATATGCACATACAATCAGCGTCCAATGTAGTGCAGTGGTTATGATACTGAACTAGGAATGTGGAGATCCAGGCTGTTGTTCTCTTTTGGCACATAAACCATCTGAGCAATCTTGGACCACTTATTCTCTCTCAGCCCTAGTCAGAAAAATCAAAAACATCAATTTACCATCCTGCGCTTGATGTATGCAGTAGATGATGGCCTGTAACTTTAGTAGAGAGGTCATTTTGAGATGGACTAATAAAAATTTCACAATTTCTAAAATTACTGAGCTCACATTACAGTTTTCCTATATTTATTTATTTTTGCTTCAAATGTTTTATATAGCCTCTATTCTTATTATAAAACCTTATAAAAAGACATTTTTATAGTAATTTACAAATGTGGGTTTGGGGTTATTGGCTAGCAAAAAAAACCTTGTAATCAGAATCAAAAGAATAGAAAACAAGTCCCAGATGCCCAACAGTACTGTAAGGAGGTTGTGATCATCACAAAGTGGTTACACCACACATGATGTCAACAACAGCTACAATTATAACTACTAATGAAAATCACTTTAAAGATTTCAAACCTGCAAACATCAATTGTGCTTTCTAAAACAGCAAGAGATGCTATTTCAATATAATTCAAATTCCAGATTTCCATGCTATTTGTAGCAATTTAGGATTAAACCTCTATTACTTGAGTTTAAGAAAAAGTTTCCTTACTATTCTTCATACTTCCTTTATTCACAGAGGATTAAAAAACTAAATTCATAAATGTACAGATCAGAAGAATAGAGGGGAAAAATTATTGTTGTCTGTTATATTAGAGTAATTTTCTGGACCAGCTTCATTTTAACAGATAAAAGCACCTGTCACTGCTTTCATTACTTTTGTAGAATAGGATGAAAATAGCAAGGGGACATTAAATGCACCTAGTTTTAACTGGATATCTTTCAAGACTTCACTGCAAAAATGCCTTGAAGTATTTCCCTGCATTTTAAAAAAAATGGCACCATCAGTAATGAGGAAAATTCTACAACACAGAAGCTTCTGTTCAAGAAAAGAAACTATGTTGTGCTGAACAAACTTAAAAAAATATTCCAGCTTAAATCTAATTAAAACTTTCAAACCAACCTCTTATTTTTTAATTCTTTGTACTATTCTTATCTTATTAATTCTTATCTGGAGCTTTGTCATATCTGACGGAAAAGCTGGCTCTCCTGGAAAGGATCCCCTTATCAGTGGTTTCACTGAGGACAGATAATAAGGGAAAAAAAGACTGGCATTTGACTTATAGATATGTATCCTCCATTTCATAAATATTTAGTTAATGTATTGTCCTTTGATCCATTCAGTCATTAGGTTAAGCCAGTAGCTGAAAGTGTTGACTTGTCCAGTCATGAAGAATGGTTTACTTAAGAGGGTGCGTTGAACTGGCCAGTCTTGAGTCAACATCTGGAATTTTGACAGTGATGTTAATGCCAGGTAGGCTGCTAAGAGCAGCATAAAATAGCAAAGAGTGGGTGAGGAAGTGAGGTTAAAGCTTGAGGCTGCTCCCATTTATAATAATCCAAAACTGAGAAAGTGAAAGACATCCAAATTAATATTAGACTTGCAACTCAAGAAGTTGAAGAAAATCTACTACAGAGTTGAAGTGCTTAAAAAAACCACAAAGTACTTCAAAGCTGTCTGATTCCATTCACTTTTTTAAAGTGGGGAATGACCTGTCATTCACAAATCTGTACTGATAGGTTCATTGAAAGATATACTAAATTGAGGCACCCTTTTAAGTCTGTGCACTATCAAAGGGCATAATATTTTTTTGTAGTTTTGACTTGTCTAGGAAAAAGACATATGATACTAAGCTCTGTTTGTTACTAACATTTTACTTCACTACCCACTGAAAAGGGAAAATGCTGCCCTTCTTCCAAAGGACTCATAGATATTCCTGTCTGCATAGTTACTGCTGGATCTGAATGAGTAGTTGGATGGGTTATCATCTCTGTTCTTGTTTGGTCAATATCAATTGAGTAGATATAACAACATCGATAGGATTAAGATAAGTTACATTCCAAAGAGGGATAAGAGAAGAAGCTACTGACTTGAATTGAGGCTGGAAAAGAAAATGATATTTACAAAAAAGGAGGAAAAATCAGAGAGAAGTGGAGAAAGTTCGAGCTGATTCAGAAATGTATATATCTGTCTCCTTGTCACATATCAGACTGTTAACAGCTGGGTTGTCATACCACTTCACTTCTCCTACAGGACTACAGAATTCTGTGCATTTAGACCATATTACTGACTTACCTGTTGCCAAAGGTTAATCATTATTGTGGCTGTGGTGGATCTTTTTACTAAAATAGATTAGTTCATTTCTTATATGTGTCTTCTATTGCTTTCAGTACTGCAAAACTGTTTATTGAACATTTCTTTCAATACAAAGAAAAACAAACATTGGTTTCAAGACTTGAATTCCAAACTAGGTTTTAGATAGTTTATTAAGTTGGTATGAACGAGACAATGGATAAACTCTAAGTGTTCTTAAGCAAGTGACGGGCCCTACCTCTTGGGAGCACTGTGGTTTTACAGTGCCAGACGTCTCCTTTCATCTAGAGTCAGCTGCTGTCCTGCTGATCATGGTGGCATCTTCCAAGGGGCTGTCTGCGTGGGGGAAGGCTCCGGAAGCTGCTGCTGATGACATGGTGCATTGCGACGCCCCGGATGGATGCTACAATGGCGGTTGTTAGTGGCCTTGTTGGGACTTTAAGGATGGGGAGGAGGGGGGGCGAACAGGATGATTGTCTCTAGGGCTGTAATTGCTGTTAATTGCTCAGGGCTTGTCATAGCAGAGGGAGGGGCTGCTGAGATAATGAAGCTCAGATTGCTAATTAGCTAAGATTGCTAGCCAAGATTGCATCAGCAACCTCCTTAGGTAATTACAGGGAGTGTTCGGAAGAAGGGTGGTAGGAGGAGATGGCGTTAATGAGGTAATAATAACATGGGTGTGTATAAAGGGGGAAAGGAATTGTTACTCTGTAAGACTGTTTTTGTGAGGGCATTGTTTCTATTTGCCCCATTTCAAACTTGTTGCCTGACCGTAGCCACCATTGACAATAAACCTTCATTACTACGTCTGGTGTGGAGAGTTACTTGTAAGTAGCTACGGTTCTGGTCCTAAGGGCTTTGAGAGCAAGTTTGATGATTCCCTGAAAAATAGATGGCTTTGTAGATGTCGTGGCTGCATCTATAGATTGTTTCAAGGAGTCAGTTACTGATTTTAAAGCTGAAACCTTAGACAGCTTACTTGTGGCCTGGTGTGCTTATCAATAGAGGAATGATCATTAGATTGTGGTAGTCATTTTTACTTACTGAGGTCAACAATAAAAATTTTTTTCCTATGGCTAGTATTCACTTTCTACATGGTCTGGCTTTGTACTAATAGGTGCCAGGATTCAGTAGTCTCTGAACTCCTATTTAACTCTGCACAAAGTTGATAGGAGATGTTATCTGCTGTTTGGGATGAACTAGTTTCAATACTTTGCCCTATATTTCAATACTTTGCCCTATATCCTGGGCCAAACTGGAAGTGTAGTAGAAGCACTGACATCACCTAGAAGCTTTCTAGGTCTGAAACATGATGTGATCTAATTCAATTCAAGCAAGACAAATTGCTTGTGTGTCTAATCACACTTGGCCAATAAAGAATTCATCCATTTATCCATCCATTCATTCAAGATCAGATCACAGCCTCTCAAAAGCTTACTGATTCTGGAGTTGCACTAAGTTTGCTTCCAAGTCAGAGGCAGTATTCAGCAGGTTCTGACCAGTTTTAGAGAACTGGTAGCGGAAATTTTGAGTAGTTCGAAGAACCGGTAAATACTGTACCACCTCTGACTGGATATTTAACAGTATCCTTCCCCTGCTACACCCATCAAGCCACGCCCATAGAACCAGTAGTAAAAAAAAATAAATTCCACCACTGTTCCAAGTTAATACTCAAACAGGAGAATATTTGTATCTCAGAGTTGAAATGAGGGGTTTGTATTGGTCACTGTGCCTAGTTGTTTTCCTGTAGCTATCTCATTACCCAAACTTAGTAATATCATCAGTGCTCATGATGTTGTTATCTAGTTTGGGTAATGACATGTCTGCAAGGAAACAACCAAAGTGAGAGATCACCAAGGACCCGTCAAAGTAATACTCTGCTATGGATGTATTCCTACAAGAAAAGTGGATAGAAGCTATGGCTAGGAAATATGCCAACCCTAGTCTTACCTATAGCGATAGGCATTGGTGTCCTTGTTGTCTAAATTGTCCACTCATATCCTTATAAATCAGTGGTAGCAACATTGCTACTCTAAGTAGCACTGAAAGTAGAGGAAGGAAAAATCAGACCATTTCCTCAGAGGCCCTGTTACCTCTTTGGTGCTCCTTCTCCCCAACTTCTCTTAAGTCCCTCATCCCACTGCTGAGATGATGAAGAAGCACCTATGTGTTCTTCCTCTTCCCTCCGTCCCATCCATTCTCAGTTGCTACAGCAGGTTGGAGCAGGATAAAGAGATTGGTATCTGGGGCTTTTCACCATCTCTCACCAATCTTTAGATCTAGAGAGGTCTAGTTAACACCCTGGTTTAATTTTTAACACTTTACACCCAAAGCATGAGGAGATCAAGTTTTGAGTGAAGAAATAGGTAAGTACAAGCTAGGAAATTTTTATGTAATCCACAGAGCTCTGTTACAACAATCCTAATCTCTTGCCATTGGCCATGCTAGCACTGCCTCTGTCCTAGTATACAGTATTGATTAATAATATTAATAGTAAGTGTAATGCAAGACATTTGTTTTATTTCCCCAAGATTCAGTTAGTATGGTTCTCATTTTCATAACTTAGTTAAGGGACACCTTCTATCTGATTTGTTTAATTATTTTTCACATTTTGAACCACCATCTCCCTCAGAGAAGGACTCTGAGAAATGTAGAATAAAATATTAAAATATAAAAACAGCATATAAAATATAAAATTAGAAAAGGATTAAACCCTGTTAAAAATTAGTTAAAAATGCAAGGTCTCTGGGCACCAACCAGCCCCATGTCCCATGTCTACATGCTCTTCTGAGCATGTAGACATGCTGAGACTGCAGAGCCATGTATTATTATAATAAAAATAAATGTATTATTTCCTTTTTAGAAAGCCGAAGTGTGTGTTTATGGGGGGGCTACCTCACCTCCAGAGGAGAATATTCCACAGGGTAGGGGCAATGCACAGAAGACTTTCTTCCTAGATCCTGCCAGTCAGAATTCTTTGATCAATGGGGCTTGCAACATGCTTTCCTGCCTGACTAGGTGGGATGGGCTGAAGTAATAAGATAAGGACAGTTCTATAGTAACCTGACCTCATACCATGTAGGATTAATTAATATTTATATTTAAATAAAACAAATATTGAAACCAACATTTATGACTTTTATTCAGTATGAAAAAAAATGAATAACTAGTTTCCAATGAAACATTAAGACAAATAGTTGGGGAAATTGCTGATTTTGAATTAAGAAATAATTATTTAGTGCTATCTGAGAATCATGGGGGGTGAAGTCCAATTTATTTGGAGGGCACAAGATTGGAGAAATCTGGCATAATATATAAATGATACAAGTAACCAAAAGATGCCTTGCATTTTTCCTTACATGATATACAAAATATAATAAATATCCTGTGAGGGTGGCACATTGTTATGACCGATACTGTTGGCTTTCTTTCCCCCACATCTTATTTCAACTAGTTTAATTTGATTATGAAGCTTTTTCATAGGATCAAAAAGTTTAATTTCCTTAATCTTCTTTAAATTAGTGGCACACATTAGAAATATGGATGATAAAGCAAATTGTTCTATGCAGCAAAATTCTCTGCTGTTCCTTCAGTGTTCCCTTTATGACCTGATTTTGAAATGCATTTATTCAAAACAGAAATCATTGTAGTCCTTCAAATGTATTTTTATAATGTCTTCAAGGCTTAGAATTGCCATATGGTAGAATTAATTCTCTATTTATAAAGAGAAGGCTGCTTTTTTTAAAAAAAAAAAAAATCTGGATTGTCCTCCTCCTCCTCCCCCTCCTCCTCCTCCCCCTCCTCCTCCTCCTCCTTGACAATTATTAAACTATATATGCACAAGACTTCTATGTGAATCTAAGATTGCAGCTTGATTAAATGATTGGAATAAATAGTGCTCACATAGGATGTAAAGTTTACATCCTATGTGAACACTATTTATTCCAATCATTCCAATCATCAATCAAGTGCCGGCCCTGCAGGCTCATCCATTGTCTGTTGCACTGCTCCAGAGATGGCGCCTCAAACTCCCCCCTGACGCCTCTTAGTGCCCCTCTGCCGGCCCCTTTGGGGACGCTAAGAGGTGGCAGGGCGGCATTCGAGGTGCTGGCCCTGCAGGCAAACCCATTGACTGTTGTCCCACTCTGGAGCCAGCACCTCGAACGCCCCCCTGCTGCCATGTAGCGCCCCTCTGCCAGCCCCCTTGGGGATGCTAAGAGATGGCAGGGGGGCAGCGCATCAAACACAGCCACGGCGGCATGTAATTGCCACCACTGCCACATTCGAGGCACTGGCTCCAGAGCAATGCAACAGTCAATGGGTGAGCCTGCAGGGCCAGCACCTCAAACGCCCCCTTGCCGCCTCTTAGCATCTCCCTGCCGGCCCCTTTGCCTCCCTAAGGCATCCCACCCCCCACCCCCCCAAGGGGCAGTACTGCCCACTTTGGGAACCACTGTGTAAAGCAAGTATCTAGATAAGTAGAAGCCATTATTAGAAATTATGAGGGACATCAATATGAATATACCAGTATGTAAAAAGAAAGATTCTGAGTTTACATTGAAAGTACATGGGATTTTTGTTGTTTCTTTTTCCCTGCAGTAAACATGGAGTGCATAATAATTGTGCATTAAACTTCAAGGAACGCTTTGCTTTAATAGTGCTTCCTGTAAAACATCTTCGAATGTAGCTACTTCATGAAGGAATATAGTTCCCTGTTTCTCAAGTGAGAGATTGCTGTGTTGCTTTCCTTCGCAATGCTGCAACAAACCTCATCATTTTCATTCTCAAAAGCTTCTCATAACTAGAAGCAAGGATGGTAAGAAGTGACCCAAAGGGCCTTCAGGAGCAGCTCCCATCATTACTACATCCTGAGAAGACAGAGTATTAAGTCTCCGTAATGAGGCACCTTGTCAAGTCAAGTATAGCCTGCCTCACACATTTCTATGATACATAGGAAAAAATTGTGATTATGCACAGATGCCAATGTAAGAGAGTGCAGAGAGACTCTTTTTATATAAGAAAAAAAAAAGAAGTCTGTATGACAAAATGTCTCATTCTATTTATATATATTCAGGAATACAGGCACAAAGATATATACAGTATATATAACTAATTGCTAGGTTTTCAATTTTGCTCATTTCTGAGGGTAGAATACACACATTCTCCAATTGCTTTGCATTATTATTGTTGTTGTTTTTGGTTTTTTGCCATGAACTAATTTCTTGTCAATCAAAAAGGTCGGCAATTTGGCAGTTTGAATCCCTAGCACCGTGTAATGGAGTGAGCTCCCGTTACTTGTCCCAGCTTTTGCCAACCTAGCAGTTTGAAAGCTTGTAAAAATGCAAGTAGAAAAATAGGGACCACTTTGGTGGGAAGGTAAAAGTGTTCTGTGCACCTTCAATATTTAGTCATGCTGGCCACATGACCATGTCTTTGGACAGCTCTGGCTCTTTGGCTTTGTGACGGAGATGAGCACCATCCCCTAGAGCTGGAAACAACTAGCATGTATGTACCGTATTTTCCGGCGTATAAGACGACCGGGCGTATAAGACGACCCCTGATTTTTGGTTGACTTTTTTCAAAGTCATCTTATACACCAGAAAATACGGGTATTCAATTAAGCTGCAAGGATTTGTAAATGCTTCTCCTTCCTTCGCGCTCGCATCAGCCTTCCTCCTCCGGCCCCAGGGCGCTCGCATCAACCTTCCTTCGCGCTCGCATCAACCTTCCTCCTCCAGCCCCAGGGCGACTCTCTCGGTCTCTCTCCCACACACACGGAAGACGACCAGGCCTCCCGCGGAGCATGATGGGCCGGCAGAGCGGCCGCTGTCTTCTCTTCGGGAAGGGGAGGAGCGTCTCCCGGCGACGCCCGTAATATTTTCCGGCGTATAAGACGACCCGGTGTATAAGACGACCCCGGATTTTAGGTTGTCTTTTTTTGGTTTCAAAAGTCGTCTTATACGCCGGAAAATACGGTACCTTTACTTTTAATTTGTACAGTATGCTCCAGCTTGCAATATTTCTTCAAATCATTAAGAACCTTAAAATACAAATGTTCCTTTTCTCTGTATCCAGCCCTCCTGCCTGAAGATCTCCTTCTCCCTTACAATGTTATGATAGGATTTGGAGAAGTAGAAGAAATTTTATTTTGCCTCTTAAGAGGCAGGATCCATTTATCTCAAAAGAGGAAAGTTCTCCTTGCTCTCGTCTCAAAGGAACGCTTGTTACTTCTCATTTCTTGATCTTTTTTGGCCTTCTCCCGCTGTTGTTGTTTTTTTTCCTCCTCATACTTCTCAGCCTCTTTTCTTCTATAAAAAGCACGATTGCATAAGAGATGTTTGTAGATGCCAGCCACCATAAATGAATTATGCATTGATTGGTAAATAGGCAATGACAGAAAGTGATATACGAGCCTTGTGCTAAGGACTCTGAGGAGAAGTTTTGAAAAACCACAGAATTGGTTTGTCAGCCTCCAGAACATCATAGCCCATCCGTCTTTGATGCTGAGGAGATGGGGGTTGCCTCTTTATGCATGAACTAACATTTTGCTGCTGAACATAGCATTCTGCAGCATATTATTGTTTTTGAGAATATGAAAAAAAATTTTCTTTAATTAACTGAATTGCATAAACAAATGACTAACCTCTCACCTGAGGTTCTGCTTTCTCTAAAATTGCTTTGAAAGCTTTAAAATATCAGTGGCAATATTGGTATAGGTCTGTTTCATAATGCATCAAGATTAAATCTGAAGTTAAACAACATGTTTATATAAGTGTAAAAATACTAAGGAATGCATGTCTTATTGAATGACATGAGATATCTTTTCCAGTACATGCTATACCAGTGGTGGCTAACCTTTTTGGGTTCCTGTGCCAAAAATTATGTGCACACTTGCACTCTCACACTCTCGTGTCTCACCCAGAAGGCAATGCGCACCCCCCACGCCCCCTATGCATGTGCGTGCAATCCCCACCCACACCACCCCCCTTACCTGCACTGTACCTCACAGCTGATTTTTGGTGGGTTTGAGGCCTTTTTCGGCCTCTCAAAGGCTTGAGGAAGGTTTCTGCAGGCTTCTACAGGCTTTGCAGGCCCAAAACTAGCCCCATTTTGTCACTTCTGGTATTTTTGAAAAAACAGGAAGTGAGGAAATGGGGCTAGTTTTTGGCCTGCAAAGCCTGCAGAAGTCTTTCTCAAGCCTTTGGGAGGCCAAAAAAGGCCTCAAATCTGCCAAAAATCAGCTGTGAGGCACGCACATGTGCAATGAGGTAAAGTTGCCTGCAGCTCATATGCCGGCACAAATGGCTCTGCATGCCGCATGTGGCACACATGCCATAGGTTCGCCATCACAGTGCTATACTATACAATCATGGCAAACTATTGAAGAAGCTTTTTGGTACATCTATGATCTGTGTCTAGTGTTGCATTATAAGTTATGGCAATTCTATTTTTCCAAAGACACTAAATATACTAATTTTATCAAGAAAAAGCTGTGGATCTCAAATGAAGTCTTTTATCTGTCACCAAATTCCTGTTCCATGTTTTCTGTTGTTAAATTTGCGACTTTGGTCTACATTCAACAGTACCCCTGTTTTCCAAAAAAAAATAGAATTCTTATTTGAAATTATTTTTATTAATGCTGTAGATTAATTACACATTTTAATAAATATTTCTGAAGCTTTATTTGAGAATGTTCTTTCACAAATAAATCCCTTTCCCTTATGAAATTAAATAATATATTAAATGTTCACTTTTTTTAAAAAAGATGAATCATTATAGTAATGTAGGGTATTAAAAATATCATCTTAGGAGCTACAAACATACTTAAATAACAAGCAAATCCAAATATAGAATAACTGTAGATGAAATATACTTTATCAACATAAGAATATTTTTCAGGATTATTTGCAAATGACAGAAACACTTGGTAGTGTCTTCAGCATCCATTCTTTTTGCCTTTAGGAAAGGAATCCTTTGTTCTTTTGTATTGGATTGGTGATGATATTAATAGCTTTTTATGGTTTATTTAAAATAATATTGGAAGAGAGAATATAATCTTCAGGAGAAAGGAGAAGAAGGAGGATATTGCTTTATTGGAGTAGAGGGTAAATATCCTCAGGGGAAAGGAGGAGGAGGATACTTGTAGAAAAAGGTTAGATCTAAAATCCATCAAATTAAAAATGTCACCCTCCTAACATTGCAGGCCTCCGTGAACTCTTGAATTCAATCACATTATGTGCTACAAATACAGAAGAGATGCTGGTTATGGATCACCTTTTATCTAGTGCATTTCTAATTTCAAGTGCTTAGTAATAAATCTATTCCACCAAACTTCCATGACACCATGCCGGTTAAAGACAATAGTATAAAATTGTTATTTTATTTTTGAATTAGAGCTTTTGCATGGATGGCTCTCCTATATTTCCCTAAAATACATGTTTTTTAAAAGTGAGAATTCAAGCTTACTTTCTGGCCTGAAAAATCTTTTATAACTGCAAGAAGCAGCCTGATTTACCCACAGACCTGCTACTTGCTGAAATTCTTTTTTCATAGCCATGATGCCTTATAAAATTTATTAAAGCTGTCCTTCCCCCAAACTGCTACAATACTAATCTTTGTGGCATTCCACAGATCTAGATTAGGACATTTATCAAAGCTAGAAGCAGAAAGGAACAGATTTAGATCTGTTTGAGCCCTCCACTAGAAATGAAAATTTGTTCTGTTTTTCAATAGGATTTTCACAGATTTATACACATTTCTCACAGTACATTTACATATCCTGAAAGAGAGAAAGATCCTTAACAATAAATCATCAATACACACAATTGTATGATGGACCAGTTTTCGATTCCTGGTGCTGGAGGGATTACCTTTTAAATACATGCATGGTTGTTCTTGGCATTGTTATTAAATTTAAAGACAATTTTAGCATTGCCTGTTTCATTTAAGAAACCTTATTTATATCAAGCAAAATCTTGTTGCATAGGAAAAATAACCCCATAACTTTACCTAACCATCTTTTTAGCTTTCAAGTTGTTATGGTTATCCACATTTTTCCTTATTTATTAAATTGTTAGAATAGGGTGCAATTTTTCTCTACCCGGGACAATATTTTCAAACCACATTTAAATAGTCATTGAATCTACAAGAACATGTTCGGTAATATAAGCATGTAGAAATGTGAACATTTGGAAGGGTGATTGGGGTGTTAAGGATAGACATGTTATTTTGTCTTGTTTTGTCCAAAAGAATCCAAAGATTGCACTGCCAATTATTGGACAATTTCAGTAGTACAATATATTACTGGTTTTGCCAACTTGCAAAAATGCAACTTCCCTATTTTTTGTCTCAGCTAGTGCCTACTACATGAGCTAGTCCCAGGACTCTATAAAAGCAAAAGTTGAACAAAAAAACCAAGATAGGAAGAATAACCTTTGAATTTTGAGATTAGAGAAGATTCCTGAGAATATAGTGGACCATCAGAAATAAACAACTGATGGCTCATTGAACAAATCAACCCACAATTCTCACTAAAGGCACAAGTGGTTAGGCTCAAATTATCCAATTTGGGCAAATTATGCAAATATTTAGCTCTCTGAAAAAGTCCTAATGTTGGGAATAGTGAAAGAAAGAAAAGAAGAGAATGAACAGCAGCAGGATGATGGCTTAGTTTCTTAGGCAATTATGCAGCACTAAAAACCTGAAAGACTAGATTAGAGATAGATCATCAGGGAGAAAATCTATATATGCAAACAGCAAGAGTAAAAAAAACCCCAACAACTCAATGTCACATAATCAGTCAATCAATCAGTTTTTACAACATTTTCTAGAAATGGTAGGAATTGGAAACTGAATCCAGAATAACAGAAAGCTACGTTGACAGAATTAGCTGTATTCTTCAAAACAGCTCTCATACAAACCTAGGTATGCCCATGAGGTGAATTTGCTTCATGTAATTCTCTCTCCTTTTCTTCTATGGAATTCTTTTCATTAGGATTTTAAGTTTCATAGTTTTAATATAGAGAAATGTGGCAGACAGACTTGCAGTATGTAGCAAAGTAAAGTTCTTTGTTAATGATCATATTTCTTTTTGTGATTTCTCATCTAAATATTACATGCTATACAGACTTTGGGAAATTTCATTTAAAAGCATTAAAGAATTTGCCCATCCACCTGATGGGTAGAAGCAACATAAACTTGGGAACTTCAATGTCCTGTAGCCAATCAGAAGGGTACTTTGATGGACTTTTGTAAATTGAAGTGTCAGCCTTCTTTTTCTCTGTGTTTTAATCTCCAGGTCTGCCTGTAATCCAGCCAGTGGTGGGATCAGATGACAGGGACCGCAGCAGAGGGCCAAAAGAGCCACATGTGGCTCCAGAGCTACAGGTTGCAGACCCCTGGATTAGTGAGACATTATTCCACTGTACTCAGTAGGAGTTATGACACTCTATATTATTTATTTAACATCAGAACAATGTAGCAAAGTGATTGGGAACCAATTTTTTATTACTTCCATTCGATTAATTATTTGAATCCATCTTTTCAAGATAAAATAATGTAACCAATCTTTGAGCTATCACGGATTGGATCTGCAGAATTGTCAATGGTGGATTAATACCTGAATGGTTTGAAAAGGGTTTGTTTTTAATATGTACATGTGGGAGAGAGATCATAGCCCGCCCTTGTTTTAAAAAAAATCCCAATCTGCATTTACCAAGGACCTAAAATTAAGGCTGCTGTGAATAGCTGTAATTGTCCATTTGCAGTGTGGCAATTGCATATTTGATGTTGATAATTGGCCTCAGCAAGCAGAAGGTTTACAAACAGATTTAATAGATCCAGTTTTTTTTAAAGTAATGATTTGAAGAACAGAGTATTGTATGATTACTGTGGAGCAGTAATTCACAGCACCATTAGGTATGAGCTTTTGAACATATCCGTAGTTTAATCTGAGCCTTTCAGTGGGAAACAATGAGAAATAGCATGGGATGATTCACAGTAGCCAGTTCTGTGTTTTGAATGGGCACAATGTACAATTGTATATGATATACACAATGGACACCCATCACAATTGAAGAAGTATAAAAATCCTGTCAGTGTGCAGAACAACGGAAATCTCTCCTTTTTTCTCTCTCTTCCAAATACAAGACTAATATTCAGGAAGCTTTTCAAAATAAATTGAAGGGTTTTTTGTATCCTAAACTAAAATCTAGGCATGTGACATATGGAAGAAGAAACAATTATCCTAGTTTTGTTGGGAGATACAGAAGGGATTAAAAGCAAAGGACCAGATGATTATATAGAGAGGAGAATTTGTATGAATAGTGTTTTAAACTCTGGTGTAATAATTTGAACTTTTTTTAAAAAAAATCTCCTGTACAATTATAATTATGTTTCCCAGCTATTAGCAGATTAAACATAATAAATAAACCATGCATGAGACAATCATTTATATTCAAGTTCTCCTTGTTTTCTTATCTATAAGCATGAAGTACATGCATGTACTCATTTATAAAAGTGATTTAGATCAAGTGAAGTGAGTTTAAATAAAGATAAATTAAAAGTGTAGGCATAAGATTCAAATGAATCCTGGACAAAAGTTTAGTAACAGGATAATTTAGAAAAGAAAGATATTAATGTGGCATGCGATGAAGGGTGACACAATGGCAGGAATTCTTGAAAGAATATTTCTAAGGTTTATGCAAAGGGTTTCACAGGACAGAGAAGAAAATATATGTAACAATCATAATCAGATAATCATAGAAACATAGGGAGGAAGGGACCCTATGGTCAAATTTTCTAATCAAATTCCCTCTTTGAGGCAGGAGGCTTATATTGTCCCAGTCAAATCATTATCTAATTTATTTTTTGAAAATCTCCAGTAATGGAGCGCACACAACTGCAGGAGGGAAGCTGTTCCTTTGATTAATTGCTGTCACTGACAGAAAAGTTCTACTTAATTCTAAGTTACATCTCTCTTTGATTTCCACCCATTACTTTTTGTCCTGCCTCTGGTGTCTCGGAGAACAAGTCAATCCCCTCTTTTTTGTAACAGCCCTTCAAGTGCTGGGAGACAATTATCATGTACCCCTATAGGTGAGACAGACCTAGATCCATCAACCATTCATCATATGATGTAGCCTCCAGACTCTTTTTCATCTGTTTTTCTCTTTTTATACTTCATCTTTTTTTTTTCTCTTTGCATACTTTCCAGGTTCTCAAAAGCTTGTTTTTATCACGGTGATCAGAACTGGATACACTATTTGAATTTTCATCTCATCAGCATGGTGTGAAGCAGTACTATCACTTTTCGTTGACTTGACACTATCTCTCTGTTGTTGCATCCGAGGAATTCATTATCTTTTTTGGCAGTGCAGCACACTGTTGGCTCTTACTTAAGTGATGGTCCATTAGGATTCCTAAATCTCTCTCACAGTTACTACTATTGAGCCAGGTACCACCTATTCTATACTTATGCATATGATTTTTCCCACCTAAGTGCAAGATCTTACTTTTCTCACCACTGAACTGCTTTTTGTTCAGTGGCACCCAATGCTTGAGTCTGTCAAGATCCTTCTGGATCTTGAGCCTATTTTCTAAAGTATTAGCAATTCACCCTTAGGTTGGTTCAAATCTGATGAGTTCCCCTTCTATTCCCTCATCTAACTCATTTATGAAGATTTTGAAGAGTGATAGGCCCAAAACTGAATGTTGTGGTAGCCCATTGCATGATTCCTTCCACGTAGATGCAGTTCCACTGAAGACTACCCACTAGATGTAGATGGAACCCAGTTGTGAATTCATCTAGTGATGGCACTGCCTATCCCATTTTGTTCTATCATACCAAGATGTAACCTGTGGGTGCATTTTGTTAAATGCCTTGGTGAAGTCTAGGTGTATTACATTCATACCATTTTGCTGCTTGATTAATTTAGACACTTTATCAAAGAAGGCAATAAGGTTTGTTTGGCAGGATCTCTTAAAAAAACCATACTGGCTTCTAGTAATCACTTCGTTTGTATCTAGGTGCTCATAAATACTTTGCTGTATTATCTTTTCTAGGATTTTCCCAGGTGTTGAGTCAAGTTGATTGGCCTGTTATTTCTTGCATTCATTTCCCCCCCTTTTTATAGATTGGGATCACATTGATTTTTTTGCAGTGGTCTGTATTTCAATATGAGTCCAGCCTCAAATTAATATGAACTGTGCAAATAGACCAACCTTGTTTGTTCTAGTAATGATATGCAGTGTTTCCATAACCTCATTTAACCTTCACTGAAAAATATAACCACTGCCCTCATTTTATGATTGGATTGCTTTGGAAGATGCTGTAAATCCATAAAGGAAAAATAACTATAGTCAAAGTTGTGGAAAACAAAAGTGAAATATGAAATATGAACTCTTTCATCTATCTGTTATTTGTCTGTTTATATCTATCTGTCTGTCTGTCTATCTAGCTATCATCTAGCTATCATTCTCTCTGTCTACTTACCCATCTCCTTATCTATGAGAGACAGACAGACAGTGAGGCAATAATGATAAAAATAAAGGTTTCCTTGAGTGTAGCTTAACTCTTGATGACAGTATCAAAGCATTTACAAAGATATCTTAGCAACAGAACAAAACTGATTTGTGCTTGTTTTCTGGTAGAATTAACATTGTCTGGTAGAATTAACATTGTTGGTTTCCCAGTCTTATAACCTTCAAAAGTCATGATGGCCTCTCATTTATTAGAAACTAGGGCCAAACCTGATCGATTAAGTGCTCTGTTTTTATGAATTTTACTCCAGATCTAACCATTGAGACAGTCTATTGCTTTATTGACTGACAAGACTTCCAGCATTCCAAATCACAAGATTGAATGAGATTTAGTAACCTATATGCCTAATAATTATGCTAAGGAGAGAGACATACTCATGTGATCCTTTCTTTAGCACAATTGTACTGACTCATGGATACCGATGTGGCCTATTTTATTTATGAAAGAAGTGATTTCCCATGGCTTGGGACCTGGGTACTTACGGGACCGCCTGCTGCCATCAGCAGCCTCCCGCCGCCCAGTGCGCTCCTACAGGGTTGGCCACCTCGGGGTTCCGCCGCCTGATCGTTGCCGGTTGTGGCCCCGAGGGTGCGGGCCTTCTCTGTGGGGGCTCCCTCCTTGTGGAATGATTTGCCCCCGGAGCTACAGGCCATTACCAACATTCAGACCTTCCGGTGCGCAGTAAAGACCCTGTTCTTTCAACAGGCCGGCCTGGCCCAGTAATGTTTTTTTGGGGTTTTAATAACTAGATTTTTAAATTTTAAAAAATTTCTAAATTTTAAATCTGTATTAGTTTTACATTTTAAATTGTATTTCAGCCTTGATGTAATTGTTTAATCTGTTTTTAATTGTATATATTGTCTGTTTTTAGTTGGCTGTGTACCGCCCCGAGTCCCTTTTTGGGAGAGGGGGCGGTATAGAAATTCAATAAATAAATAAATAAATAAATAAATTCTCAAAATAATTTCATTGATTTAGTAGGTTTATATGTCAATCATTTACATTGCCAATCAGAATAGATCACAGTTTTATCACACATAACACACGTGCACATGAAAAAACCCCAATATAAATACTAAAACACAGATGCAAAGGAGCATTACCAACTACATACAATGAAAATCCATATAACAGGTGGAGCCTATCTCAATTTGTTTCTAAACAAAGGTCTGTAACGATAACCAGGTTTTAATTAGTTTTCTAACAGGGCTGCAACTTGTCAAATCTCCAGAACAATGTTATTCCAGAGAAATGGTAGCACAATGATTGAAAAAAACCCAGTCAAAAGTACCAACTTTCTTTTCTCTAAGCTAATATTCAATATAATTGGCATATAAATATTTTTGTATAGGGAATTATATTTCCAGTTTTATCTTTGCATGTAGGTAGCTGAAGGTAAAATGACTGCTATTTCCTCATGGAGAGGACTTGATTAATTATTTTTTCCTAAGGAAACCTTATCATTTAGGACATCAATATAATCTTATTCCCACAATGCTCAATACTTTTTAATGCTGCAGTCAGCATTAGTGGGTTTTAGTGCAGTCAAATGGTGTGTTAGGAAGGTATTTGAATACTCAAATTGTTCCAGAAATTATTCAAAAGAATTAAAAAAAAAAGAATAATGAGAGGATTAAAAAAACCAACTTCCTAAACAAAAAACAAAAAGATAGGAAAATATAGCCTTTTTATTTTCTGTTTGTGAAGTTGTTATTTATTTACTTGTGATTTATTTAGTTGTCCTGAGGAAAGAAATAGGAATGAAGTCTACAACTCATAACTGAAAGAGTTTTAACTAGGCCCCTGTTGCCATTAAATTTAAACTGAATGAAAAGTTAAAGGGTGAAGTGGAAGAAAGAAAACCTTTCCATAAATTATTCCCTCCGGATGACACTAGGACTACTTCTCGTACATGGTATACATCCAGGGCATGAGGAAGTTTGCATGGAGAATTCTTACATGGGAAGAATGCAAAAGTGGTTGGTGAAGGTCATTTCAGTGGGATGAGGAAAGCACATTTTTCTCCTGACCTGGCCACTTTTTACAGAGGTATGATTGAGAACGTTTTAATTAACTGCTTCACTGTTTGATTTGGTGGCAGCAGTGCTTCAGATAGAAAGTCCATACAGAGAGTGATGAGGACAACTGAGAAGATCATAGGAAGCTCACTTCCTGGTATTCAGGATACTGCTTATAAGTGCTATGTGCTTAGAGCTCAAAGCATTGTTAGAGGACTTCACACACCCAGTTTACAAAATGTTTCTAGCATAGGGATGTCAAACTCAATTTCATTGAGGGCCACATCAGGGCTGCGGTTGACCTTGGGGGGCCATCTGGGCATGGCTAATTTGGTGGACATGGCCAGCTTAACATCACCCATTGAGCATGGTCAACTGAATGGGCATGGTCAGCTTGACCCACTCCCCAAATTGCTGGCATGTTTCCCCTTTGCATCGGGTAGACCAGCCCAAAATCACACTAGTCAGATGTTTGCTCTTTGTACTGGGTAGACCAGGATGAAGCCACGCTGGTCCAAAGTTTGCTCTTTGCATTGGGTAGATTGGGCTGAAGATACATGGGCTGACCCCTTAAATTGTCCAGGATGGGCCAATGGTTCAGATCCAACCACATCATGGGTTGGATCCAGCCTACAGGCCTTGTGTTTGACACCGCTGTTCTAGCAGGACCACTTGATTCTGTAACAACTTTATTCCGTATACCATCTGCCTAGTAAACATCCAGTTCTTTATCATCATTAGTTCCGGATGGGTTGCACTACTGCTTTGGAGAATAAGTCAATCCCCTCTTCTCTATGACAACCCCTCAAGTACTGAATGTTCTCCATAATACTTCTCCTAGGTGTGCTAGACATACATAACTCCCTCATACAATTAACTTTCAGAACCCTTATCATCTTTGTTGCTTTTCTCTGAACACTTTTGAAGATCTTAACATCTCTTTTGCATCATGGTGAGCAGAACTGGATGCAGTATTCCAAGTGTGATCTTGTCAGTGTGATATAAGTGGTACTATCACTTCTCATTATATCACTTCTCAGAAAAGAAGGACTAGGAGTGACATGATAGCAGTGTTCCAATATCTCAGGAGCTGTCACAAAAAAGAGGGAGTCAAGCTATTCTCCAAAGCACCTGAAGGCAGGACAAGAAGCAATGGGTGGAAACTAATCAAGGAGAGAAGCAACTTAGAACTAAGGAGAAATGTCTTGACATTTAGAACAATTAATCAAAGGAACAACTTGCCTCCATAAGTTGTAAATGCCCAACACTGGAAGTTTTAAAGAAGAGATTGGATAACCACTTGTCTGAAGTGGTGTAGGATTTCTTGCCTAAGCAGGGGGTTGGACTAGAAGACCTCCAAGGTCCCTTCCAACTCTGTTATTCTATTCTATTCTAATTTAAAAACAATATGTCTACAGCCAGTGAAGATGTCTTTCACTCAGAGTAGAGTCCAGAGAAAATCTACTGTTTTGTGTTTGGACAGGCAGAATGGCAGAATGGATTGCAAATGATAGGGAAAGTCTGGTGGTATGATGAAAGTGTGATAGGGTGGATGCAGCAGATATGTGAATGGAAGTATTTTGATGCTGTTTATTTATTTATACTTACCTACAGTACATAATACTTATATGGCTTTCTCACTGCAGTGACTCTTTGGTTGCTCCAATTGGAATGATTGAGAAAGAAATATTAGAGTCTCAGAAAGCTTAATATGTTTGAAGTTCTACTCCTATTGTGATGGGACATATTATGGAAGCTGTTGGACAAGCTGTTTTCCTGGTTAAGACAGTTTAATACAGTCCTAATTCAAGTCCTTCAACCTTGTCCCAGCAGGATTAATGGACATTATAACCACAGTTGATGTTGGTGAATGTCAGATTCATGCTCAATAAGACTTTGGTCTTCCACAGTGCAATACTGCATAAGCATCTAATTTGCATCATGAAGACTTGATTGAATTCAGCCTTTTCAAGGTTTGTCCACCAGATTTCTGGGTGTTCCAGCAGCCTCAAGGTAGTGATTGCAAAATGCAAGAGAGGGAGTACTCAAATTTCCTTGGCAGTGACTAGAAATACTGCCCACAGAAGGCTTGGTATGACTATCTGTTTATTACATTGGGCCTTACAGCCATGTTTGAATAGCTATCGATGTACCAATTGTTCTATTGTCTAGAAGTGGTTTTCCTTGTGAAGAATCATAGCAGACAGCTAGGCTGTTGGTCTGTCTGATTCTATTGCTACATAGATATATTTGACTGAATTCAAGATGTGGCTTATGCATATTTGAGAGATGGAATGATTTCAGCTGTCTTGAAGGAGAAAAGGGGAAGGCAGCAGGAGAAGTAGAAGGGAATGATGCCTGGGAGGTAGTTAGGAGGGAACCAGACCACTGAATAAACCCAAGTTTGTATTTTGTCTACTTGTTGTAAATAGCTTTCTTGTATATAGTAAAAAGCATAAAAGCCTCCTTTGTAGCTCTTGCCTCACAATCAGGAAGCTGTGAGTTTGATCCTAGGTAGAGGCAGATATTTCTCTCTCTCTGAGCACACTGAGAATTTATCTCCTGAATATAACTCCACATTGGTGACAGGAAGGGCACCTGGCCAGTAATCACTCAGCTCCATTCAGTTGCCCAGACCCTATCCTGCAAAGGATTATGAGATCATTAAAAGAGGATGATAAAAGCCTCCACTGTGTTATTTTCTGTATCAGTTGCCACTTTTGCAAAGGAAAATTTAGCTCCAGTTCAAGAAGAACTGCATCCCACTGTTTCATTGTTCCTCACATTGCCATTGCTCTGACAAGAAGATCATATCACAGTGTGACCTCTTTCCAAGTCAGGCCATGGATGACCTAGGATAGATTGATGGAGGGCTTGCCCATTCTTTAAGAAGCTACTTTTAAATTCAGACATTTTGTCAATTATTTGCCAAGCTCCAGTTTTTTTTAGAGAAGGCTGTGAAGAAAGTGTACCTTTGCTGAGTAGACTTGCTGAATTGGCTTCTAGATCCAATTCATACTACTTGTGATTGCCTTTAATTTCTACCGCTACCAACAAAACACTTCTTAGCCAGATCCCATTGTCCCATGCTTTCCTGAAAAACTAAATGTTTACAGAACTTTCCTACATGAAATGAGGGATTTGGAGGCATATCAGTATGCTTTCTCAGTGGTCGACTCCCTCTATACTCTGCCTGAGACACAGAATGCTCTCAACTATTTGTCCTTAAAAAAAGAACACTGAAGACTTTTTTTTTAATTTTACAGAGTGGTAGATGCTGATAATGTATTGTTTGTTTTGCTTGCTCTGATTGTCAAGCACCATAAGCATATGGAATTAGGCAGTATATAACATTTGTATAAATAAAATAATGCATTCCCGCTCTGGCTTAACAGATTTCTACCAGTTTGACATCATCATGTTTTATTTACAGAAACATTCTGACATTTTAATGTAATAGCCAAAGGGTTATTATGTGCTGTCAATGCAGATTTTTACAACAGAACCAGGTCTCCAAAGGCTTCAACTAATATTACCATGAACTTTTTTTATGAAACTGACAAGGGAAAAACCCCTTGCAAGAGAAATAAAAGTCTGTATGGTTTCTTTACGAGTTATGCAATCATATAAGTACATTATAATTTCAGAATATTATTCAACATTATATCTTTCTTTCATCTTCAAAGGGACAAAATTTCAAAGTAACACTGGTATCTTAAAATACAACTACATTTATCTTTACAGGTCCAATCATACTCTCATACATGAGACTGCTATAATGTGATCAGAAGCAGAGAACTTTGTTGTTTCATTGGCGAACATGATGGCAATTACTGGTTTTGTAGCCTGTGACAGGAATCCCAATTACTGCTCTGTATGATTCTAATATGTTTTTATATTTGTAAATAGTTTATGAATAAGAAGGCTCTTCTGAACCTACATCCAACTTCAGAATAAACATGCCATATCTGTCTGTCTGTCTATCTCTCTGTCCTATCTATCTATCTATCTATCTATCTATCTATCTATCTATCTATCTATCTATCTATCTATCATCATCCATCCATCCATCTATCTATTGTATCTATCTATCATCTATCTGTTTGTTTATCTGCTTATCATCTATCTCTGCCATGTCTTCATGAAGTTTTTTAAATCTCATTTTGGCCAATGAATGCAACAGGCTTAAGTTGTAAAGTAGTGCATGCATATTCTTCCAATAATGTTCAAGGGAAGCCCTCAAGCTGTATAAAATTTGTTACTTCGTCATACATAACTTGAACAGAACTCAGCTGACTGGCAATCACTGAAGCTGGAAGGTTGGAAACTAAGATCAGATATGATCATCATGGAAACATTATTGTTGACTAAAAGGTAGGTCAAGAACTCTTCAAGTCAAGACTGATGCATTGTTACTGTGCCATCAGTAGAAATAAAGCCATTTTAAAAACTCTGTTTCTTGAAACAAAGAAAATGAAGGCTTCGGAAAAATGCATACAATTTTTGCCTTTCTATATGTTTATTGGTGGCTTTCCTTGGTTAACAAATTCATGTCAGATTCAGGAGAAAAATGCAATGTACCCAATGCTAGCTTAAATTAGCTTGTCTGACAGTTGGAACATCAAATAACAGCAAAGAAAAAAAAAAACTTTAATCATCCTCATATATTCAAAAATAAGCTTTTCTATGTTCAGTGGGACTAATGCACATGAAAAAACTTATAGTCAAACCTAGCATTTTACCTTTTCCTCACAGAATGTATGCACATTTTATATTGATATTAACAATTATATTTACAAAATACCAAATTAAATATTTTTTGCTATAAATCATTCTGAATCATTGAATATGAGCTGTAGCAAATAAATATCATAAATAAATAAATTTACAAAATAACAAAACAATAATAAACAATGAACCCATATTTTGAGCAACTATATATTAGATTATTGATGAATAGATTACTCATATTTTTAACCAATTTTTTGATTACAACAGAGCAACTATATAAGTTTTACTTGTATCTGAACTTACATTTTGTAAGATTTTATAAGGTTTTATACTCTTGATTTTATAAGATCTGCACTCACAGGGATGTAACATGAATTTTGTAGTGGTATGTCAGTAAAAATGTGGCTTATTTAGAAAGGCTTACTTCTTCTAAGACCCCTACAAATGTCAGTATGTAACACCTTATATTTGTGGTTAAAAAAAACTAAAACAAAACTAAAACACTTTGTCTAGTGTTTATATAGTTTACTTAATTCAAAAGCTATCTATTCAGATTTCGCAATAGTGGTGCAAGCAGCCAACTTCGGCTGTTGTCTGATGATAATTAGGTTGGCCTTGGTAATGTTTAAAACAGTGGGTCACTTGGAAATTACAGGGTTGATTGGATAGCTTATAAAAAAAAGTTCCCAGAAAAGAACAGTGTCAAATTACTTTATTACCACTGGCAGGAAAACTGTGTGGATAGAGACCAAACAGCCAAGTTCACTTTCCTTTTTTTATTAGAAGAAAGGAACTCACATTGCTTTTCTCTTATGCTTTATCTTTCTCTAGTGTCTAAGGACCAATCAATTTATTTTTGCAAAGTTGCTTTTTCTCCCCAAACTTTAAAGTTTGAAAGTAGAGTGCAACATATTGGTCACTAGCTCTAGAAAGCTGCCAGGGAGGGTAAGTATGCTTTTCAAAATTTACAGGGAAATGTCATCAATATTTGACAAGCCTCAAGGGCATCATTTACATCAAAAGACTGTGTATGAGTTATTCTGAAATTAGCTTAGCTAGGTATAATGGTTTCTGCAAGTATTTGTTCTGATCTTGACATTTACAGTGGTAAATGTTATTTAAAGGTATTTTCCCCCTCCAATGTTCTTGCTGAAGATATCTAATAAATCTTGGCTTAATCAACTTTATTTATAGAAAAGAAAAATGTTTATATAACATAAGCATAAAAGCTTAAACATTGCTGGTTTCTTGGCTTTTAACACAAATTTAGATTAGTTGAAATTGTCAATATAATTTAGCAAGAATTGTTCTAACAGCAGCTATATATCCAAATGAAATGTAATTACTGTCTTTAATATCCATTTCTGGAGTGGTTGTTTAATAAACAACTGAGATGAGGTTGAAGGTGTCATAAAACCTAAAATTGGAGCAGGAATGAGGACAGAAGTCAGGAATCTTGTCTAAAAGTTATCTTTGGGAGATAGATAAAAAGAAACCAAGTTGTTAAAGATCAAAATAAAATTGTCTGCAAGATAGACAAAAGAAACCACACAAAGCCCTTACCCACACCCCACCGACAACTATCAAACTTATGAAAGAACAAAATAAGAGTTTTGGGTGTAAAAGAGTTCTTGAAGACAGACAAGGAATAATGGATGGAAACTGAACAAGGAGAGATTTAACCTGGAAATAAGGAGAACTTTCTGACAGTGAGAACAATCAATCAGTGGAACAGCTTGCCCTCAGAAGTTGTGGGAGCTCCATCACTTGAGACTTTCAAGAAGAGATTGAACTGTCATTTGTCAGAAATGGTGCAGGGTCTCCCACTTGGGCGGGGGTTGGATTAGATCAGTGGTTCTTAACCTTTTTGAAAGAATCACCCTTGAGCCATTGAGGAAGTTATCATCACCTCCCTTCCCCAACATAACCTCTCAATCACAACACAGGGAAATAATTCTTCAATTTATGTAAACACATTTTATGTTTTCTTTAAAATTGTCATCAGGAAATATCGATGCAAATAATTTATTTCCAGTCTTTTTCCCATATCTCAATTGTGTGAAAAATTCTGATGCCATCCATCACTTTACTCCCAAACTTTGTGATACATGTATTTCATTATTAACTTATTTATTCAAGACACTTAAATGCAATGACCACTGAAAACAAAATTCAATTGCAAGAAAATGAAATGCCCAAAAAAAACAGTAACATTTAATGATTTAATTACAAGTGAATTTTAAGACGCAAAAAGAAATATAAATAGGGCATAAGAACAAACCGCAATGCAGGAACTAAGAATTTCAAGACAAAAAATCTGAAACCAAATTAAGATTTGAGGAAAATACTGTATATATTCATGCATACTGTAAAAAGGGTTAAAAAGACACAAGGAAAATTTTTACAGAAAGAAAGCAACAAAAATCAGAGCGACAAATTTAATGGTCAGAATGATAGAGGCTGCTGCGCAATGTGCATGAAGATGAGCAATGTGCATTCACATATGTACAGCGTTCTGTACTGAAGCTAGCTGGAGGAACATTTTAAAACACAGTTCAATCTACTAATAGCAAGTGATGTGATGTTTTTGTATGACAGATATACAGCGGTTCAGTGTATGAAAAGTCTCAAAAATGTCCCCAAAACGTCTCGCTCCATCGCCCCCATATTGCCCCCTTCTGTTCCTTTGCCCCCGCGTCGCCCCTTTTCGTTCCATCGCCCCCTGAAAAATGAAATCATCCCCTGGGGGGTGATATCGCCCAGGTTAAGAACCACTGCATTAGATGACCTACAAGGTCCCTTCCAACTCTGATTATCTGTTATCTGTTAAGCCCATTCAGTCCTTAAATCATTCTGGATATGGACTCATTGGCTTCTGCCCCTCTAGGTAGAATCTGGCAGAGCAGCTGAGAAGGATTAACATATAAGTATGCAAGGAAGAAAATATACATGGAATATTTTTGTAATGTTTTGCTGCCACTTTGAATTAATTGGGCCTCCATGTATTCCATCAAAATCTGATATGCTTCAGTGTTTGGTTGAAACCGATTTGTGAATGTTTCTAGTGATTTCCAAGTTGTCAACCAGGACTGTATGTCTCATTTGCTCTAGCTGCACCTATCTGGAAAATGCAGATAGAGAGCAAGAGAGATTGCCGTATCTGTATGTCTCAACAGGCTGGGTATATGAGTGGCCATATGCTGAATATAACTGAGTGTATATAACAGGTGAAGATTCAACATTTGTGCCCAGGGCACCAGCTCAGGATTTTTTTTTTTTTACTTTATGTAATGTATGTTATAATTAGTAACATTTAATCTTTATACTCTGACCAGAGTGTTCAATGTTCACCATGTCTTCTCTTTCTAATTGTTCAACTTATGTTGCAGGAGGACATCTACTTTTCATCCCACAACGGCCACAGTTGATGAAAAATGAGGTAAGAAACTGAGGAAATATTCAAAAAAGAATGTTTCATACACTTCATGAAGGGAACATACATGAAGTGAATGAAATATTCTTGAATGGGATTAATGGATTCTAGAATACTGATGGGTTTTGTTATGGAAATCATCCATTGGTAACAGAAAATTGCAGAGAAATTGGTCTTCCACCAGAGTAATATAGTGTTTGGAAACATTTACTTTTAATCTTCTTAAGTGTCATTTAACTGAAAGTTCTAGCATTTCTGAAAGGGTACCTTTCTATAATCTAGACACATTAAATTTAGTCTGTTCAAGTTGCCCAACCCAGCATCTTAGTGATGCTCTACTATGTGAAATTTATTCACAAAAAGTTTTTTTATCATTCATAAGATAAAGATTTCAGTCCATCCTTAGCTGTATGCTCATTCTTTCTTTCCATCTTTTTTTTCTTAAGAAATCCAGGAATGCCAAAAAAGAAAATCATTTCACACTCATTCTCCATGTTCTTTCAATTAGGATCATGCCTAAAGCATGAAGTCACACAATGCACAATTAAAATTAGTCTCAGTCTCAGACACTAGAAAAATAATTCCCCTTTAATCACAAATAGGTATTATCCAAATAGATGAAAGTTTTCAGGTTTGAGATCTTTTATGCTCAGATTTTTATGACAGGGGACAATGATGGCCACATATTCCAGATAATTAGCCATATTGTCACAATTTCTTATACCATCCTTAGAATATTTGATTAATAATATACCACATTGTATTATGGCTATATAATGTCATTTGATTTTCTATGTTAACAACAAGAAACTGATTAAAAATATCCTTATATAATTATTCTTTTCTTTTCCTTCCTTCTCCTTTTTCCTCCCTTTTCTTTCTTTTTTCATAATAGCATTGTTATAGGTTAGTTTCTTCACCATCTTTTGCAAAAATGTCTTCTTCAAGGCCATAGCTTTTCACTTTTTTACTTACCAAAATCAGGTAAGAAGCCATCAGATTCATTGATCATGGGAAAGAAATTATAGTTATTTTAAATTGTTCATTATGCCATAGATTCATATTATATCTCCCGAAGTTACTCTTTTGATGAAATTATTCTCCAGATGTGTTGAATCTGAAAAATGGGCATGATTCACTTTTCTACTGAAGTTAAAATATATAAATTAAGTATGACTTTGACTTTTCGGAATATATAGTTTCAAACATTTTGAGTTCCAAAATTTAAATCTTGAAATATAATTCTGTGAAGCATTTAATATAGCATACACAGGATTTCTTCCTTTATTTTTAATATTGTTAATTTTTCTCCATATAAAACTCAACTAAAATTTGAATTCCTTCTGAACTTCATTGGGCACTCTAGCCAAAAATGTTATACTGGTAGTGACCAACAGCTACTCATAATTTCTGTCTGTCTGTCTGTTCTGTCTGTCTGTCTGTCTATCTATCTATCTATCTATCTATCTATCTATCTATCTATCTATCTATCTATCTATCTATCTATCTATCTATCTATCTATTATCTATCTCAGGGCTATGAAACTGAGACCCATGGGCTGGATGCATCATGCACAGGTCACACCCACTCCAGTTCTACAAAGGCTAAAACATCATTATACATCATGATACATCACAGGATGTGATGGAGTTTGACACCCATGATCGATCGATCTATCTATCTATCTATCTATCTATCTATCTATCTATCTATCTATCTATCATTGATCTATCTGTCTGTCTGTCTATCTATCCATCCATCCCTCTGTCCTTTTGTCCATCTGTCTATCTCTATAATTTATTGAATAATTGTTTTCATAATTAAAATATAAACATGAAACAATGTATGGGTAGGGACAAGTGGATATAGAACTTATGAAGATCAATTTTTAAGGAAAATATGCAATTTTTCTGCTTTCATTATTACCCATTATTTCTGTAATTTCATTGTTTGAAATTATGATGCTGGTTCTAAATATCTCAAGTTGTACTCTGTACATGTGTTTGACAATTTGTAGAGAAACAATGGGATGTAGCCCAATAGATGAATTGGACTGGTATATTGCCAAACAAATTGAAGACTTTGAATTGGCTGTTATTGTTCCAACTTGAACTCTACAAACTCTATCTTGGCTTTTAGTAGGTAGAAAATCTTTATTATATTCATGATAGTCAGTGTGTGACACTATCATCACTGTCTGATTGGCTAAAATGCAAATTAAATCATATCATGCATGGAGTGATCTTTCTCCATTCTGAAATAAAGTTTTCTTCTCTTGTCTCTAATTTTAGGGCTTAAGAATCAAATTGCAATTTTCAATGAAAATTGTTCCTTGTGTTTACATCTATTCTCCTTAGTTGAGTTTGAACCTGTGATAGGAAGATAAGATCCACTGTCACCCCCCAAAAAAAAAAAAGCCGATCAAAAACAGGAGTGCTCCACTGTTCCTTATTTCAAAATGAAACAGTTGGTTAAAGGTAATTTACAGAGTTGGGTATAGTTGTTGAATGCCAAACGGCTTTGGTACTGTCTGTATTGCTTTTCAGGGTTTTGGCGCCAGCATGGATTATGGGAAGTGAAGAAGAATCACACAGCAATGTGAGTTAAATTTGACATTAATCTGCCTCTTCTTTATTCAGAAACAGCTTCCCAGAGGGAGTATGGGTGCTCACTCCCAAAAGCCATCGCCACAGCTAATGGCCTTGCTGGTGGATATATGTTTTGCATACCATATAATGCCCAGGTGGTCCAAGGAACAAAAAAAGAAGTAAGTTGATACACAACTGGGGGTCTAATTTTCTATCGGTACACACAATACCCCTTTCAGGTAAAAAAGAGAGGATTAGTACACATGAGAGGACAAACATAAGTACGTGCTGAGGAAGATACGAGGCCACAATCTACCTTCCATTTTAGTAGCTTTCAATTATAGTCTTTTTAATTTTATAGTTGTTATTTTTTATTTTTTTTCACAGGAATATAGAAAGAGTGGTACTTTTTTATCGTAGGTATGACATTCTGGAAGATGTTGGGGAACAGAAGATGTAAGGTATCCAGTTCAAGTTATCAGTGGTTATTTATAGTAATAGTAAATCCTTCAGAGTTTTGAGAAGATGAAACTATCAAAGATAACATTTAGGATCCCTGAAGGTTCTCAGAATTAAAATTAATATTGTTATTACTTTGAGGGATGATACAGATTTTTATGGGACAGAAGGAAGGAAATAGTATAAACTTAGCTATAATACAATCTGGTGGGACTTAGGCCGACGACATGCCATTACACCTATCAGGAAATGTCCTAATGACAGCATTCTTACAATATGGGAAATTAGCTTTTAAATTGTGATTACTTTTTATGGTATGTCAATTGTATGTGAATTCGGCCATTTGGAGTAATTATAGCAAGGCGAAAAAATATGTAATGTCGATAACAATGGACATTGATTTAATGGGAGGAACCAAAGTTGCATGTTGTGCAACCTCAGCTATAGTAAACCTGAAGATGAGACAGTTTGTGTGTAGGAAAGGTTCTCTTAATCCGCTTCACCGTATCGGGCCTAAAAGAATAAAATACATTGTATAAATGAAATCAGCATGCACTGGCTATCTTGAGTGGAAATCTTTAGTGGGCATGCGGCATACCTGCTGCTAGTGCAAATCCTGAAATCAGAAGAAAATGGACACATTTTGCAAATGTGACAACAGCTGGGTTTGTACCTTATTAGCATTGGTTATCAAGATTCTCCATCACCCTATTATAGGACCCTAGAGACAGAACTGTGGAGTCTTTGGTTTCATTGGATTGGAATAAGAAACCATGATATAATCATGGTGCTTAAAAAGAAGAAGAGAACAGCTAATATTTTCCCATGGCAGAGATGAAGTGCTTACCATCCTGGGAATCGCAGAAAAATATATACTGCTATAAAAAACTGTGGCCCCACTATGAATCCTTCTATGATACTAGTTGCCTTCCACTTCAAGTTTACCACAGTACCGGACTGTACTCAAGATAATACTTGATCAGGAAACTAACAGATTAAAGTGCCTCGAGTGAGCATTAGAGCCCCCTTACAATGAAAAGAATGCTTGCCTCACTCATGGGAATAAGAAATGAAATGAAAAACATGTGGATATACAGGGGCAACCAAAAATATTGCTAATGAGCAAACTTTGTGAAAGTTTGGAGACAAATGAAGAAATACCCTATGTCATTGCATAATATCATAAAATAAAGGGTTCATTGTAAAGGGTTAAAAGAGTTCCCTGTGGATTTTACTCCACTGTTATGCCGCCTCTAAGGTCTGTGCTCATCTCTATTTCTAGCTGAGTGATGCCAACAGTGTCCAAATATATTTCATGGTTTATGTGGCTGGCTAGGAGATATACCGAGATTGCATGGAATGCTATTACTTCACACTAAACTGGTACTATCATCTACGCATTGTAGGCTTTCGAACAGCTAGGGGGGCAGGAATAGTGGGGCAAGGTGGGAGTTTCCTTCCCAATCATGTGTGCTTGGGTCGTGAACCTGGCTGCCAGCTTTTGTAGTGATAAGCCAATCAACTTAACTGCTAAGTCATCTCATCTAAAGGGAAGGGAATGAAAATATTTCCACACCTTCTGAACAAGGTTATCTTTTCTTGCTGAGAAATGAAAAATTAAATTTTGGTACAATATTACGCGATTCTATATAGCCTTTTTACAGCGAGTAATATTTGAATTATATGCCTGCCATTGGACCGCTTGTGAAAGTGATCTTAGGAAGGGAAGAGTGCAGTTCATTATTGGAACATCTAACACCTTAGAGGTAAACAAAGGTAATGTAAGAAATTAAAGGCTTGGTAAGTTAAATACTATCACTTACTTTGATATTACCCCCTTCTAGGGGGTAAGGGCAGGATGATAAATAT
>CM042851.1:36404509-36727009 GCA_023653725.1 Bungarus multicinctus
AAAAAAGTTCCCAGAAAAGAACAGTGTCAAATTACTTTATTACCACTGGCAGGAAAACTGTGTGGATAGAGACCAAACAGCCAAGTTCACTTTCCTTTTTTTATTAGAAGAAAGGAACTCACATTGCTTTTCTCTTATGCTTTATCTTTCTCTAGTGTCTAAGACCAATCAATTTATTTTTGCAAAGTTGCTTTTTCTCCCCAAACTTTAAAGTTTGAAAGTAGAGTGCAACATATTGGTCACTAGCTCTAGAAAGCTGCCAGGGAGGGTAAGTATGCTTTTCAAAATTTACAGGGAAATGTCATCAATATTTGACAAGCCTCAAGGGCATCATTTACATCAAAAGACTGTGTATGAGTTATTCTGAAATTAGCTTAGCTAGGTATAATGGTTTCTGCAAGTATTTGTTCTGATCTTGACATTTACAGTGGTAAATGTTATTTAAAGGTATTTTCCCCCTCCAATGTTCTTGCTGAAGATATCTAATAAATCTTGGCTTAATCAACTTTATTTATAGAAAAGAAAAATGTTTATATAACATAAGCATAAAAGCTTAAACATTGCTGGTTTCTTGGCTTTTAACACAAATTTAGATTAGTTGAAATTGTCAATATAATTTAGCAAGAATTGTTCTAACAGCAGCTATATATCCAAATGAAATGTAATTACTGTCTTTAATATCCATTTCTGGAGTGGTTGTTTAATAAACAACTGAGATGAGGTTGAAGGTGTCATAAAACCTAAAATTGGAGCAGGAATGAGGACAGAAGTCAGGAATCTTGTCTAAAAGTTATCTTTGGGAGATAGATAAAAAGAAACCAAGTTGTTAAAGATCAAAATAAAATTGTCTGCAAGATAGACAAAAGAAACCACACAAAGCCCTTACCCACACCCCACCGACAACTATCAAACTTATGAAAGAACAAAATAAGAGTTTTGGGTGTAAAAGAGTTCTTGAAGACAGACAAGGAATAATGGATGGAAACTGAACAAGGAGAGATTTAACCTGGAAATAAGGAGAACTTTCTGACAGTGAGAACAATCAATCAGTGGAAGAGCTTGCCCTCAGAAGTTGTGGGAGCTCCATCACTTGAGACTTTCAAGAAGAGATTGAACTGTCATTTGTCAGAAATGGTGCAGGGTCTCCCACTTGGGCGGGGGTTGGATTAGATCAGTGGTTCTTAACCTTTTTGAAAGAATCACCCCTTGAGCCATTGAGGAAGTTATCATCACCTCCCTTCCCCAACATAACCTCTCAATCACAACACAGGGAAATAATTCTTCAATTTATGTAAACACATTTTTTATGTTTTCTTTAAAATTGTCATCAGGAAATATCGATGCAAATAATTTATTTCCAGTCTTTTTCCCATATCTCAATTGTGTGAAAAATTCTGATGCCACCCATCACTTTACTCCCAAACTTTGTGATACATGTATTTCATTATTAACTTATTTATTCAAGACACTTAAATGCAATGACCACTGAAAACAAAATTCAATTGCAAGAAAATGAAATGCCCCAAAAAAACAGTAACATTTAATGATTTAATTACAAGTGAATTTTAAGACGCAAAAAGAAATATAAATAGGGCATAAGAACAAACCGCAATGCAGGAACTAAGAATTTCAAGACAAAAAATCTGAAACTAAATTAAGATTTGAGGAAAATACTGTATATATTCATGCATACTGTAAAAAGGGTTAAAAAGACACAAGGAAAATTTTTACAGAAAGAAAGCAACAAAAATCAGAGCGACAAATTTAATGGTTAGAATGATAGAGACTGCTGCGCAATGTGCATGAAGATGAGCAATGTGCATTCACATATGTACAGCGTTCTGTACTGAAGCTAGCTGGAGGAACATTTTAAAACACAGTTCAATCTACTAATAGCAAGTGATGTGATGTTTTTGTATGACAGATATACAGCGGTTCAGTGTATGAAAAGTCTCAAAAATGTCCCCAAAACGTCTCGCTCCATCGCCCCCATATTGCCCCCTTCTGTTCCTTTGCCCCCGCGTCGCCCCTTTTCGTTCCATCGCCCCCTGAAAAATGAAATCATCCCCTGGGGGGTGATATCGCCCAGGTTAAGAACCACTGCATTAGATGACCTACAAGGTCCCTTCCAACTCTGATTATCTGTTATCTGTTAAGCCCATTCAGTCCTTAAATCATTCTGGATATGGACTCATTGGCTTCTGCCCCTCTAGGTAGAATCTGGCAGAGCAGCTGAGAAGGATTAACATATAAGTATGCAAGGAAGAAAATATACATGGAATATTTTTGTAATGTTTTGCTGCCACTTTGAATTAATTGGGCCTCCATGTATTCCATCAAAATCTGATATGCTTCAGTGTTTGGTTGAAACCGATTTGTGAATGTTTCTAGTGATTTCCAAGATGTCAACCAGGACTGTATGTCTCATTTGCTCTAGCTGCACCTATCTGGAAAATGCAGATAGAGAGCAAGAGAGATTGCCGTATCTGTATGTCTCAACAGGCTGGGTATATGAGTGGCCATATGCTGAATATAACTGAGTGTATATAACAGGTGAAGATTCAACATTTGTGCCCAGGGCACCAGCTCAGGATTTTTTTTTTTTTACTTTATGTAATGTATGTTATAATTAGTAACATTTAATCTTTATACTCTGACCAGAGTGTTCAATGTTCACCATGTCTTCTCTTTCTAATTGTTCAACTTATGTTGCAGGAGGACATCTACTTTTCATCCCACAACGGCCACAGTTGATGAAAAATGAGGTAAGAAACATTGAGGAAATATTCAAAAAAAGAATGTTTCATACACTTCATGAAGGGAACATACATGAAGTGAATGAAATATTCTTGAATGGGATTAATGGATTCTAGAATACTGATGGGTTTTGTTATGGAAATCATCCATTGGTAACAGAAAATTGCAGAGAAATTGGTCTTCCACCAGAGTAATATAGTGTTTGGAAACATTTACTTTTAATCTTCTTAAGTGTCATTTAACTGAAAGTTCTAGCATTTCTGAAAGGGTACCTTTCTATAATCTAGACACATTAAATTTAGTCTGTTCAAGTTGCCCAACCCAGCATCTTAGTGATGCTCTACTATGTGAAATTTATTCACAAAAAGTTTTTTTATCATTCATAAGATAAAGATTTCAGTCCATCCTTAGCTGTATGCTCATTCTTTCTTTCCATCTTTTTTTTCTTAAGAAATCCAGGAATGCCAAAAAAGAAAATCATTTCACACTCATTCTCCATGTTCTTTCAATTAGGATCATGCCTAAAGCATGAAGTCACACAATGCACAATTAAAATTAGTCTCAGTCTCAGACACTAGAAAAATAATTCCCCTTTAATCACAAATAGGTGTTATCCAAATAGATGAAAGTTTTCAGGTTTGAGATCTTTTATGCTCAGATTTTTATGACAGGGGACAATGATGGCCACATATTCCAGATAATTAGCCATATTGTCACAATTTCTTATACCATCCTTAGAATATTTGATTAATAATATACCACATTGTATTATGGCTATATAATGTCATTTGATTTTCTATGTTAACAACAAGAAACTGATTAAAAATATCCTTATATAATTATTCTTTTCTTTTCCTTCCTTCTCCTTTTTCCTCCCTTTTCTTTCTTTTTTCATAATAGCATTGTTATAGGTTAGTTTCTTCACCATCTTTTGCAAAAAATGTCTTCTTCAAGGCCATAGCTTTTCACTTTTTTACTTACCAAAATCAGGTAAGAAGCCATCAGATTCATTGATCATGGGAAAGAAATTATAGTTATTTTAAATTGTTCATTATGCCATAGATTCATATTATATCTCCCGAAGTTACTCTTTTGATGAAATTATTCTCCAGATGTGTTGAATCTGAAAAATGGGCATGATTCACTTTTCTACTGAAGTTAAAATATATAAATTAAGTATGACTTTGACTTTTCGGAATATATAGTTTCAAACATTTTGAGTTCCAAAATTTAAATCTTGAAATATAATTCTGTGAAGCCATTTTAATATAGCATACACAGGATTTCTTCCTTTATTTTTAATATTGTTAATTTTTCTCCATATAAAACTCAACTAAAATTTGAATTCCTTCTGAACTTCATTGGGCACTCTAGCCAAAAATGTTATACTGGTAGTGACCAACAGCTACTCATAATTTCTGTCTGTCTGTCTGTCTGTCTGTCTGTCTGTCTATCTATCTATCTATCTATCTATCTATCTATCTATCTATCTATCTATCTATCTATCTATCTATCTATCTATCTATCTATTTATCTATCTCAGGGCTATGAAACTGAGACCCATGGGCTGGATGCATCATGCACAGGTCACACCCACTCCAGTTCTACAAAGGCTAAAACATCATTATACATCATGATACATCACAGGATGTGATGGAGTTTGACACCCATGATCGATCGATCTATCTATCTATCTATCTATCTATCTATCTATCTATCTATCTATCTATCATTGATCTATCTGTCTGTCTGTCTATCTATCCATCCATCCCTCTGTCCTTTTGTCCATCTGTCTATCTCTATAATTTTATTGAATAATTGTTTTTCATAATTAAAATATAAACATGAAACAATGTATGGGTATGGACAAGTGGATATAGAAACTTATGAAGATCAATTTTTAAGGAAAATATGCAATTTTTCTGCTTTCATTATTACTGTAATTCATTATTTCTGTAATTTCATTGTTTGAAATTATGATGCTGGTTCTAAATATCTCAAAGTTGTACTCTGTACATGTGTTTGACAATTTGTAGAGAAACAATGGGATGTAGCCCAATAGATGAATTGGACTGGTATATTGCCAAACAAATTGAAGACTTTGAATTGGCTGTTATTGTTCCAACTTGAACTCTACAAACTCTATCTTGGCTTTTAGTAGGTAGAAAATCTTTATTATATTCATGATAGTCAGTGTGTGACACTAGTCATCACTGTCTGATTGGGCTAAAAATGCAAATTAAATCATATCATGCATGGAGTGATCTTTCTCCATTCTGAAATAAAGTTATCTTCTTCTCTTGTCTCTAATTTTAGGGCTTAAGAATCAAATTGCAATTTTCAATGAAAATTGTTCCTTGTGTTTACATCTATCTCCTTAGTTGAGTTGCACCTGTTGATAGGAAGATAAGATCAACTTACCCCCCAAAAAAAAAAGACTGATCAAAACAGGTGCTCCACTGTTTCCTCTATTTCAAACTGAACAGTTGGTTAAGTTAATTTTACAGAGTTGGGTCTAGTTGTTTGAATGCAAACTTGGCTTTGGTACTGTCTGTATTGCTATTTCAGGGTTTGGCTCCAGCACTGGATTTATTGGGAACTGAAGAATCACACAGCAAGTGAGTTAATTTGACATTCATCTGCCTCTTTATTCAGAACAGCTTCCCAGAGAGTATGGTGTGCTCACTTCCCAAAAGCCATACGCACAGCTAATGGCTGCTGTGTGGAATATTATGTTTGCTATACCATATAATTGCCCAGTTGGTCCCAAGGAACAAAAAAAGTAAGTTGACACACAAATGAGTCTAATTTCTATCGGTACACACAATACCCTTTCAGGTAAAAAGAGAGAGATAGTACACATGAGAGACAAACATAATTACTTTGCTGAGGAAGATACGAGGCCAACAATCTACCTTTCCATTTTAGTAGCTTTCAATTATAGTCCTTTTTAATTTTCATAGTTGTATTTTTTATTTTTTTTCACATGGAATATAGAAGAGTGGTACTTTTTTATCTTGTGAGTCTGTACATTCTGGAAGATGGTTTGGGGAACAGAAGATGCTAAGGTCTCAGTCTCAAGTTCTCATGTTGGTATTCTAAGTAATAGTAAATCATTCAGAGTTTTGAGAAGATGAAACTATCAAGTAACACTTTTTAGGATCCATGAAGGTTCTCAGAATAAAATTAATATTTGTTATTACTTTGAGGGACTGATACAGATTTTTATGACAGAAGGAAATAGTATAACTTAGATATATACAATTCTGGTGGGACTTAGGCTGAAGACATGCAATACACCTATCCAGGAAATGCCCTAATGACAGCATTCTTACAATCTGGGAAATTAGTTTTAAATTTGATTACTTTTTATGTTATTCCATGTTATGTGAATTCTGGCCATTTGGATAATATAGCAAGGCTGAATATGTAATGTGATAACAATGGACATTGATTAATGGAGTAACCAAAGTAGCATGTTGTGCAAACCTCACTATAGTAAACCTTTGAAGATGAGACAGTTTTGTGGGTAGGAAATGTTATCTTCATCCGTTCCCTTCTCTTTGCCTACACAGCTATAAATACTCATTGTTATAAATGAAAATCAGCATGCACTGGGCTATCTTGAGTGGAAATCTTTAGTGGAATGAGAATACCTGCTGCTAGTTCAAATCCTGAAATCAAGAAAATGGACAACATTTTGCAAATGGACAACAGCTTGTTTTGTACTTATTAGCATTTGTTTATCAAGATTCTCCATCACCCTATATAGGACCTAGAGACAGAATGTGTCTTTTGGTTCATGATTAGGAATAAGAAACCATGATATAATCATGGTGCTAAAAGAAGAAGAAACAGCCAAATATTTTCCCATGGCAGAGATGAAATGCTTTCCCATCCTTGAATCAGCAGAAAACTATACTGCTATAAAAAACTGGTGTCCCCACTATGAATCCTTATATAGATAATATTGCCTCCACTTCAAGTTACCACAGCTACCTGACTGTACTCTAAGATAATACTTGATCAGGACTAACAGATTAAAGCTGCCTCGAGTAGCATTAGAATACCCCCTTATCAATGAAAGACAATGCTGCCTCACTCATGGGATAGAAATGAAATGAAAACAATGTGGAGACTACAGGGGAACAAAATATTGCTAGAGCAACTTTGTGAAAGTTTGGAGCAAATGAAGAAATACCTATGTCATTGCATAATAATCATAAAATAAAGGTGATTTCATGTAAAGGGTAAAAGGAGTTCCCTGTGGATTTTACTCCACTAGTTATTGCCGACTATAAGGGATGGTGCTCATCTCTATTTCTCAGCTGAGGGAGCCAACATTGTCCAAATATATTTCCATGGTTATGTGGCTGGCATGACTATATACCGAGATGCATGGAATGCTATTACTTTCCCACTAAACTGGTACTTATTCATCTACTTCATTTGTATGCTTTCGAACAGCTAGGTGGGCAGGATGTGGGGCAAGGATGGGAGTTCATCCCATCATGTGATGCTTGGGTCTTGAACCTGGCTGCCAGCTTTCTAGTTGATAAGCCCATCAACTTAACTGCTAAGTCATCCTCATCTAAAGGGAAGGGAATGAAAATATTTCCACCCTTCTGAAAAAGGTATCTTTTCTGCTGAGAAATGAAAAATAAATATTTGGTACAATATTACGCTATTCTATTATAGCCTTTTTCACAGGGTAATTATTTAGAATTATATGCCTGCCATTAGGAACTTTTGAAAAGTGATATTAGGAAGGGAAGAGTGCAGTTCATTATTTGAACATCTAACCTTAGAGGTAACAAAGGCTAATGTAAGAAATTAAAGGCTTTTGTTAAGTTAAATACTATCACTTACTTTGATATTACCCCCTTCCTATGGTGTAATGGCAGATAAATAATTATCAGATTAAGCATGAATATGTTAATTTTATCCTGTGCTTTCCATTCACATGGATTACCTCTTATACAATTACTTAATTGAAAGATCAAACTTTTGAATAAACAATGGTTAGTTTAACATTTATGATAAACCATTAGGTAGAATGAGATTGACTTACTCAATATGCGAGGAGAATAGAGGTGGTATTCAGTAGGTTCTGACCAGTTCTGGACAACTGGTAGCAGAAATTTTGAGTAATTCGGAGAACCAGCAAATACCACCTCTGACTGGCGCCGCCTCCATCTATTCTCAGCTGATTGGCTGGGTCTTTTTTTGTTGCCCTGCACAGGAGAACAGAGCTGGAAAGCAGGTTAGTGGGGTGGGGAGGGAGTGGGATTTTGTAGTAATCTTTCCCAGGAGTGAGGAGGGAATAGGGATTTTATAGTATCCTTCCCCTGGAGTGGGGTGGGAATGAAGATTTTGCAGTATCCTTCCCCTGCCACACCCACCAAGCTACACCATGGCCACCAAGCCACGCCCACAGAACCGGTAGTAAAAATTTTGAATCCCACCACAGGAGGAGGAGGACTCTTGAATTTACACAAAGAAATCATACATAAAAGGCAAGCTTTGAAAAGGAAGAGAGTGAGGAATCTCAGTACCATTTTTTATACAATTTTACCTAACATACAGAAAATAAAGGAGATGATAACTGAGGTTCTTTTCTCTGAGATTGTTTAGCCAGGTCCATGTCTTGAGAATCTTCTTTATGAATTCACGGGTCCTTCCTGCTGGTAGACTATATAGAATACTAATCTTTACCCACATTTTCCCATAATATATTTATTTATTTGTTTAACCAAATGTATGCAGCCACCCAATTCACACATAGGTGACTCTGGACTGCTTACTAGATGTACAGAGGGTGGGGAGAATGACACCAGAGCTCTGGTCCCTACCTTTTCTCCTTCTTTTCTTATCATGTTGAAGAAATGGAATGAAAGGATTTGGTTTCTTCATGCCTCTGTTTAGGAAAGACTCTGCCCAAGTTCATCTTGTAACTTAGATGTCTCTAAAGTCTTTGATCAGTCACATTCCATACTTAAGGGATAGACACCACAATGAAAGCTCCTTGATGACTTCATTCCACAAACAGTGAAATGAAGCTGGTTTCTTCATTTTATTGCATTATGAGATTCATCCCCTGTACCATGGGCACAAGCAGTGGTGCATTTCAAAAATTTTGCCACCGGTTCAGTGGCCGTAGTGTGGCTTTGCACATGTGCATACACTTTGCACCAAACATGCACTTTGCACAGGCACAGAGGCTTTCCAACTCGCCTCTTGCAATCCTACATCCCCTGTTGCTTCAGTAGCTGCCACGTGGCAATCTGCTTGCCATGCAAAGCAGCTGCGTTTCAAAAGCAGGACATAAAGGTTAGTATGGGAGCCCAGGTGGGCAGGTGGGCCCAACAGCAGAGTGTCAGAGAGAACCAGTTCGGTCTCCACTGCTCATCACTGCTACCAGCTTGGCAGAACCAGGCCAAACTGGTAGAATATCCCCATTGGACACAAGAAAAAAATATTGGTAACTTTTAAACCGCTTCTCAGAATTTACGTAGAAACCTTTTTCTTGATGATGGTTCTTAGAATTAGAATACCTTAGATATCTTACATATAGTCTCAGATATCTTGATGTTCTTTCCAGTATTGTTAACTGTCCATGAGAATCTAGGCAGGGATGTGATCTGACCGGTATAACTACTGGTTCTGTTGCTCTGTGTCGCGCACGCATGTGTGAGTCGCGTGAGTCGCTCATGTGCAATTTACGACCTGCTGAGCTGCCCGGACAGCTGAGCAGCGCTGTGTGCGGGTGCGCAGTGGTTGGAAAAGTCCCTTTTTCCTGCTTTTTCAACCGCAGCTGTGCCGCGCAAAGCAGCTGCGGTTGAAAAAGCAGGAAATAAAGGACAGGTAAGAGACTGGGCAGGCGAATGGGCCAAACAGCAGCAAACACAGAACCAGTTCTGTGTCTGCTGCTCTTCAGAGCTACCGGTTCTATAGAGCCAGACAGAACCGTAGAATCCCACCCCTGAAACTAGGCAGTTTATACACTGTTGGGATTAAAATGAAATCTCCCTCCCCACTGAATGGGAGTGGATTTGAATATTTCATACATACCAGGTTTCCTGGGATGGGTGGTGGGACGGACTCCAGTCAGAACAATTTCAGACAAATGTTCACTTGATATCATCAAATTATCCTTGAATGCTAGAATTGAATGGATTTTTAGTTCTTTTAAATTAATCTTGGTTTAATGTTTTAAAAACGTAGTGCTCATCTAGAAATGCTAGGTTTTTTTTTTTTTAAGAGAGATTGGAGGGATCCATGAAATACTGGAGCCAGAACAGAACCTTTTAAACGATCTGGTATTGCCTCGCTTTCATATATTCCGAAGAACTTTTGTACATTAAATTAAAAAGAAGTCATCTCTTGATTATATCTTAAACTTTTAAAACACGAGTTCAAGACCCCTCCTACTCCAGGGATTCATCTGATAAGTATTCAGACTGATTTTTTTAAAAAAATTAAAATCAGAAAATTAGAATTGCAAATTAGGCAAAGCCGCAATTTCTATTCCTATAAGTGATTATAGAATCAAGCAAATCTGGTCATCTAATCCCTATTCATGATCTGACTTTACTATGCAGATATACTTGTTTAGCTTGGGAACGGAAAATGCTGGGCCCAGATAGCCCTTTGGTTTGATCTTCCTTTTTCACTTCCATGTTCTTATAACTGGGGACTGCTCCAGAATCATCATAATCTTTTAATGACCCCATAATCCCTTGCAGGGTAGAGTCTGGGGAACTGAATGGAGCTAGCAGAGTGTTTAATGGCCAGATGCCCTTCCTGTTGTTGATGCAGAGTTTTTTTTCAGATATATTCTCATTGTGCCCAGAGAGAAGAATATCTGCCTCTATCTAGGATCGAACTCACGGCCTCCTGATTGTGAGGTGAGAGCTCTACCTCTAGGCCACTACATCTGTTCAAGAGACTGCTCCAGAATGTTTCCTGCAAATTGTGCGCCTTCCTGAATACTCCTCCAAACAGCCCAAATGCAAGGGCTTTATGCTGTGCCATTGTCCATCACGCTTCGAGGGTGGCCCCTGTTTTTCACTGTATGACATCTGCAGAACAAATATGGTATGAGATTGTACCGTGGATGCCAAGCAAAAGGATAGAGTTCTATATTCATTATTTCTCCGAGGATTGAGATCAAACCACTTGAACGTGTCCTTCCTATGGGGAGAAGGTTGTTACAACTTCTCTTCTTCTCTCCATGCTCTCTTTGATTACAGTTCCTGCAAGAAACAAGATTTTTGACAGTGGCCTAGCTATCGTTTTCTCATATGTCGATGCATGCTTAATGAACCTTCCAGGTGCTGATCCTGTTGGTAGCCATCTGTCTTGTAGTGGGGAATTAACAACCTTTCCAATGCTTGTGCTTAAATGGGAACTCCGTTGCTATTTCAAGCCATTGTTCAAGTCTCAGTTGCCAGGAGCACTTTTATGTGTGGTGACTGTGTGGAAGGTAATTTTAACAACGTCAGTGGAAATGCACAGCATTCAAATCTTCAATTTAAAAAGATACATAACATTCTGTAGTTAAATCTGTAGATAGCTTATTTATGGTTCTGTTTCCCATGGTCTCAGCAGTTTTAAGCTAAAAAAAAAATCATTTCATAGTAAGATTAAAAGTATTTTTACTTACCCGAAACTTCACAAGGTTACCTAGTCAAGTTGTCATGCCCTTAGTAGAGTTGGACTCTGAGGGAGAGAAGGAACAGCTGACATGGAGTGGTGGTGTGGCTCCGGAGGATTGTGGAGGAGGCTGGGAAGAGCAGAGGCCAGCTGGGCAATCAGAGGAAGAACCAGGCCCATCCCCTCTTCATCCTAGGACATGCAGGGAGGAATGGAGAAAGAAACAACTTGGCTTATGAGAGAGGAAGTGGCCATGATTCCCCTCATTAGTGGCAGCTGGGGAGAATAGTATATAAGGGAGACGGTTAAAACACAGTGTTGCCAGAAGCAAAGCGTGTTTTATTTTGGGCTGAAGTTATCTTGGTTGGCATCCTTCCAACATTCCTTTTCTCTCCTTTCCTTCTTTTAAAGATTGTTGAGTATCCAAAAGTCTTTATTATCACTTTGACATTTTATTTTCAGCTTAAATGCCTATTGATGTCAAAGTGGATTTTTGTCAATTTCTTACTTAAATCTCTTAGCTGTCAGTATAAGGAAGGGAAGAAAAAAAAAAGCCAAATCCTTTCCCTTCCCTCTCTCCTTCGCTGCTTAAAAATCTTCTTTGGGAATAATGTTATTTTTTATAATTCAAATTCCAGGGTACCTTACGTTGTTATTTTTTCAGTTCAACCCGGTCAACCAAAACTTTCTCTTTTTATCTTCTTCCTGCACATTCTTTTCTAATCGAGTTCTTCTTTGAGGTGGCCATTTCTGACCACCGCTACAACTGGCTTCAGGAAAGGGAGTAGGGGAGGAGAGATGCGGCTCTCCTCGACCCTGCTGGCAGTTTCCCCCCTCTTCACCACATCTATGGGGTGGCTTAGCCCCGAAACCAGCTGGCTCAGGGTCGCTCCAGCGGCGAGCACAGATTGAGAATGTGCACGATCGTGGATTTCTGACTGTCGCTGAAGAAGCTCAAACCACCAGACTGTGCCTTCTTATCTCCTTGAAGTTGGTAATTACTTATCCTGGTCCATTGTGGAAATTTCTACATTGTAGTTTGTTTGGTTTTTTATTTCACCTCTATCTGCTCATTAAGTTCAGACTGTATTGCTTTCTTTTGAAGACTATTTTTGAATAAGTTTTATCTCTATCTGAGAATTATTGAACAGTGGGGCCAAGTTGGAGTCATTAAAGGACATTTATTTATATTTTGGATTTTGTTATGTTTGTGTTACACTCCGGGTCATCACACAAGCTTATTCAACCTCTGTTGTTGTTATTGTTGCTGTCCTTATCAAAGTATAGTTATCCATTATCATATTCTATATGGCAATGCATAAAATCTATCGGGCACATGTGCTGGTAGATCAGTGGAGGGCCCTCCCTATTATTACACAAATAATAATCGCTCAGTTGTAGCCATTTAGTTATTCTATTTTATGTTCTACATAGTCTGTTTACTTTATACCAGGGATGTCAAACTATATTTCATTGAGGGCCACACCAGGGTTGTGTTTGACCTTCGGGGGCTGGGAATGGGCATGGCCTGAATGGGCATGAATGTGGCCAGAGTGGGCCATTTTCACTCGTTTTTTGCTGGCAGAGGCACCACAGGAAGGTCCTTTGCTGGCTCTGTGGAACAGATTCAAGCACCCTGCAGGTCAGATTTGGCCCACTGGCCTTGAGTTTGACACCCCTACTTTATAGCATTCAGAGTATGGTATTGTTTCAAACAGAATTTCCACTTATAGAAATTCATGTTATAATGTAACATAACATTATTCATGTTATAATGTCATAGTATTATAATACCAGAATGGGATAACTCACTGCAGTCAACTCGCCATAGCAAACTCACCATGGGACAATTTGACATAGCCAAATTGTCACAGGATAATTCACTGCAGGACAATTTAGCAATTCAATTTAATTATTTAAAATTAATAAAATGCACATTTCATTTTGTCTCTCCTTTTGCATCCTTTCTTTAATGATTCTATTTTACCATTTATTTGATTTTAATGGAACTTTTGTCCCTCAGTGAGCTTGTATCTCAAATATTTTAACTTTTTCCTGATGGTCTTATATATAAGCACTAACCAGGTCCAACTCCATCTACATTATTAGTATTATTAATTAATATATGGTATTAGATTTAAAAGCCAGCCAACTCTTGGTGTTTCTAGGTAATTGACACATCTAAAAGTAGGAAATAGTGAAATAAGAAGAGAAACATGTTCTTTCTGAGATCAGTCAATGCTAATAAGTTAATATTACCAAAACTAATAATCACACTGACCTAAGTAAGCTTCCAAAATTCCAAAGGAAGGATGGGAAAATATTATTTATTAAGAGTCTTGGGATTTTTTGCTCTTATTATTTAGCTTTTGTGATTTATTGCAAATCATTAAGACCGTAGAATCCTAGTATGCCAGCAAACTTTCTGTTCTTGCCTCCAATGCCCAACACATCTAGATAAATTAATTTTATTTCCTGAGGGAAGACCAATCAGCACAATACACATTTCTCTATTCCTTGTTTGGTCATAAAACGAAGTGAAGCACAGCAGAAAACTAAGATTTCCCCCACTGAATGAATGCACTGAATGCAACCCCTGAATCAGATGCCTGGGGCAGGTCTCTCTATTCCAATGATTGTTTCTTCAATGTTATGTCTTTCCTGCAACAAATGGAATGAAAGGCAAAGTTTGTGAGGTTCCCCAGGAACAGAACTATAATTTCAATGTTGAGTTTGTAGGTATTTTAACAACTTCTGTAAAGAACAAATACAACATTGCACTTGGAAATACAAATCCCCTCAGGGTTAAAAAATAATAATAATAATTCTGGTAAATTTAACTAGCATTGGCTTTCACTGTAATTACTGTTTTCTTTCCATAATTTGTGAGCTCCCTGGCTTACAAAAACCTTAATGGTTATCTTTGGTTTGAATAGAGGGAATGAGGACTCTTCAATTCCAGTGCTAGGATTAAATTTTTTTTACTACCGGTTCTGTGGGTGTGGCTTGGTGGGCGTAGCTTGGTGGGTGTGGCAGGGGGAAGGATACCATAAAATCTCTATTCCATCCCCATTCCTGAAGGAAGGTTACTGCAAAATCCCATTCCCTCCTCATCACACTAATTTGCTTTCCAGCTCCGTTCTCCTGTGCAGGGAAACAAAAGAAGACCCAGCCAATCATCTGGAACTTGGGAGGCAGAGAATAGCTGGGGGCAGGGCCAGTAGAGGTAGTATTTGCCAGTTCTCTGAACTATTTGAAATTTCCACTCCTGGTTCTTCAGAACTGGTCAGAACCTGCTGAATACCACCTCTGTCCAATTCCCCTTTTCCTTCAGATCCATAGAAAGTGAAAAATAAAAGACAACATGAAGAAATTAGATTCAGATGATGAAGGAACAGAGATCAGGCATCTGCCACATTAGTGAAAAGATGGTAAGTGTCATTTCAGTCTGATTTCTGATGACAGAAATTAGACAGAAACAGCCACAATGACAGGGGGTTCTTTAATTGAGCCACAGAGACAGAGTTAAACTGGCATATCAAGACCTCAGAAAGAAGTATGAGGTCACTTTAGGGCATGGGAGGAAACTATAAGAATTATTATGGGACATTGGAAGAAGAAAGAAACACCTGATTTGTTGCTGAGACATGCAGCCTCTTAGCATCCATAGATTTTCTTTGATTCTTGTTGACAAAGCAGGAATATCAGTATGGTATGTTTAAAAAATCAAGATGGTGTCTGCAACAGTGTGATTGAAACTCTACCTGTTTTTTTATATGAATTACACGTGCAACATATGTTAAAAAATGAAAAAAGAAAATAGGTGGAGCTTTGATAATATTGCTGAGGCCACCATCTTGACTGTAGTTGATAGACATCTCTGCCATAAAAAAATAAAAATGTTAATCAATCAATCAATCTTAAGGATGAACAGTCCATAATTACAGCACAGGTGGTCAGATTCTGTGCAACAGGAACTGGGGATTCATCACAAACACATGTCTTCTCCACCATAGTTATGTTATATATAGTGGTGGGATTAAAATTTTTTACTACCAGTTCTGTGGGCATGGCTTGGTGGGCGTGGCATGGCTTGGTGAGCGTGGCGAGGGGAAAGATACTGCAAAATCTCCATTCCCTCCCCACCCCACTAACCTGCTTTCCAGCTCCATTTTCCTGTGCAGGGCAACAAAAGAAGACCCAGCCGATCACCTGGGACTTGGGAGGCAGAGAATAGATGGGGGTGGGGCCAATCAGAAGTGGTGTTTGCCAGTTCTTTGAACTACTCAAAATTTCTGCTACCGGTTCTCCAGAACCTGCTGAATACCACCTCTGGTTATATAACAAATGTGGCAAACTCTTTGCATTGTTTAGTCTTTTCCCTTTTAGCACTGAACAAGCTTACAATGAGACACACAGTTTATGGATTGTAATTTTTTTAGTATAGTTAGACCATGTATAATTGACAGACTGGACTTTATTATAGATTTTAGTTGTTATTTATTATTTTATATTATAATTTTTAATTGTATATTTACTAAGCATTTTTATTTGTTCTGGTCTCTGGTCTAAGACTGTAATAGATTGATTGATTGATTGATTGATTGATTGATTGATTGATTGTCAAACAATGTGGTCAAAGTTTTTAGAGTGGTTCTGTTTAGCAACAAAATTTGTTACATTTTATTTTCATATTTCCTATTCACATTTTTGTACATTCTTTCTGCTTCTTTTAATTAGATGATAACATACTTTGAAATTATATTAATTCATTAACTTGGTTGCATGAACATATAATTTTATGTTGTTCATGCTTTTCCACAATAAAAATTGTAGAAATGAAACCTCTGCAATAACTGGCAATGGATGATTTTGGTCTGGCTACTGAAAACAACCTTTCTCATTAAGAGACCAACAACTTTCATGAAGAAATTTTTCCTCTTAAGATCTTGGTACTGGTGTCAACATAGCACCAGTATTCTAATATTATGAAAAGTTAGGCTGCAATGTTGATCATTGAATTTCAGTGCAATTCTATCTATCTTTGCAACAAGTAAAATCTTGTGGAGTTGCATTTTCAGCACCCTAATAAAGCAGACACCTTCCTGTTGCAATAAGTCAGTTGTTGATTGATAATCAATCAAGACATTTTTATAAAGGTAAAAATTTGCAGATGAAGAAACAAAAAGGTGATACTACTGTATATTTCTAATTATAAGAATACATGATGCCTAAAAGGAAAATTATCTTTATTTCTTCCATAAATGAATGGAAGTGTTCATTTCCACCACTAACTATTCCTCTCAAATAAGACTGGAAATGATTTATTTGAATATTTATTCTGCCATGTTCAGGAATTATACAATCATTCCCTAAAGATGATGCAATCTTGAGATGATGCATAGCCCAGTAGAAACTCTGGGGGAGTGGAGAAGCAATGCATTTCTTTTTTCTGATTACCTATAGTGACAGGTTTTATTGGAAAGGTGGCAGGAATTTCAGCTGCCACTTTCATCTATTAATTATATAATAGTTGTTTATTCATTTATGTATTAGGGAATTTAAAGTCAGGATTAACAATTGCTGACTGCCATTGCTGTGGCACAGACCTTTCCAGTTTGATTTGCATCCAATCTATTCCTACTCAATTAATATAGCCAGATAAGAAGAAAAAAAAACAGTATGCCTTGCAAGAAAATGTGATTTGATATTTATTTATTAAATATCATAGCACATGGATTAGAGAACAAATTAAAGTATACAATATCATCAAGAGAATAAAAAAATTGAAATGGAAATGGGCTGATCACATAGCAAGAAGAACTGATGGCAGATGGACCAAGGCAGTCATAGAATGGATCCCACTTGATCAAAAGTGTCCCACTTGATCAAAAGAGACTTAAAACAAAATGGATCGACAACATCAGCAAGTATTGGGCCCCCAGTACTTGCTGATGTTGTTGATCCATTTTGTTTTAGATCTCTTTCATGGATGCAAAAGAAAGAAAAATGGCAAAAAAAAAAAAGATTGCCACACTTTGACCTTTTTTTAAATGTACATAACAATAGCCGAATAGAGATAGAAAGATCCTAGGTAATCCTTTAGTGATTTAGTGATCTGGAACATTTAGTGATCTGGAACATTTAACAAGAAATACATAATTGCCATCTGGGAGCAGTCCCATAATTTGTAATTGGAGGAGCAATTAACTGTATCCTGCCTGGACAATAAGGCATTTTAGGAGTATACTGTATGTGCAATTGTCTCATTTTCATGTGTGAACTCTATGTATTCTAAATAAGGAATGTCACTGAAACTTTTGCTTAATATCTTTGAAGGTAAAGCTTCTTGGCCTCTAGACTATGGCTAAGTCTAGTATACTGATATTTAGAATGATTAAGAAGGAAACACCATGGAAGATATTTATTTATGAAAGCTTCAGGTCATACTTGTAGACCTCATATCAATCATTGAGATGAATGCAACCTAAGATGAACCATTAAAATTAAGAATTCCATGTTTTAAGTCTTAGATTGATGCAGAAAGAAGATGAAACAGAACTTAGTTAAAACTGACATAGATTAGAAAAAGAAAATTGACCTATATGTTTTTATTACTGATTGACAGACTTCAACATCTCGAAAATGTCAGCGCCAATTTTTAATAACCAGGTGAGGGAATACTTGGATGTGTGTGGGTAGCACCAGATGCAATCTCATTTGTCCATAATTTTCAGTGGGTCCCAGGAGGTCTTTGATGACCTCCACAGTGTCTTGCTTTTAGTTAGAAAAACTATTTAAAATTCAGGCATTGTACAATAAATTATGTATGAATTAAATCCTTTGAATACTACTTCATTTGCATGTTTTACATAAGGTTATTCTTATTTATAGCTTAATAGTTAGCCAGGATTGTAAGATAATGATATGGCTTGAACAAAAAATGAAACAGAACTCAGTTTCTTTGAAAAATATGAGAACTCGAATCAGTAGGAGAGGAGAGGAAAGTTCCATGGAAAAAATTCTGAAACAATTGAAATTTGTAGCCAATGAGATCATTATGAGCATACTGAAAGACAGGTCAGTGACACCTCTCAGGTCTTGGACTAGAATTGGGGCAATCCAGATTTAGTTCTGCTTTCAACCCCTGAAATCAGCTGAGTGACTTTGGCTGGTCAGGCATTCTCAGCCCAACCTACCTGACACTTAAAAAAAAATGGGATGAGGAAAAATTAGACAAGGGAATGCTGTGAATTTCATTTATTACTCTGGGTAATAGCAAAGAATATTCATCCAATGAGTAAATAAATTATTCAAAGAAGGTATAACCAGACATAAAACTGACTCTTGAAGTTTATTGTGACTTGTAAAAAATAGTTGCTGGTAGTCCCAAATCACTTTTCATATAAGAAAATCAATGAATTGCTATCAGACTAATTGGTTCTCTCTGTTGCACTGTGCTAGATTAGAGATGGTTCTCTAGAGATGAAGGAATGCTATCCACCAGACTTCAGACTTCAAAATCTCAAATAATTCAACAGATTGAAAGCAGGCAACTGTAAAAGCTATCGATCATTCAAAGCAAATAAGCTCCCATGGGAACTTATTTGCTTTTAGTGATGTGAGAAATGGTTTTGCATCTTGAGAGTGGAGATTTTTGCAAGTATTGGTAGGCCACAAATAACAACAGTCATGCTATTCAAATGGATTATAACTAGTGAAGGTGCTAAGGATGAGATATAACCTGTCTATTAAAATACCAGGTAGTATTTTACTGCCCATGTATCAGTATTATCTTCTGGACAAATTCACCACTTTTCTACTATTCCTTTCATCATCCCCAAAATATCTTACTCCTTCCACTTTTGTAGTTTTGGAACACTGCCACCTTCCCAAAACACTTCAAATATGAGTAGCTGTCAACAATTAAATTAGATTTTACAGTGTCTCCTTCTCCTTTTATATGTTGTCAGAGAAATTACTTTGAAAGTCTAATTTCTTTTAGTAATCTTAAAACATTAAAAGGATCATAAGCCAGTTTTAACTTGGAAAAAACTGCTGTTTCATCACAGTCACCAAACTATAAGCAGCAATTGATCACCATGGAAGCTATTAAAAGGAAATAGGAAAGGAGCAACATAAGACAAAATCATGTAGATGGGTAAACTGATCATTTATGTAGTTAGCAATGGTATTTCAGTTAGGCCTATGTTTGAACAACTCATATTTTCACATTACTTAGCTAATAGGATTGTACTGAGAGCAATAGCAATAGCACTTAGATGTAAATACTGCTTTACAGTGCTTTACAGCCCTCTTTAAGCAGTTTACAGAGTCAGCATATTGCCCCAACAATCTGGGTCCTCATTTTACCCACCTTGGAAGGATGGAAGGAGTCAACTTTGAACCTGGTGAGATTTGAACTGCTAAACTTCTGGTAGTCAGCAGAAATAGCCTGCAGTACTGCACTCTAACCACCATGGAGCAGAATGAACAATGTTCACTTTGCCATGAACTTTGCTTTCAGAAGCCAACTGTAAAGGTTATAAATGGTGAACATACCACCATAAGAGACTACAAGGTTGTAAATGCATGCCAGTTGTGGAATGCCCAAATCATGATTATGTGACCACAGATTTCAGAAATGGCGGCAAGTTGAAGAACTAGTCCTAAATCTATTTTTTGTTGTAACCTCAAACAGTCTCTGAATGAGGCAGTCAGTACTATTCAAAGTGTACGTAGACTTAATTTTTACATGAAGAATGATGTGAATCCTTCTCTTATATCATACATACTTCTATTTTGGCACTTAAATGCTGAAAAGATCAGTTGGTGATATCATTGTCCATGATACATCCAGTTGGGGACTCCTTTCATGTCCCCTTTAATTAGCCCCCAAAAGTGGTACCTATTTATCTACTTGCATTTGCACACTTTCAAATTGCTAGGTCAGTAGCAGCTGGAGTGTATAACTGGATCTCACCCCATCACATATCAGCATTTGAGTTTCAAATGCAGGTTTACAAATGGTCAACCCAGCATCCTAACCTTGTGAGCCACTGTGGCATAATGGTGAATTATATTTTGTTTGGTTATATATTGCAAGTCAGCATTTGTTTTAGCAGATAATATCTCTAGCAACTGCATTGTTCTTTCCCACATTCTAGTACTGTTCAAGTGATTTACAATAAATCCATGTATAGCAATATCCTAATATAGTAGGATAAATGCTGAACCATAGAGAGAGACACTAAAGCATAACTAAGATTTTTGAAAGAGATGGATGGAGGCCATTATTTTAAAAATTGCTCTGAGAATTCCCCTCTCCGCTGTATGCTCATCAGGTATATAGTTTATACCTTCGAAAATATATTCTAAAACCTAGAGATAGAACAACAAACTGACTAATTTAGCAGATAATTAGGCCATCTGAATTCTTGTCATGCCCCTTCCACTCACTCTACAGTTACTTTAACATTCTCAGAAAACTACATTGTGTACAAATTAGGATGGGGGAAGCATAATAATTGTTTCAATTAAAGATGGATTTTTGAAGTTTTACATTTTATTTTAAAAAATGGTTTCTTAAGAGCTACTAATCCTTCAAAGCTGCTATGAGTTAAATAACTAAAGAGGGGAAAGCATACATAGTAATGTAAATTCTATAAAACTAGCAGACTTATGCACACTTCCTTGGCAGGAAATGAACTGAATTTAATAGAAGTCCTATAGCATACATAGGAATTCACTATAAATCTTTTTTAATTTGTTAGCAATGTAATGAGCCATAGAATTCTTTTATTCCATAAAAAGGTCATTAAAAGACTGCTGATGCCCTTAAACAAAATACCCATCTGGATATGCTGTGAAATTCTATATATCATCAAAGTTGTACTTGCAAGAGTTATTTTTATAATTATTATCAGCAACCTTAATACCTAGGCCAAAACAGAATTGAAATTATAATTTTGTCATGTTCTGATAACATAAAGAACAATTATTAGTTTAAAAAACATTGGGAGATTGCTGGTTTGCCTTTAATATTCAGAAATTAGAAAATACGTATATTTGAAAAACAGGATGATTTTCAACAGAATGCTGGACTATAGAATGTTTCACCTAAGTGTTATATTTTATCTTCTTTTATCTTGAGTTTCCATTCCAATATCTTCAAAATTGAAGGCCTCATATCATACATTTTGCTGAGCTGTTTGGCAAGGCTTGCAATATTTGTTTGTGTTTTTCAAACCACAGGTTCTCCCAAACTGTACATTGTTTTCTACTTGCTGGCTTGTTGTATTTTCCCTCCCTTATTTAGATCTCAATCAAGCTGTTTTGAACAGAGCAGCACAGCACAGAATAGAATAGAGTACTCTATTTGGCCAAGCATGATTAGACACACAAGGAATTTGTTTCGGGTGCATAAGCTCTCAGTGTACAACAGATAATAATAATTATATCACAATAATGATACCAATAAGATACCAATAAATGAATAAAATATCAATAAAGGTAATCAGCAATGCCATTATTGGAACATAGTTCAGATGGAATAAATCCATTGCTAGCAGATTCAAAGAAAACTATTCATAAGGTTTCAGAATAGAACATTTATTCAATCCTATACACAAGAATCTGGTCAACTAATGGTCAGTACTAAGTTGGTACTAGAGAAGGGTCAACATAATTCATGCGAGGCTGGACTTGGATCTCTTGTGGCAACACATGGACTCTAAGGTGATGATATATTTAACTCTGCTCCTAGCTCTGATCTACTTGGGCTTCCCCTTTATCATTTGAGAAATCGATTTCTGCAATTGAGATGGGCAAGCAAAAGGCCAAGAGTTACCATCAGATGTGCTGCAAGCTGTCCCTAATAGACTTGGTGGTTGGGATATGAATTTCATTACCAATTATATATTAGTTGAAATAATATACAAAAAATATCATATCGGGGAAAGATGCTTTCAAAATATGTGTATCTTCACATAGATAATATGCCACCCATTCCATATATTTAAAAAAGGCATAAATTTGTGCACATTGCTTAAGAAAACCATTAAACAGATGAAATACTGCATGAATTTAAACTGAAATTGATACTTCGTTCATTGCCAAATTGTTGTCATTTTAAGTATCAGAAATCTGATTGCTGTCTAATTCCTTAACATTTCCCAAACTGCTTTATAGCCTGTATTTGATTCAAAACTCATTCAAGTTATGTTATATCTAAAAACAAACAAACAAGAAAGGTTAAAATTACAATAACCCCAATAACTTGATAATCTCACTGCAAACCTTTTTTTTTAAAAATAAACCAGATTGTTAGACATCTCATGAATATAAAGAATTGTGGCATGGAATAAAATTTAAAATCCAACATTCTATTTAACATGTTAAGGTGTCTATATGTTAAATGGTAGAAAAAATAGCTTGTCGTATTCTCACAGTCTGTTTGTGGAGGTATTTCATGGTGCTCCACATTGCATTACCTGGAAGATGATTCTTCACCCTTTTGAAGTCTTTTTGGATCTTTCAAAGGTGGATGAAGGCTCAGAAAATGTTTTGCATTTATGCAATTCATACCATTGGTGGGTTTCAAAAATTTTTCCTACCGGTTCGGTGTGAACGTGCGTGCCAAACACATGCTTTGTGTATGTGGAGCATTTACAACTCACTTTCTGCTGCAAGCCCTGTGTATAAAACAGCTGACACGCAGCAATCGGCTGTGCTGCACGAAGCAGCTGAAGTTGAAAAGCAGGAAATAAAGGTCAGTACAGAGCCGGGGTTGTGGGAAGGCCCAGCAGCTGATCATCAGAGCAAATTGGTTCACTCACAGATGATTGTTGGAGTACTGGTTCGACTGAACTGGTAGAATACCACCACTGATTCACACACAACACAGACCACTCCAAAACAAGGTCCTGGAGAAACCAGAACCACTTTCCTCTGTTTCTTGATGAGTCAAATAACTTCGCTTCCGTGATGTGAGTCTGTGTTACCACCTTTGTTCCACCTTGAATCAGAGGTGGTATTCAGCAGGTTCTGACCAGTTCTGGAGAACCAGTAGCAGAAATTTTGAGTAGTTCAGAGAACTGGCAAATACCACCTCTGACTGGCCCTGCCCCCAATTTATTCTCTGTCTCCCGAGTCCCAGGTGATCAGCTGGGTCTTCTTTTGTTGCCCTGCACAGGAGAACAGAGCTGGAAAGCAGGTTAGTGGGGTGGGTAGGGAATGGGGATTTTGCAGTATTCTTCCCCTGCCACACCCACCAAGCTACACCACACCCACCAAGCCATGCCCACAGAACCGGTAGTAAATTTTTTTGAATCCCACCACTATATATAGCATAACTATGGTGGAGAAGACACATGTTTGTGTCCTGTTGTGCAGAATCTGGCCACCTGTGTTGTAGTTATGACTGTTCATCCTTAAGATTGATTGATTGATTGATTAACATTTTTATTTCTTTATGGCACAGATTTCTATCAACTACAGTCAAGATGGTGGCCTCAGCAATATTATCAAAGCTCCACCTATTTTCTTTTTTCATTTTTTAACATATGTTGCACGTGTAATTCATATAAAAAAACAGGTAGAGTTTCAATCACATTGTTGCAGACACCATCTTGATTTTTTAAACATACCATACTGATATTCCTGCTTTGTCAATAAGAATCAAAGAAAATCTATGGATGTTAAGAGGCTGCATGTCTTAGCAACAAATCAGGTGTTTCTTTCTTCTTCCAATGTCCCATAATAATTCTTACAGTTTCCTCCCATGCCCTAAAGTGACCTCACACTTCTTTTTGAGGTCTTGATATGTACTTTAAATCCCACCAGTGCCTTGAATGTCCTAGTCAATGAAAACAAGTTAAACCTTTTTTTTTTTTGAAGTGATTTTGGAAAAGCAAGGAATCACACTTGTGGAAAAGTATATAAAAATCTCTGAATTAAGACCAAATCTCTCTGAATCAAGTAAGAAGCTTCTAATCTGATTTGACATTTCAAATAATTTTGGTAATTGAATTGAATTACCACAAAATTGAGTCTTTATATCAAATATTCACACAGGCATACATTTTTGACATCAGCCTTATCACTATTTTCTACTGGACTGTCATTTCAATTTCCAGTAGCTTAGTATAGCTTTACTTTTCTTCTTAAAATGTAATATTGCTATTACTTACTTGTAACCGAGTCAAGTTTTGCACTCTTTCTTCCTCTCTTCAGAGTCAGGATTACTCATGCAGGAAAATAATTCTAATAATTTGTAGCAATCAAATCTCTTGCTGCTCTTCGCACATTTAGGTATCTATTGTAAATAAAACAGGAAAATAAATGCAAAGTTCACTCGGTGGCATTGCATAAAAAAATGATAAAGAAAATTAAATTAAAGATAAACTAAGCAATTGAGATCTCAAAGTTTACTTTCAAAAGCCAACTAGACTTTCTTGTTCTTTTCCTTGAAAAAAATTTTTTTTTCTCATCCAAGAAGCTTCTTCAGTTCTCTTCAGTTCAGCTTCTTGAAAGAGAAGTGAAAAGTTTTCAAGGAAAAAAAAACCACAAGAAAATCCAGTTGCCTTTTGAAAAGCATGGGAGAACCATGACCTGGATGACTGAGAATCTCTATAGCAATATATTAAACAATTGAGAACATACAGTTAAAATTTTATGTTGTTTTAAAAAAAGTCAATTGAAAAAGTCCTTGCTCAGTATGAATCACTTTTCTGTTCTTATTCTCCTTAAAATGTTAATTTAGTCATTTTAGATTGGAAATTATGTATGTATGTATGTATGTATTTATATGTGTACATACACACACATAAAGAAAATAAATGTATACACACATGTAGGCTTATGTTTAATTAAGTTTCTTTTTAAACAATTTTTACTTTGTTCCAAAGCTTAGGGTGTTAATTTAATCATTTTAGATTGGAAATATCTATCTATCTATCTATCTATCTATCTATCTATCTATCTATCTATCTATCTATCTATCTATCTATCTATCTCCATACATCCATACTACAAGGTAAAGGTTCCCCTCACACATATGTGTTAGTTATTCCTGGCTCTAGGAGGTGGTGCTCATCTCCATTACAAAGCCAAAGAGCCAGCGCTGTCCGAAAACATCTCCGTAGTCATGTGGCTGGCATGACTAAATGCCTAAAGTGCACAGAATGCTGTTACCTTCTCATCAAAGTGGTCCCTATTTTTCTACTTGCATTTTTACATGCTTTCGAATTGCTAGGTTGGCAGAAGCTGGGACAAATAATGGGAGCTCACTGTTTCACAGTGCTAGGGATTTGAACTGCCAAACTGCTGACCTTTCTGATCGACAAGCTCAGCATCTTAGCCACTGAGCCACCGCCTCCCTATATACATACATACATACATACATGCATGCATGCATGCATGCATGCATACATACAATAAATGTATACATCAATGTAGGCTTTTGTTTAATTATTTTTAAACTACTTATTGATTCTAGGGCAGGGGTGTCACACTCGTGGCCCATGGTCCAGATGCATCATGTGCTGGCCCGGGACTCGCCCTGTTTAACAAAGAGGAAAAAAAAGTCCCAATATGTCACGTGATGCCACCGTGATGATTGCTCTATAGCTTACTTTTCATTGCTTTCATATTTTCATGCTTTCAGTTTGGTCTGTTGGGTAAGGCACCAGGCTAGGAACCAGGAAACTGTGAGTTCTAGTCCTGCCTTAGGCAGGAATGCCAGTTGAATCACCTTGGGTTAGTCACTCTCTTCTCAGCCCACTCACCTCGTAGGGTTGTTGTGGGGAAAAGGGGAAGGGGAAAGAGTGTTGGGTATATTCACTGTTTTGAATTATTTATAAAAAAATAATAAAGGTAATAATAAAAAATTAAATCTAAAATATTTAAAGGCACATCCATGCTTGCTATTCAAGCCTTGTACTCATGGCAGCTTAAATTTGAACATGCTTAAGAACATGTTCAAGGCAATCCTATCCTCCCATTGGCTAATTCTCCAACTGTTATTTCCTCATATCTTTTTGTTCCAGAAGTTGCTTTGTGCTTTTTGTGTTAATAAGCTAACTTTATATAAACAAATGTAAAGCAAAACTACATTGAAATTAAAAATCCTTTTCTGACCAACCATTTTTCATTCTAGTAATTTATTTACCTCCATATCATTGGTGTCAAGATGGTGTAGTAGCTGAAAGTTTTGTTTAGTTTTTTTTTTTTTTGTTGTTGTTGTTCAAAACCCAACAGAATGATTTTTCCAATCACTTGAAATAAAAAAAAATCTCAAAAATAATGGTGGTTACTGAGTAAACACTTAGAAAAATATTTTAGCGATTGTCCCATTTTGGTAAAGGATAACAAGGCAATGCTAATAAATAATCCCTCATCTCTTTGACTAATGTCTTTTTCCCCCCTCCCCATAAATTCCAGTCACTGGAACCAGACGATTAAAAAATATAAATAAATACAGTCTGTATTATACTCATCAGTAACTGTGCCTATTTCCTATTGTTACTTTATACTCTTAGACAATCTTGAAAAACCAAGCATAAGTGTACCACAAGATTTTCTGGCAGATCCACTTAACAAAAAGAAAGCAAATATTATCGATCTGGCCAAACATATTACTCTTTCAGAGACTCCAATAGGTAAGAACATAGAACATTAAGTCTAACATTTATCTATATTCACTTTGGCGCTGAGGTGTTTGATATAGCTTGTCTTCTATTTTTATAACATGCTTCTTATAAGGAACTTTGTTTTAGCTTCAGAACTTAAGAATATAATTACTTGATTCATCTGCTTTATAATATTATATTTCTGTATATATAGAGCAGTATTTTAGACTCAGAAACATAAATGGTTCCTTCGTTGTATGATTTTGTGACTTATTTTCATTTCAAAACATGTCCCAGTTGGCTGGATTTGAAATTTGTTCATTTATGACTACTGTAAAGAGCTAAGTTACTAAGTATTAGTACCATTTAATACAACTGAATTTTTTTTTCTGAACGAGCGTACTCCATAGCTTTTACTTTTTAAGCCAACAAAACTGCAGGTATGTCTTTTTTTTTTTTCATTTAATTAGTAAGATCCTTCTATATTAATGTCATTCACTTGGTTCTTTCAATTTAGTCAAGGAAAAAAAACGAACACAGACAACAGAAGGATAGACAAGAAGAAGAATTAAATGAACTCCATCACTCTGAGATGCCCCCTCATTTATCCATTCATTCTTCATTTCAGTCTTTCTTCTCTGGGCATAGATGTGGCAGCAAGTTTTACCACTTCTGACAAGATTGGCAGATTCCATTAGTTCCCCAGCTTTGCTGATATCAATTCTTCATTCTACAGCATTGGCACTACTGTCTAAAGGGTTCCAAACTCCATTAAGGCACAGCGAGCAAACCGTAGCAAGGAGAAAGAAGCCCATTTTAACAAATGTGTTGTTTCAAATAGAGCTAACGTATACATAGTGGCTAATGTGGCCCACTGCAAGCAGCTTGCTAGTTTCCCTGCAATGGATCCACTTACAAACATAACTTCAAATGGTCATTAAATGATCATACATTAAGTGAGGGCTACCTGCAGTGACTGACTGTAGAAGCAGGTTTCATAAGTATTTTGCGATGACAGCATTTCAACAACTAGTAAAACCTTGTCAATTTCTCAACATTCAAGAAATGTCTTCTTTCACATACAAAATTTATTTTTAAATCTACATTTCAAAATGTCACTGGTGAAATGCTCATGTCACTGCTGTTCTTGTTGTTAGGGGATAGTTTCGTATTGTTCACTTTTTTGATTGTATTTTTATTGGTCAAATGGCCAAAATAAAGTTATGTCTGTTTGTCCTACAGTGAAGGAATAGTTGGTGAGGATGACGGAATTTGTTTGCTGCTGTTTTAACCATTCAGTCATATCAGACTCTTGGTGATTTTATAGGCAAGTGCTTTCCATGCTACCCTATCAAGCACAGCTTCTTCAGCTCATCTTTGTATGAGTTTTGATGTTATCAAGCCAGCATGTTCTTTGCTTGCCCCTTCTTCTTGTTCCACTAACCACTAGCATCATTGACTGCTCCATCAACTCCACTAACCACTAGCATCATTGACTGCTCCATCAAATTTACATGTATGACATGGCCCAAGTAAATCCTACATAGTCATGTGATTTTGCTTCTAGTAAGGTATCTGGTTTTATACAATTCAGCACCTCTCTGTTGGTTGCTCTGGCTGCCCATGCAGATGCCATCATTTACGCCAGCACCACAGTTCAAAGGCATCAATTCTTTTTCAATCACATAATTTTAGAGTCCATTTTTATCACAGTGTGTTCATTCTGGTGTCCTCATTTCTGTGATTATTTTAGACATCATTTTGGCTAATGCTGTGACATGTCTAACACAATGTAATCAATATCCTTTTCAGTGAAAATAGAAAACCATGAAATATGTTTATTTATGTTTTGTTTTGTAACATCCCTTATTTATTCCCTGGATGATAACAATGCTTTAACCTGGAGCATACTTATAAATTATGCTGGGCAAAAATGAGGTCAATCATGGTTGGTGTTTTGTGCAAATTGATTGTTACAACAATACAAATCATTCAGCAAGAATTCTTTTAAATGACTGTCAAATCCAGAAAGCAAATACACTCACTCAAAAAATCTTCACATGGCTACTTAAAGACTCCCCCAATGTTTTCCAGGTATTCAGTTTTCAGGTATTCTTGAAGAATATTTTTCTGGCATACATGTCTATGTGCTTCATGGTTACAGTTCCAAATGATATGTACTTTGCAAGCAAAATGTTTGGTCCAATCAGTTGCATATTTGGGTATGCAAATGACTGGGTATCCTACAAAGCTTCTTAGTAACTTTAGAGTTCATCAATCATGCAGGGCTTCCTAGATAAATGAGGAGTTTTCTCAGAAGGTATTAGTTGAGAAAGTCCAGAAATATTTCACAAGAAGAGTTCTCCACTCCTATACCCATTGTAGAATACCTTATGCCACAAGACTTGAAATTCTAGATCTAGAAAACCTTGAATTACGCCATCTTCAGTCTGATCTAAGTATGGTATATAAAATGACTTACCTGTCAATGAATACTTCAGCTTCAACCATAACAACACAAGAGCACACAATAGATACAAACTCAAGGTTAAACGCACCAAACTTGATTGCAGGAAATACGACTTCAGCAACAGAGTGGTCAATGTCTGGAATACTCTACCTGATTCTGTGGTTTCTTCCCCAAACCCCAAAAATTTTAACCTTAGACTGTCTACTATTGACCTCCCCCGTTTCCTAAGAGGTCTGTAGGGAGCGTGCATAAGTGCACCAACGTGCCTACCGTTCCTGTCCTATTGTTTCTTTTATTTTTCTTATATGTACCCATTTCATGTATTCATAACTATGTATATACTTATACCTATTATCTTGTAAGCGATTGACAAATCAAATAAATTCTAAAAATTCTAAATTCTCATCCTCAGCCTGGAGGTTTGTAATGGTTAAATAGGCTGCATTGGCAGAGGAGTGCTTGGACCCTGTGAACCGCCCATTGCTGTTGATACCTATTATCTTGTAAGTGATTGACAAATCAAAATAAATAAAAAAATAAAATAGTTACAAAAGCAATTCTGTGAATATACGTGGAGGATAACTAGCACAAATTATAACTCTCATTCTTAAAAACAAATGGTAATGTAAATTATTTCCCGTATTGCTATTTTTCTTGTTTCCTTAATTCATGTGCTATTGCTTTGTAAAGGTCCTTCAGTGCTTCCAAAATTGGACAGTTTCCATTTAAACTTGCAACCTTTATATAGACACAAAGACAATTTGTATTTCTCTCTCTCCATGCCACCTCTGTCTTCATTCTTGTTCTATTTTCACATTCTTCTACTTTGCAAATTTCTGGTTTTGATGTGGCTGATTTTCTTTCTTTCTTTCTTTTTTAATATTCTGGCTTGGCAGTTTTCTTGTAATCTGTAAAGAAAGGCTTTGCTTTCATTTCCTTCCCTTCCATTGGTTTTTGCTTTCCATGGAGGGTGAGAGTTTCCTTTTGGCCTGACAAATAGTTGCATGAGCTATGAAAACATTTCAGGCCACTGAATAAAATAGCCAAGTTAGGAGCACATTTCAGTCTGTTGTTAATCACAATAGCAAACAAACCAATAGCAAAGGTGTTGCAATAAATGTCATGCTAATGAATACATACTACTCAATATGCACATCCATTAAACATGTTCATGTCAGTCATAACACAAAATATTGAACGTGTAAAGCCTGAGAGAAACTGGGTATTTGAAACTCTAATACATTGGCATTGTTACGTTTACCGAAATATGACCCACTTCTCTCTTTTTCTCCCTTCTTCTGGATCTGCTGGCAGTCCTTTATCAACACGGAAACATTACCCATGACAACTAGAGGTAAGCAACAAATGAAGTAATTTAGATGTTGCTTTTCAAATTTTGCCTTGATTCAGCTAAATTCAGCTCCTACTAAAGTTTCTCACTTCACAGCCAAAAGCTTCTTCAAATGTCCTATGTAGCAATGAAGACATAGCAGGTTCTTTCTTAGAATGTTTAAAGAGGGAAGGAATGCAATCAGAGCACCAGCCTCAATTTAATCTTTCAAACACCACTTGCTATAATTAATTAGAGACATCAGCAAAAATAACATGACTAGCCTGGAAACATGCCATAAACAATGTTAATGGTTATACTCTTTCCATCTCTTTCACATGTGTGATATTCCTTGGCAATTGGAGGAGGAGGAGGAGGAATTCAAACAGACAAACATCTGCCACATACCAGACTTAATTAAGAGCTGTGGTGGCATAATGGTTATAATGCAATATTGCAAACTAACTCTGCCAATTGCCAGCAGTTCGGTCCTCAAGGTTGACTCAGCCTTCCATCCTACCACCAAAGTACAAACTACCACCAAATGATTTTTTCTGCTGCTGTTGCCATCTTCTGTTTGTCTGGATTTTTGCAAGCTCCATATGGTATTCTCATTTTAAACTTAGACTGATCCTTTATGCAAATATGTCTAAACTAAAATTACACATAGTTTCTATGGCTTTGATAGTTATAAGATGCTGAGCTTGGCAGGTTTTACTTCCATTATTTTATGTAACATCAATGTAGAAGCTACTGAAGGGCAAAAAAATGGCAGGGGAAGTGCAAAAATCTGAAAGTAGAAGACCTACTTTCAGTGACACTAGCTTGATAACTTTATGTGAAGGAAAAGTATTGTAGAAGACAATTCAAAGAGAGAAAACTGCAGCCAATTTGCTGAAATTTCTTTAAAAGCTCTTTTAGAATTTCAACAAAAAACCCATTTGTTGAAGGAGAATGAACCATTTTAATGACAAATTTCTTAACCTCTCCAAATTGACTTGAAGTCATGCCCTCTGGATAAATGTTTAACACAATATTCAAGACGGTATTGTAACTTCTGTTACTTCTTGCTGGAGGCATAAAACTAATTCATTTTCTATTGTACGGAAAGTCTATTTCTTTATGTTGGTGTAATGCAATTTTATATATGTAGTTGAGGGACTTAGAAATGAAGGTTTCAGACTGAAAAGTTTAAAAAAATGAAATTACAGATTAGGAAAGTGGGGAAAAAAGAAATATTGTACAGATTTTATTTCCAGAACTTTAGAAGTTTTGTTCAACACTTTACTTTGGGGATAAGGGTAACTTTAATAAAAGAGAAAATGTACACTAAAACCAAGGAAATTGACATCAAATCAAGGTAGGCATAGAAAGTCAGGTTTATTTGCTTTGGCTTGAGAATACATAATGGTGACGTATTTGGAGATATTATATCCTTCAATACCATGTTTCCCCCAAAATAAGACCTGGTCTTATTTTCTTTTGATTCCCAGAAAATAATGGCTAAGGCTTATTTTCGGAGGTCTTAATTTTTTTGAGGTGCATGCTCCACCCCTTAACTGCACCCTACAGATCAGTTGAGTCAGCAAGGGCTGGGAGTTCTGTCTCTTTGGGCACCTGGAGATGTTTCTGACACACTCTTGCCAGCCCTAGCCCTGCCTATGGTACCAGGCGAGCTTGTAGCCAAAGACCCTTCCTTTCTGCAGCTCACCTTGTGGCTATGGAGCAGGCGGCGATCATGGTTTATGTTCTGCCAGGCCTGGGGCTCAGGTGTTGCTGAAGCTGCTGCTATGATGAAACAGAAAGCCATATGGCCCATTTCTCATGTTGGGTGGATGGAGGCCGGGCATGTGTGTGTGTGTGTGAGAGAGAGAGAGGGGGGGGGGAGGGAGGGAGAGAGAGAGAGAGACGGCAGAGAGGAAACCCTTTCAAACAGCATTGCCTGCAACTCTTGTTACTCCCGGCCGCCATTTCTTTCTCTCTCGCTCTCTCATTCTCTCACTCACACACACACACATGCACATTTGATTGCTTGAAAGGGACAGGCTATGCTTTGCTTGTACCATAAGCACAGGTTTCCCACAATCTTGCCTGCATTTTCATCCTTTTCTCAAGCAGCAGCAACTGGGGGAGAGGTGGGAGCGGGGAGCCGATTCCGACTGGCTGCATGGCTTTCTGCCTCATTGCAGCAGCAGCCTGACCGGCACCTGAGCTCTAGACTTAGTGGAGACAAACCGTACTCACCACCTGCTCCATAGCCACAAGGTGAGTTGTGGAAGAGAGGGCTCCTTGGCTGCAAGGTTGCCTGGTGCCATGGGCAGGGCTAGGGCTGGCAAAACTAGGGCTGGCAAAAGCCAGAAAGATCTCCAGGCACCCAAAGAGACAGAACTCTCAGCCCTTGCTGGCTCAGCTGATTTAAGGCGCGGTTAAAGAGCGGAGCAGTCTTGAGGTGACTGGGGAAGAGAAGGGCTGTCTCCTGTGCTGGCCACACACACACACACACACACACACACACACACACACACTTCACTAGGGCTTATTTTTGGGTTGGGCGTATATTAGTCCCACCCCAAAAATTGGGCTAGGGCTTATTTTCATGGTAGGTTGTATTTTTGGGAAAACATAGTAGTTACCTAATAGTAATATATGAAGGATTATTTATTTTAAAAGCTTACATGGCTGCCCATTTAAAGTAAATAATTCTAAATGAATAACGAAGTAATATCAGCTTGGAACAACAAAAATGCTATTAAGCAACAGACAAAAGAAATGCAATTTAGAACAGCTGAGGTATTGCACAAAGAGCCCCAAACCCAAAGCACAGAGGACACTGCTAAATTGTTTGTAATCCCTGAAGAAAAAGTCAGGGTTTTATAGCCTTTCAGAAGACCAACAGAGTCAGGGCCATCTATACCTCCAAAGGAAGGCTGTTCCACAATAAAAGACTTATATCTCCTTGCTTCTGTGAGATTATTGTTTTGACAGTCCTGTTGGGGACAGGTCAGTTGTAGGGAGGCTAAAGCTACTGTTATTGTTCTTGGCTATTACACAGTCTTAAAGCCTTATTATGCTCTATCTAGTTCATTCAATTGGGAAGGTGCTTTCCTGAGCTCCTTCCAATTGTTATCTCATTCTAGAGTTAAAAAATAGATGTCCACTTTTTCCTAGGAAACAATTCTTTCATATTTCCATCAGATTCATCTTCCATATACCCTACAATATTTCACTCAGGGGATCCAAAGCACACCATCCTGCCTAATCCACTGGAATTTACAGAAACAACAGATTAAGGAACAGCTCCATTCAAATTCAATGCCTCTTAAAAATTTCTGCCATACTGGGTTTTTCTAATATCATTTCTTCAAAATATTACGAACCCCAGAACACAATGTAAATTCCCTTGGAAGAAGGGGAATAAAATTATTTCACAAAGTATAGTTCTTTAGCCTATAGTTGTATTGATATAGTGTATGATTACTTTAAGGAATTTTATTTCCCAGAAAAAAACCAATATTATACTTTCCAGTGAAGCACCTTGATAACCTTATCTTCCTATAAGTGATAGAACATTCATGAAAGTCAGCACATTCTCTTCTATTTCACATATTTTTTCTATCTATTCCATTGCCTCACACATTTTTACTCTGTAAAGAAAATCAGGTTTTTCTGCCTTTTTTCTGCCACACCCCCCTGCAAAAAAAAGACATAACTGGGCCATATAAATGAGGAAAAATGAGGCAACGGTTGGCATTCCAGAATCATTACATTTCCCTGATCTTTGCCTGGAAAGAAAGATGAATCTTATTTAGTCTGAATAAGGAAAGTAATGTTTTCTCCACCCTGAGCCCTCTATTCCAAACAAACATTCTGAAACTTCTTATGTCACTTAGAAAGTTAATGAATATTCCTTTTTTTCTTTCCAGGAAGGTGAATGTGATATTATGAGGGTGTGGGGAGTATCTTTCTGGCTGATAGGAAGTTGGCTTGGAGATTATTTAACTAAAAGCCTTTTGTAATACTCTACTATCACTTTCAAATATGACATTAAATCATTTTACATAGTTGTAGATGAGATATATTTTTGCTTTCATTTAATAAAGGTTAGCATCTCATTTGTCAAAGAATTGGTTACAATTTCTAGCATTTTATCCACCTGTCTTACTACTTGTATTTTTAATCTATCTATTCTCCCTGATATTTTAAAAGCACATGGATAAATGGTGCCATCAATTAGGGTTGTGTGCATCTTTAATCTGGAGGTTTGATACGAAGCCAATGGAATCACAGAGTCGAATTGGAAAGTCAAATCTAATCAATACATTGGGTGCCTTTGAACCGATTTGACAGACTGGAGAATAGAAGAGAATGCATTTGACTTTCCAAATCAATTCAGTTTGTCAAATTAGATCAAACGAGACCTGCATCAAAGTGAAGATTTGAATTGGATTGCAGCCAATTTCACCTATCTATTATTAACTCAGTTTAAATACACATGGTAGCGAGTGCCTACTACTGGGAACATCAGGACATAAACAGACCTTTTATAAACTGCTTCTTTCATTTCTTAATGCAAGTGAGAACTGCCTTTAAGAAAAGGGGTCTGCAATTTATTTTCCCAAACTTCTGACAGCCTCAGGAAAGCTTTCTTAAGCAATGATGGACTAGGTGATGTTTAGAGTGGATTTGGCAATTCATCCACCTATCAAGTATTTTCAAAGACCTGAAATAGGCAGATATTGTTGTTTAATGGTATTAAAGGTATCATTACATTATTATTTTAGTTGGTTGCACAGTCAGATATTTAAATTGAATTTGGCATCTATCAAGTTATTTCCAGGGATGTTATTGTTTCATGATGTTAAAAGTATTGTCATAGGATCTAAGCTATTCCAAGTAATGCTGCCTTTTGCAAATTGACTGATGGTGATTTTGTCCGTGACAAAGGTGTTCAAATGGTACTCCAGATGTTTTGGAATTGCACCCAAGGAATCTATTACTATTGGTATTCATTCTATTTGAAGGTCATTGTGTTTTGTGATTTCCTCCAGGTCCAGGCCATTTTCTTTAGTTCTACTGTTTCCCGGTATTGCTACATCCATTAGCCAGAGGTTTCTTTTCCCCATTCTTATCAAAAAATGTTAAGTCTGGGGTGCCATGAGGCAAATGTTTGTATGTTTGAATTCTAAAGTGTCAAATGACTTTAGAAGTTTCTTCTTCTTCTTCTATTACTTTGTCTATTTTGTAGTGCCACCAGTTCTGGTGCTCCAGATGTTTTATTATTATTTTATTATTAAGGTGTTCTGACCCAAGCTTTGTTCAAATCAAACAAACAGAAAGTATGTATAAAAGCAAACCTTTTTAATGCGGCACTGTGAATTCTGTGTATTCCCAGCCAAGAGTCATTCAAAACTAATTGTCCCAGATAAGAGCAAGCCCTTTCAAGGTTATGAAAGGCTGCCAAGAACAAAAGACTAATTGTAGATAAATATCCAAAGCCAGAAATTTCAAAAAACAAACTGGAGTAAGCAGGGCTTCAACGAGGATTCTGAGTAGAAAGAACTTAATTGCTTCCTGCAAAGAAGCCAACCCCGAAGGTTGGCTTTTATCCCTTATGGGAGGGGCCATCACCTTCCATCCTTACTCCCGAGTCACCCATGCTGCTTCAGCTCTCTTTCCTTTGAGCAGCCCTGTGTGCATGCACACTGAGCACAGGCTCCCCAGGGTCCTCTTTGTCACTGTTGCCAGACTCCACAACCTCCAAAGGCAACACCCCACTGTCTGATAGTCCTGGCCCCATCCCAGCATCACACGCAGGCCCCTTGTCCGAGTCTTTGCTGTCAGAGACCTCAGCCGTCCGTACCTGCTGCCAGCGAACCACGACATAAGGAAACAATGAGAGGAGACTTCTAGAATACAAATTTAACTCTCATTTCCACAATCATAAAACTTCTAATTGTCCAAAATCATACTACCTAATTTTATGATGAAATGGACAAACTTCATCACTACAATAAAAACCATGGTGGCGCAGTGGCTAGAATGCAGTACTGTAGGCTACTTCTGCTGCCTGCTGGCTGGCTGAAATTTGATAGTTTGAATCTCACCAGGCTCAAGGTTGACTCAGGCTTCTGTCCTTCCGAGGTCAGTAAAATGAGGACCCAGGTTGTTGGGGGCAATATGCTGACACTGCAGACTGCTTAGAGAGGATGGTAAAGCACTGTGAAGTGGTATATAAGTCTAAGTACTATTGCTATAATGTTGTAATAGATTGTAGTTGATGCAAGGACAAAGTTTGGAAAAGGGGCTAGTTTTCTTCCAACAGAGCTTCCTCCTTTGATTCTCAATACTATGTATTGAAAAAGCAAAACACTGCCAAAATTGTCTTTTGCTGCAATTGTAGCAATGAAATGTGGTGCTGTAGATACAAATGAAATGAGGGGCTATACATATGCTATAAGAATTCCATCTGTAATGAATTACCTGAAAATATATCTCATTGAATCTGGCAGGTATTATGCTTTAGGTACTGATAAAAAAAAGTTAAAAAGATGTGTTTCATTAAAGTAAAATAATAGAATTCAATGTTATAGATATCTCTGTAGGAAACAATGTTTATTAAATCTGAATGTCCATTCAATCTAAATATATGACATTTGCATCATGACATAATTATCACCCTCTAAAATCCATGAAAGATACTTGGAATTCCTTCTAAGCAGTTTCCTTATTGTTCCTCCTCTAAAGACAGAAATCTTGCCAAATTAAAGTAAACTATATATACCATTAAAATATATATACTCTGAGAACTCCTAGGCAGGAACTGTTTTAAGTCTTTTCCTCCCACACAAACTATCTAAATGTCTCTGTCTTTTGCTCCTCTGGAATGCTTTCCCTCCATCCTGGAACTCCAGACTAAATTTCACCACAATAATTGATATACATAGAGTAATGTTTACTAAACATCAATATAATGGACAAACCCTTCAGTGTGGCAGGCAATCTGTTTGTTATGTTTGAACTCCACAGGACTGAAGCCTTTTAAACCAAGAGTTACTACAGTGAACATTAGAATGCTGTTCACTTCATAAACCGGCTGTGCAAAACTATTGTAGCTGAGGAGTTGATCTAAGGATATGTGATTTGCCTAGCCTAACCAAATATGTTTAAAATTCAATTTAAAAATAAGATTAATAATGGAGGAACAGTGGAGGAATGATGAAGTGTTGATGGGAATGAATGTTTAAACTTTTGCTTCCCACACTTTTAAGTCCATCTTTACCTAACCAATAATCAACCCTTTCATTATATAAGGACTCAATTGATTGCTTGGCTATTTAATTCAACATTTGTATTCCACTGAAACCACAGAGACTCATACAGTTAAATGAGTTACTGAGAACCCAAGTTACTTTATGAATTTCTAACACCCAAACATTGCTACTAGAAGTCAAGTCCAGTTCCATTTTTTAAAAAAATCAAGCTCACTCCATTCCAGCTTTTTAGCAGATCTTCTCTTCACACACAGCACTGCTTTTGTTCTTCACAGCCTATAATTGATCTCAGATTCATGAACTCAGTGGCGTTTGAAAAGATCAGATTTGGGGCAGACATATATCATGGCCGACTCTTGGAATGTTCGCCTCTGGTTGAATATCTGTGTAAGCTTTCACTCTGTTTATTTTTGCCTGGTAAAGGTTATGGCTCACCACATTTGTAAGGCTCAGTGCCTCTCCTGTTCTCATTCTTGTGAATTTGTTGAACAGAATCTGGTTTGTTATACCTGAGAAGATTCCCACCCACCCCAATTCAATTTAATATTTACACTAAATTTACATTTTCAATGCATTTTGCCCTATTTTTTCTAACATAGCTCTCCTTTGGCAATAGATTACTTTGTTATGATATACTTTTGTAACTAGTATTCATGAATACATGTTTTTCTTAGTACATATTTCTTGATATAAAATCAGGATCATTTAAATTCAATAATTTAAGAGTATGCTCATAATGAAATGAAATACTAAGTAAAATTTCTCACTCCTTTCTAACCATAGCAATAACAATAGCAATTGTGGTAGCACTTAGACTTGTATACTACCACATAGTGCTTTAAGCCACTCTCTGAATGGTTTAGAAATATCAGGATATTGTCCCTAATGATCTGGATCCTCATTTTACTGACCTTGAAAGGATGGGAGGCTGAGTTAACCTTGAGCTGGTCAAAATCAAACTGATATTTATGGACAGAGTTAGCCTGCAATGCTAATCACTGAACCCTCATGGTTTTCTAGTACATTTGTATAATTGATTGCCTGGAAATCGAGCCTTTTCCTCCCTAATTTCAAATGGCTTCTCCAAGTTCTTTGCTTTGAGTTTTTTCTCTCTTTCTAATACCACAGTCACAGATGGTAAATACAAAGTCATGATTTTTGTGTGTCAGCTCACAGACTTTGACTCCCTCACCTCTACAGACATTGCTGAAGCAATTCACTTAGACTTTATTAGTCATACTTGTGCCTGTCCCCAGAAAATCAATGATAGAAATACTGGTGAATGCCCCTTGGCTGTTGAGCAAAGATGTTTGGCAACCAAGATTGAGTTCAGAAGCTCAAGTTCTCTTCAGAAGGCATTGGCTGAATGTTCAACATCAAGTAATAGCAAATCTGTTCTTTGTTGATTACCTTTCCTTTTTAATACCATTTATCAACAAACAGTGAGTGCCTATGTATGCTGAAAGTCAATAGCTTCCTAAAGTTAATGAGAATTTGGTCTTCATTTAAAATGTCAGCCCTACCGGGGATTGACAATAAAATGTGCATGTTGGGTTTTCACATCTGTTTGCTTCAGCTCTACTTACTAAAGCTTGTACATATGAAATTTATTCTGAATAAATATTCTATGAAACAGTTTGCCTAATAGTAAAATAGAGTGGGATGAAGAAAGAAAAAAACTAACTTTCAGAAGGCAGTATAAAACTACCTCAATTAAAATAGCAAAGCTGCAGATATTAGTTGTTGAAGCTACTTTTTGTGATCCACTCAAAATGTATCATTATCATAATAGGATGTCAACTTGCTACATAACTTATGAAAACTTCCAGTTTTTCTACTTTTATTTATGGTCCTTTAGAGTTTAGACAAAACAGGCTGGAGAAAAGATAGGAAACAAATATGACCCTCAAATTCAAGGGGTTGTAAAATTGATTATGATAGATGGAAAGGTGCATAGAATTTGTACTTCTCCAGTCTTAGCTCAATCCTTTAAATACTTTATCATTGTCAGATACAATTACCATCACGTGACAGAAAACTTGAATTGTATCTGCTACTGTGCTGGGCCCATTCACCACAATTCATGACTTGGTATGGTTAACTGAAAGCAGGGAATCTTGCATACAATTCTAAATTCTCAGGTGATTTAGAACCCCACAGAAGCAACTATATACAGGCCGCAACCATTCTGCTTTAAGCTTTCATCCCCAACCTATGATAAACAGAAGGTCAAGGAAATGAAATCAATCAAGAGGATGTAGTCATCAAACAGAGTGTGATTCTCCTCTCTTAATTTACCTGTGGGGGGATTTAATTAATTTGTGCTATTGTCATGGAGGAAACCAGCTGAGATAAAAATAATAACATCACTGTGGAGGAAAAAAAAATCAATATGGGAGCATTTCCATTGGGGGAAAAATATATTTTTAATAGTTTGTTGCTAACTTACCTTTTCAAAGACCGACTCAATTCTTGAAGTCAAAATCAAGGCAATTTTAAGTGTACTTCTCTTCTAGATGCTTTAGTTTCTATGGAAATTGTTTTTCACAAAGAAAAATTGAAGAGTATTTATAGAAATATTGAAAGCTGGTGTAAGGTGAAATTGACATATGTAAAAAGGACAGTTGTCAGAAAGATGATGCTGACATTTACTTTTACCCTGGAATAAATCAACATCACACTTCAAAGAAACAGAGGAAGCTGACAACGTGTGGCAGCTTAATAACAGACACATAACTCAAGGTAAGATCCTTCATTGCATCACATCAAGGCCGCATATAAAATATGAGCAAATTTGCAGCTCTTAAATTTTATCTTTTTTTTTTCTTTTGAAGCATTTATTTTAGGAAATAGTACAATCCACACATTACATGTGATGGCAATATCTGAGTGCCAATAAATCACCCAAATGCCACAAAACCCAACAGCGAGGGTAAGCATTTCACAAAGTTTAGGAAGTAACAAGAGGAAATCTTCTCTACAAAATTTCATCTCAGAAGCCATTCGGTATGAAATGTTATCATCAACTAGTCTTTGGAGGATTTGTTTGGCACATAGAAAGTAGATTATGCACTCTGAACAAAGTTGGGAATAACCCTACTTTCGTAAGGATTAACACTGGAAGCATGATATACAGCAGCCATATTGTCCCATTCTCACTCCCAGCCTTAGCTTCCAGGTTCATAGACAATCATATTTTGGGATTAAGATTAAAAATGCCAACTAAACTTGCCAAGGTTAGATTAAAAAGGGGGTTGCAAGTCCTCCTGTATATATATTGAAAATAAATTCCAGTGAAATGCAAGGGATCTGATTTTTAATTGGTATGGTTATATTAAGCCTGGATACTCAGTATCTCTTTTTGCTTTTGGAGACTTCTCTCCTCCCTTTTTAGAAGAACGAATTTATAATAAAATATATTTAAAAAAGACTTCCTTCCCTATGCTACTCAATCCTGTAATTGTCTTGACCTAGAAGTTCCCCAGGTTTATAGTTTGGGCTTTCCATGGGTGCAGAATCAGAGACACTTCAAGGATTCATAGCCATCATGGTCATCAAGAATCTTGCCCATATTATTAAGGTCAAGCTCTCACTGGAGGCTACACATTAGACCTCACTTTTGTCTCACAGGGATTATGCTTTAGCAGCAAGGCCAGTAAATTTGCTACCTTCAACGCAAAGTACCTTGAGGAAAGTGCCAAACGTCTTTGAGTCTTATGTATGTCTGTATTGCATTCAGCCATAACTAATTCTGAACTCTGAAAGTGAAAAGTGAATTATTTACCAGGGAGAACAAGAATCATGAATCTCTCTTAAGGAGGGAAAGAAGTCTTGAAAATAGTTAGATATCTCTCTCCCTCTCCCTTCCTCCCCCCCCTCCCCCTCCCGCTCCTTTGCAGCAGATGTAGGTGGCTAATAGAAGCTGAGGAGAATTTGGTCCCTGAGTGGTCAATGTCTGGAATCCTCTACCTGTGGTTTCTTCCTCAAACCCCAAAAACTTTAACTTTAGACTGTCTACTATTGATCTCACCCCTTTCCTAAGAGGTCTGTAGGGGCCGTGCATAAGCGCACCAACGTGCCTACCGTCCCTGTCCTATTGTTTTTTTTCTTATTCGTATCCATTTCATGTATTCATAACCATGTTTATACTTATACCTGTTATCTAATAATCGCTTGACAAATAAATAAAATAAATAAATAAATGAATGAATGAGTGAATATATCAATAATAGCATAGCTGTGTAGATATAGATGTGTGGTGCATCATTTGTGTGGCAGGATGCAGACCTAGCTGCATTCATGTACATTGAGAACACAAGCCAGGCACTCGGCACTCGATCTGGCCGGATGCAAAACAACACAACATGAGACCAACAGAGAAGCCTGTAAGAGCCAGTAACCCAAGCACCACTAGCTGGCTGGTGTAAGCAAGTTTGTAAGCCCTGTGAGGCACCAAGGAAAGGCACACAGAAGCACTGAACAGAATGAACTGGTCATTTAGGCTGCCAGGTCTGCATTAGATCTAGCATTTGTAGATTTCTCTGACATTTTGTTCCATATGTTAAATAAATAAATGTGTGGTAGGATTTGTACTTGAAGAAGAAGGAAAAAAACGAGGTCATCACCACTTCGCAACTCAGGCCTGGTTACCGCTGGACTATATGCCTCTTCATGGTCCCTGCGGGGACATCCGAGACTCCAATGTGCAGAAGCGCGCGCGGTGATCATGGGGCGTCACGTAGCGCACGGTCCCTCCTGCGGGCTGATTGGCTGCAGTGGCTTCGTTCGCTTTAGGTTTGGTTCGACTTGGGCGTCCATGGATTGGACGCTTACCTACAGACCCATGTATCTCAGAGACCAGTGCGACCAAAAGGCCTTCTCGGTTCCGTCGATGGCCCTGCGTAAGGGTATCCTTCCTTGCCTCTGTCTTCCATCGGAACTCCGCAAGGTCTTCACGCGCGTGCAGACCTGCTTTGAGAGCCGGCTGGCTGAGAGAGTTTTAGGTCTCCATTATTTAATTGGGTTTTAAGGGTGGGTTGGCTTTTTATCGCTAATCGAGTTCTTTTTCTTAACTTTTGATTTGGGGTTTAGTACACGCCCTGATCCTAGAAAGGGCGGTATAAAGTTAAATAATAAATCTAATAAAAGAATACATGTTAATAAATATTTCTACAGTACTATTGAAGAGAGTCCCGTTTCGATATTTTAGCAATGTTTTGTTATCTTTATAAAATGAAATCCCTTCTCCTCTGTTTCCTCACGCATCACACCTCCTTATACGAGTTCCTGGCTTTTGGGTCAAGGATGACAATCACCAGTACTATGATTCCTAACAATATTTATCCCTTTACAAAGCATCCGTACATAATATTGACAAATGGAGACTGGAGCTGCACCATTTCTATTTTTGAATAGAAATAGATTGAGTTAGAATCGTCTGTTCATCTTGGACAAAGTAAAATTTGATTTAAGTTGTTGCAATTCAACTCAGGTTTGCCCAGCCATATGAAAATATATTATCAAACCTGGCTGTTGTCAGAAACATATAATAATTTAGTACTAAATGGAAAATTATTAGGAAACAGCAAGGTTCTGGACTAAAATGGGGAGTCATAAAATTATCCTGGAAGAAAGAATTGATATGTCTAGCATTAGGCAAGGGTCCACTGAATATTGATACATTGGTGCAAAAGGAATTGACCAATCAGCTTGTTGCCTGAGCCTTGACAGAATAACAGAGTTGGAAGGGACCTTGAAGGTCTTCTAGTCCAACCCCCTGCTCAAGAAGAAGACCCTAATACCATTTCACACAATTGGTTATCTAGTCCAATCTCTTCAAAATTTCCAGTGATGGAACACCCATAACTTCTGTAGGAAAATCATTCCACTGATTAATTGTTCTCACTGGCATTATATTTCTTATTTCTAAGTTGGTTCTTTTCTTGATTAATTTCCAACCTTTGTTTCTTGTTCTGCCTTCAGGTGCTTTGGAGAATCAGCTTGACTTTATCTTGTGGCAGCCCCTGAGATATTAAAAGACTGCTATCATGTCATCCCCTAGTCCTTCTTTTCTTTAGACTAGACCAGCAGTCATCAACCACCACTGGTGGGCCATGAGAAAATTTTGGCGGGCCACAGAGAAATCTCACCCCCCCCAGAGCACCCCCCTAAAGCAATTAATCCAGGCTGCACAGAAACACAAGGCTGCACTGCCCACATGGCCCGCGATAACCCTCCCCGCCCACTCACTCCAGCAAACTTGCCTGGTAAATTGCTATTTTTCCAACCATCAGCTATTCTGTTGTGACAGGAGATTTAGATTATCTAGGAAGCAGGAAATAGTTGGATTTCTTATTTTCTAGCTAGTCTTTAGATCTTCGGCTCTGCTTTTAATAGGACTGAAGGTTCTATTATTCAGTGCAGACTCAGGGCAAGCAAATTTTATGTGACAGACTAAGCTAGCCAATGGCAGATAGATAGATCATTGAATCATTCTATGAGCAACTCAATCTGCCTGCCTGCTTTGCCTGATTTTGGGTAAAAGTTGCTCTTTTTTATAAAAAAATCAATATTTATATACATGGTGTATTGTGAGTTAATTTTGTGAGTTTGCTTGCTAGCAAATTTTATGTGACAGACTGAGCTAGCCGATGGCAGACAGCTAGATATCTGAATGAATCTGTGATTCTGTGAGCAATTCAATCTGCCTGCCTGCTTTGTTTGATTTTGGGTAAAAATTGCTCTTTTTTAATAAAAAATTCAAAATAAATATTTATAATATTTACATACAAGCCATGCCCAGCCAGTCATATGATCACCAAACCACACCCACAAATTAAGCCATGCCCACATAACTGTTTAGAGGTCCCTGAATTTTAAAATTATGAGTTTGGTGGTCCCTGAGATCCAAAAGGTTGGCGACCCTTAGACTAGACATATTCAATTCCTGCAACCATTCTTTATATATTTTAGCTGGCTGACCCAAAGTCATCCAGCCAGCTTTCATGCCTAGTTGTCCAAACAAAATGTTAAACTTTCACTTCCAGTATCAGAAATATATTGTGTATATTAGCATCAGTGAATACTTTTATAATGATTTTTTAAAAAGTTTTTCTATAAACTTTTTTCTTCTTCTCAGAATTAAACATGGAAGTAGCATCATGTATACATAAGAACCCCTCTAATATTATTATTTGACAATTTGGTCAAAATATTCTGATAATTTGCTTGCTTGAATTCATTCCTATTTTTCTCTTACACAAATTAATAGCTTGGTAATTTTAATATTTTCTTAAGCAGTGAAATCCTGATAAACTTTTTGTAAATCATTACTTTTTTTTTCTTTTAAAGACAAATGCAATAATTTTTTTTCTTGGAAGTCTGCCAGTTCTGCATATGACTTTGAATATAATAACAAAGTGGTTTGATCTCTACATTTCCTACAATATAAATTCTGAATATTAATGTATACCACTGCATAAAATATGCAAAGAGGTCTAGTGCAAAGAAAAAAAATGAAGAAAAACATTCTAACTTTTATTTCTCATAAAAGGCATTATTTCTTTGTATATAATTTCTAGGTGTGCTTCTCAAAAAAAAAAAAACCCTACCCCTGAGAATTGATGGCATTTTGCTAACATGCTTTTTCTCTTTGCCACTCTCTGCTAAAGTTTTATCATATGCCAGGAAAAGACAAGAACATACTAAATTCACACCAAAACAGTTCGACAGATGTTCTGAGAAATTAGAATTTTCAGAAGAAACCATCCCACTAGGTGAATCACCCATATCTCACAAAACATGCACAGCTGCTTCTCCTGTGATGCTGTAAATGCTGACACTCCTACAAAATGTCATTTGCTTTTGCCACCAGATGGGCCACTGTAAGTGTCAGCCTACTACGATAAGTAGATCAGACAGAAAACATGACTAGATGAACTAATTTCACTTTATTATAAAGGTACCTTAACGGAATCTTCTAAGTCTGAAAGTAGAATTCTCCCATTGTCACTTTTACAAAGAGATAACTTAGCAAAGGTTCCTCCTCAGCCTCTTGCTCTGTATACTATGTCGCTGGGGGCTGTTCTCCTTCTTGTCTGACCATTTCCTAGGCAGCATCTTATTTCCTGAAGTAATTTCCACACATTGTTACAAGTAGGCAGAAAAGCTGATATATATTCTGGAACACATTCTGCAGCTGAAGAATGTGCTATAAAATGAATATATGGAGCAACAAACCATGTTGGCCAAACTTCATCAATTGATATATGGTGCTCAAAGGATAGAGATATACAGATACAGATAATCAGAGTTGGAAGGAACCTTATAGGACATCTAGTCCAACCCCCTGAGCAGGAGACCTTACACCATTTCTGACAAATGGCAGTCCAATCTCTTTTTGAAAGTCTCAAGTGATGAAGCTCCCACAACTTCCGAGGGCAAGCTGTTCCATTGGTTGATTGTTCTCACTGTCAGAAAGTTTCTCCTTATTTCCAGGCTAAATATCTCCTTGTTCAGTTTCCATCCATTGTTCCTTGTCTGGCCTACAGCGCTTCAGAAAATAGCTTGACCCCTTGCTATCAATAAAGGAGAATATTTGTAACTCAGGGTTGAAATGAGAGGTCATTGGTACTCTCTGGCTTGTTGTTGTTTGCAGATATTTCATTACCCAAATTAGGTAACATTATCGGTGCAAGAAAACAATCAAGCTCAGAAATCCTCATGATACGGATATAATTAGGATGGAGAAGGCATAAATAGCCAGAATATTTTTGTTGAATGAGTTTACTAGGATACTGATGCTGGATGGAAAGGAAAACATTGGGGGAGATCGAGGCATTGCAAGATACTGTACTTTAAACTATTTAAAGTAGTCTAATAATTTTACTGTCTAATAATTTACTAATGTTACTAACTTTGTTTAACTCTTTGAAAATCATTTCCACCTATTGTGATTCTTTATAGAGCTGCACAATTATATTGTTAATTATAAAATTAATATACTAGCTTAATACAATCTGCATAACACTCAGTTAATTTCTTGTTCCAACTGAAGGAGATGCTGAATATTGAAGGGGCTGGTGTTTGTCCATGTGTTTATATACTGTACATATTCAAACCTCCCAACAAATAAATTAGCCCCATGAAACTTCATTAATGTCCTATGAAACAGAGACCACGTTGAAGTACTTGAAATCAGATATTGGGAAATGTAATTTGACCCAGAAATTTAAATAAAAGAAACTAATCAATTGCTGATGAATGTCTCCATACCACTGGCAATACAGAAGAACATGGGTTATGGTTTCTATCGTACCAATATCACTGGGACAATATTGGGTTTCATATGAGACTTTTCTTTATGTCCCTTACAAGACAGTTGTGGGAGAATTTTAGATCATTCTAAGGATAAAACTCTCCTAAATTTGGGACCTGTGATATGATATGAATATGAAGTTGGTTTAGATACTAAACTTTGGTTATTTTCAGTAATATTACAAGAGAAAACAGCAACTTCTGTTTGATCTTCTATTTCTAAGATCCTTTTCTTAGTATTGAGAAATACTAGAATGCAGTATTGCAGTATAACTCACTGCTCACTGCCAGGAGTTCGATTCTGACCAGCTCAGTATAACTCACTGCTCACTGCCAGGAGTTCGATTCTGACCAGCTCAAGTGCCCACAATTGGGTATAACAGCCAGAATTTGGAGGCTTAAGTTTGTCTTCAGTATTCTTTGATGTCATTGCGAATATCTCAGCTAGGGAAATAGCAATTTATAAACTGCACCAACATAAAGAATTTGTTGAATTTTCACTATTCTTCAAATCTGGTCTCACTGTTATCGCTCCATATTAGTAGCCATGCTCAAGATGTAGGATGTTATTTACTATTTTGTTTACATGCTTCTTTTGTGGCAGCATTGATATAGCACATATTATTAATAAAAAACAAGATTTGGTTGGAAAAAAAACACATTCTGTAGGTGTCTATTCAGTCTATCATGGAGAAGATTTTTGTTTGTTTCTTTTATCACCTTTTGTCTGGACAAGCTGAGTTCAGATTTCATTTCACTGAACCATGATAAAATTCATGAGAGCAAAATTTTAAAACAATGAATTTGTATTAGTTTTATCTTTCAACAGCACACACATTTAACTTTGTGGCACATATTTATTTATTTATATGTTTGCTTGCTTACATATTTATTTTTCACATTTTTGAATCAACCATTCTTTGATAGAGGGATATACCATACCATCATGTTATGATTTGGATGTACAACTCCAGACATGCATGCCATCAACCTAAGGGAAATCTGATTACTGCTTTTCACTTAAGCACAAGAGGTTAGATTATAGAACATAGAATAAGGTTACTTGGCCAATTTTCATAGTGCTTAAGAGGCCTTCCAAAGAATAATGTTTTTATTTTAGGCAAGACTTATTTTGAGAACAGATACACCACTTAATCAATGGCAACAAGACATATCTAAATTTATATGACTGGGGGGAGAAAACCATCTGTTAAATGCAAAATAGTTAAAAAATACAAAGAAAAGAGGATGATTGGAATGACCCCAGACTTGAAATTGCCTTTTTCTGCTTCTTGTTTTGTCTTGAAGGAAGAATGGATAGTGCTGAGAAACAAGAGATTGTTACAGTTAGAAAGTGATGACCTGAGATTTAGATGGCATGGATGTTTACAGTATGATAATGGTTAGGTTAATGTGGAACAGAGATGGTATTCAGCAGGTTCTGACCAGTTCTGAAGAACCGGTAGTGAAAATTTTGAGCAGTTCAGAGAACTGGCAAATACCACCTCTGACTGGAGATTTTACAGTATCCTTCCCCTGCCGTGCCCACCAAGCCATTCCCACAGAACCAGTAGTAAAAAAAAATTTTGAATCCCACCATTAATGTGAATTTTATATTTGTATTATATGTGTCATATTGAGAATCTGTAATAGATATAAACCGTCTCTCCACCCCTTGGGTATTATTCTTCCACTTAGAGAGGATTAATCTCCTTTCTAGATGACTGATATGGAGATTATATTAGTAATTTATAGGCTTTCTTTATACCATGATTTACATTTAGGGTTATGTTTTCTCAAAGGATAGATAAGACACAGTATGAAATGGAGCATCAATAAGATGTACAGGAAGATCTACCTTAGGGTGCCAATCAATTTGTTAACATTTCTCATAACGGGGAGAGTTAAGATGGCGACCGGAGGTCAGCTGGAAGAGCTCCTCCGCGATATCCGAACGGGGCGTTGAGTTCCCCCCCCCCCGGGTCCTCCTCACCTGTGGCAGGGGTGGCGAGGGGACCCGTGGGGGGGTGGGCAGCCCCCGCGGTCAAGACGCGATGCCGAGGGACTGCGCTCGGCGTCCAGCGGCTCGGCGTTCGGCGGCGCAGTATTCAGCGGCCCATATTCGGCGTCCGGCGGCCTGACTCCTGGCGGTCTTAGTGGCTCGAGCTCGGTACCTGATGGCCCGGCGTTCGGCGGCTCGCTGAGTTTTCCCCCCCCGGATCCTCCCCACCTGTGGCAGGGGTGGAGAGGGGACCCGTGGGGGGGTGGGCAGCGTTCTGACCATGACGTGACGGGTCCGGCGCTGCGTCCAGTGGATTGTATTCGCCGCCGGACCGCTCGGCGTTTGGCGGCTGGCGCTGTGCCCAGTGGACTGCGTTTGCCACCTGGCGGCTTGGCGTTTGGCGGCTCAGCGTTTGGTGGCCTATGTTCCACCTCTATGTTGGCCTCCAGCAATTCTAACAATTTCATCAGCTCGAGCCTGGCGCCTGATGACCTGGCATTTGGCGGCCCGTTGGGTTTCCCCTCCCCCGGGTCCCTCCCACCTGTGGCAGGGGTGGTGAGAGGGCAGTGTCCGGGCTATGGCTTGGCAGGTCTGGCGCTGCGCCCAGTGGCTGTCGGCTGGCGCCTCAGGAGATGACGTTTGGCGATCTGGAGGGGGCTTGGAGTTCCCCCCCCTTTGGGTCCTCCCCACCTGTGGCAGGGGTGGTGTGGGGACCCGGGGGGGGACGGGCAGCCCCCGTTGTAAAGGCCCCAGCTGAAATTAGATTTGCCGCTGCGTTTCGGGCGGCTGGAACTGGACTTGAGGGACAGCTGCCGGGGCGGCCGGAGGACTGTCGCTGTGGCGGCTGGAGGACTGCCGCTGGAGCTGGGGCTGGGGCCATTGTAAGGGCCCCAGCTGAAGTTAGAGTCATCCCCGTGGTCCGGGCGGCTGGAGTTGAGGCCGGAAAATGGCCGCCACAGTTGGAGCCGGGACGACTGGTGGACTGTGGCTGTTGCCGGAGCTGGGGCCGGAGAGCTGCCCCTATGGCTGGAGCCGAGGATGGAGGATTGCCCTCACGATTTTCACCCGTTTGGAGGCGGCAGGGGCGGCTTGGACTTGGAATTGGCCAACGAAAAGAGAAGACCCAGCCCGGGACATCTTATTCTATGAGTGATCTATGGGCCCTGAGACATGTCCCCCTGTCTCGGGAATGGCCCTCTACTCTCTCGAGGGCCCATCTCAAGGACGGATTATGGAATCCGGAGAGATGGTGGGCTTTTAAGAAACGGGGGAGGGGGGGTGTTTGATTAAATTTTTAGTTAGGTTTTTAAGGGGGTTAGGTAGGTCCGGGCGGGTGTTGGGGGACAACTCGCCGGAGGCTGGGACCAGGCCGGGGGTTGAGCGTGGCCGGGAGAGTCATAATCCGGACAGGACTGTATTAAGGATGGGGGGGGTCATTGGGGAGGGTGGAATTAAATCGATTGATACGGTGAGCGGGAGGGGCAGATTTGGCGGTTGTAGGGGGCCACATTCTGTGTTGGGAGCGCGCCCCCGCTGTTTACTTGCTGTGGCGCGCTCCGACCCCCTTGTCATCTCCCGTTCCCCAGGGGGTTTGAGCAATCGGGCCCTGGGCCTTCGGCTGATGTTGTGTAACGCCAGGTCCGTCGTTAATAAAGCCCCCCTCATCCATGATTTGATCTGTGAGGGGGGCGCGGACCTGGTGGGAGTTACCGAGACCTGGCTGGGCCAAGAGGGGGGAGTCCCTCTGGTGGAGATGTGCCCAGCCGGGTTTCGGGTCTTTCATCGGCCGAGGGCCCAGGGGAGGGGAGGGGGGGTCGCGGTAGTTATTAAGGAAGATCTGTGTCCGAGGGAGGCCACTGTATCTCAGACGACCGGGTGTGAGCTCCTTTTCGTGAAGTTCGGTTCCACGGTTCAGGTGGGCTTGCTGGTCGCATACCTGGCTCCCTGCTATGCGGCAGCGGCCCTGCTTGAGCTCCTTGAGGTTATAGCTGGCGTGGCGGTTGGGACCCCCAGGCTTATGGTCATGGGGGATTTCAACCTGCCATCTGCCGGCGGTACCTCGGGGATTGCCCAGGAGTTCATGGCTTCCATGACGGCCATGGGCCTGACCCAGTTAATTCGGGACCCTACTCACGTGGGAGGTCACACCTTGGATTTGGTTTTTGTCTCTGATCAGTGGCAGAGTGATCTGGGTATAGGGGATATAGTTGTGGAACCCCTGTCATGGACGGATCACTCGCTCCTGAAGCTCGACTTCCGTTCCGCGCCCCCTGACCGCAGGGAGGCGGGGCCATTAAAATGGTACCGCCCCAGGCGCCTGATGGACCCTGATAGGTTCCTGACGGAGCTTGGGCCATTTCCCGAAGCTCATTCACACGACTCGGTTGAGGGCTTGGTCGCCACCTGGGATAGGGTGGCTGCTGGGGCCCTTGACCTGAGTCGTGCCCTTGCGGCCTCTGACCCGGTGCCGATCCCATCTGGCTCCCTGGTTTTCTGAGGAGCTAAGGGAAATGAAGCGCCGGAAAAGACGCCTAGAGAGCAGTTGGAGGTCCAGCCGCTCTGGGTCTGACCGAACACTACTGCGTTCTCATATTAAGACGTATCTAGTGGCAATAAGGATGGCGAGGAGGTCTTACCTCTCCACCCTTATCGCGTCCGCGGAAAACCGCCCAGCCGCCCTGTTTAGGGTGACCCGCTCCCTCCTGGAGGTGGGAGCGCGGGAGGACCCCTTACAGGGACGGGCTGAGGAGTTTTCTAGGTTTCTGCAGGACAAAATCGCTCAGATCCGGAGCGAACTGGACTCCGACTGGCCATCTCCGGGTGGGGGGGTGGGGGTGGATATCGGTGGAGTTGGTTGGGTTGAGTTCGACCCTGTTACTTTAGAGGATGTGGACAGGATACTGGGGGGGCTTAATGCCACCACCTGTTTGTTGGACCCGTGTCCCTCCTGGCTGGTTTTGGCCACTCGGGAGGTGACACGAGGCTGGTTCCAGGGTATTATAAACGCTTCCTTGAGAGAGGGGCTGCTACCTGCTGCCTTGAAAGAGGCGGTGGTGCGGCCCCTCCTCAAGAAACCGTCCCTGGACCCAGCACTGTTATCTAATTATCGTCCCGTCTCCAACCTTCGTTTTGTTGCGAAGGTTGTTGAGAGTGTGGTGGCACGTCAGCTCCCGCAGTGCCTGGATGAAGCGAGTTATCTTGACCCCCTCCAATCGGGTTTCAGGCCCGGGCACAGCACGGAGACGGCTTTGGTCGCGTTGGTTGATGATCTCTGGAGGGCTCGGGACAGGGGTTGTTCCTCTGTCCTGGTCCTATTAGATCTCTCAGCGGCTTTTGATACTGTCGACCACAGTATCTTATTGCGGCGGTTGGAGGGGTTGGGAGTGGGGGGCACCGTGTTACGGTGGTTCACCTCCTTCCTCTCCGACCGTTCGCAATTTGTGTTGACAGGGGGGCAGAGGTCGGCCCCGAGGCCCCTACTATGTGGGGTTCCTCAGGGGTCGGTGCTCTCGCCCCTGCTGTTCAACATTTATGTGAAGCCGCTGGGTGAGATCATCCGTGGCTTCGGGGTGGAGTTCCATCAGTACGCTGATGATACTCAGCTGTACATCTCCACCCCGGGCCACCCCAACGAAGCTGTCGAAGTAATGTCCCGGTGCCTGGAGGCCGTGCGGAGTTGGATGGGTCGTAACAGGCTCCGGCTCAACCCGACTAAAACCGAGTGGCTGTGGTTTCTTGCGCCCAGATACAGCCAGCTGGTTCCTTCGCTGGCCGTGGGGGGAGAGGTTTTGACCCCCGTGGAAAGGGCGCGCAATCTGGGTGTCCTCCTGGATGTACGGCTGTCTTTGGAAGAGCATATTGCAGCCGTCGCCAGGGGGGCTTTTTATCAGATACGTCTGATTTACCAGTTGCGGCCCTTTCTGGATCTGGGCGCACTTCGCACAGTCACGTCCGCCCTCGTCACTTCCCGCCTGGATTATTGCAATGCTCTCTACATGGGGCTCCCCTTGAAGAGTCTCCGGAGGTTACAGCTGGTCCAGAACGCAGCCGCGCGAGTGATTGTGGGTGCCCCTCGGAGCTCCCACGTTACACCGCTGCTTCGCAGGCTGCACTGGCTTCCTGTGGCCTACCGGATTCAATTCAAGGTGGTACTGATGGTATTTAAAGCGCTCCATGGCTCGGGACCTGGGTACTTACGGGACCGCCTACTGCCATCGTCAACCTCCCGCCGCCCAGTACGCTCCCACAGGGTTGCCTTGCTTGGGGTACCGCCGTCTGGCCGTTGTCGGCTGACGGCCCCGAGAGTTCGGGCTTTCTCTGTGGGGGCTCCCTCCCTATGGAATAATCTTCCCCCGGAGATACGGTCTATGACGGATATCCTGACCTTCCGGCGCGCGGTGAAAACTTTATTTTTTAATCAGGCCGGCCTGGCCCAGTAACTGTGTTTCAGGTTTTTAATTAAATTTTAATTGGGGTTTTTAGTTTTTAACTTTTAAATTGAATCTGAATTAGAGAGCCGGATTAAATTATTTAATTTATTTTTAATTGTATTTATTGTATATCTTGTATGTTTTAGTAGGCTGTACACCGCCCCGAGTCCCTTTTTTGGGAGAGGGGGTGGTATAGAAGTTTAAACAAATAAATAAATAAATAAATTTTACCCAGGCTGCATTTTTGACAAGTGTGACATAATGTATTGCATCCAATGCTGGGGAGATATTTGATACTCTCCTCCACCCCCTTTTTCTGGCTAAATTTGTTGTTATAATTTCTGCACTTTCCATAAGAGATATGGAAATATTCCAATTATCATATTTGCAACTAGGATCCAGAATGATGTTACATAAAGCTCCCATTTTCAAACTCCAGCGTTAGCATGACCAGTATTGTGACTATATTCTGAGCTGCTATAGTTAAATGTGTGATCAAATATTTTATCCTTCACTACTATGCTTTTTATGTGTTTGTAAGTTTTTATTTTGATCACTGATATGAGAAAGAGAAATTATTCCTTAAATTACTGCATGTTGTATCTATATTTTTTCCACCACTATGGAAATATAAATGGGTTTATCAGGTATTGGCAGGCACTGGATTAAAGTTCAATTTATAATAAACTCTGGATTTAGTAATTTTTGGAATAAAGAATATTTCTTGATTATTATTTGACAAAGTCTATGGAAACTTGTAAGACAAATGTGGATTAAATATCTGCATGTCTGATAAAAATATATTAATCTTGGGTTTGGTGATGGGTTATTTCATTAAGGCAATACACTAAAATAAATGTATTGCCAGACCAATGCCAGACAATGCTTAAAAATCCCAAATAAAAGACAACAAACAATAACTATAATTGACATGGAAATCTAACATTTAAGCTATGTTTGTTAAGTTTTATACTAGCAATTGAATGACTTTTTTTATATTACTAAAGCGATTTCAACTGGGGCAGATAAAAGTATTTGAATTTCAGCAGCCTAAACTTTAAATGGACATTCAAGCATTCTTTTCAAGAAATAGCTACAAGATTGCTGAAAAACATTTCAACTGCTTCAGCTGAGCACACTTTTGAACAGCATTCTATGACTATCTCAGAAAGCTTTCAATATGGAAATGTTTATTTTCTGTCTGTAAAATAACCTGGCTTAAAAAGTTAGGAAATTTTGTGGCTTTGACATAAATGGAAGGTCCACAAACAGCACAGACAGCGATCCCATTTGTCTTTGTGTACAAAAATTTCTAAAAGAGCCTTTTTTTGTCTATTGGTTAAGGTATCAGGCAAATAAGTGAGAGACCATGAGTTCTAGTGTTGCCTTAGCCATGTATGCCAGCTGGGTGAATTTGGGCCAGTCACTCTCTCTCAACTGAATCCACCTCACGGGATTGTTGTTGTGGAGAAAATAGGATAAAGAAGGACACAAAGGGTTGTGTTTGTTCACCACCTTCAGTTATTTGTAAAAATTCAATTCAAACCTTCATTTGTCATGCACAACATGTGTACAATGAGATTGGCTGAGCCTCCTGTACCCCCCACACAATACAATTCACAGTGAAGACAGAAAATCCCTAATCCAATAAATCCTATTAACAAACACAAAGTCCTATTGCACCAATGCGAACATGTTGTACATTGTGGCGACCCTGCAAGCTTATCATACTACATAGTTATGATGTTCTTACGCATTCAGGAGTCTGACAGACCATGGATAAAAACTGTTCTTCAGCCTGTTTCTGTGACTGACTATGCTTCTATATCTCTTTCCCGATAGAATAAATGGAATATAAATAAATAAAAAGAAAATGATTTTATGCTCTGCTCTTCCCTTTTCACAATCCCATAAACATTCCTGTGTTCAATGAGTTACATGTTTAGTTACTTATTACAAAAAGATTGAATATATAAATAAATTAATAAACAATCCCTTTAAAGACGGTTAATGCTATGAGCGAACTTTGAGTGAATACGGCTGAGGAAAACTTCACAATTTCATTTTGCCCATTAATATCAGACAGTCTCAGAGCCTGAATGGGGATTAATTCCTAACAGTTATTAAGAGGATAGCAGAGATTCTTTATCCTTTCTGTTATGAAGAATTCTGCATAATAAAATCCAAAATCCAAGTATGGATGGTTATGTATTCATTTTACGAAGTATTAGGTTAGCCCTCTAGGAAAAAGAAGAAAAAACACCCAAGCCTTTTTGTTTTTTACTCCCAGAATTGACACATTTGAAGTTTTTGAGATATTTTTCCCTTCTGAAGGACTTCCAAATTAACCTTCAGATGCTGATACAAGCAGGAAGTAGTGGAGATAAAACATCCCTTGTTGTTTAGATATCATTTCAAATATGTCAAAACAAGGTACCATGAAAAGCAACCAAGGGTCTGTGATATATTAAAGTCTAGTGATATGCTGTTCAGTCTTTAAGGTGCCCCAAGATGCCTGGTTATAACTGTTCATGGTAGCAACTTCTCTGAGAAAAGCTCAAGGTTGTTTTAGACCTTGTTTTAAAACTGAGAGAAGTCAGCAATAGTTTTTCTCCCTCCTGTATAACATTACACTCACTATCAGAGGTGGGATTTTCCCGGTGTAACAACCAGTTCGCTAATAGTGCATGGTCACCCTAATGTGCACTATGCACACGTGCACAGCTATCACAATTACTTACCTTCAATGTTACTCCACAGCTGAGGCACGGCAATCCATGTGAATCAGCTGAGCAGATATAGGTGAGTACAACCCACTTGATCATCGGATCGAACCAGTTCAGACCCAGCTGATCATCGCAGCTAGGGGTTCACCCAAACCGGTCCAAATTGGGAGAATCCCACCCCTGCCTACTATCCTACATAATATATACAGTAGCACATTTTAAAATGCATTACTTGGTGGACTGTGGTAATTAGGACTGTGAACTCTCTTCCTACATGATGCATTTGTAAAGCATGACATCACATGATCGCGCTGACTTACTGCAGCTGTCTAGCAACTCCAGTTATAACTGTTAAGGGACATACAACATTATGCGATCATCATCTGTGACTTCTTGTGCTGTCAATTTTGTCAGAAGCCAGCAATGAAGATTACAACTGGTGATCATGTGACCATAGAGCATGGTCACCATCATAATTTCAAGCCAGTTTTCAAGCCCTGTAATCATCTCATGACAGGTCTGTGATGACTACAAGTTTAAGAAGGATTCATAGAGTCATACATTTCCTCCTTCATTGCCACCATAACTCCAAATGGTCATTGAACCAAGTGGTCATTAACCAGGATTACCATAGTGGTGCAGTGGTTAAAATGCTACATTGCAGGCTAATTCTACTGACTGCCAATTGCCAACAGTTGGGCACTTTGAAACTTACCAGGCTCAAGGTTGACTCATCCTTCCGAGGTCAGGTAAAATGAGGAACCAGACTGTTGGGGGCAATGTGCTGATTCTGTAAACCATTTAGAGAGGCTCTTTTCAGGCTTACTTTAACTGTCTAGCTGTAGGACACAAAAGATAATAAATCAGCTAAGTGGAAGATGTTCTGTATATGTGTGTGTGTGAGAGAGAGGGGGGGTACATTTGTGTGTGTAAGACAGAATTCTAGAGTAGATGGTAATAGCAAAGAGAAAAAAAACTGAAGAACACTTTGCTGTGGCAATACCAACTTTGAAAAGTCATCAAGCATTCTCAGTGGGTATTACTGCTTTGGCCACAAACAGCTTGAAATCTATCAAATCTATGAACCTTCCAAGTCACCAGAAACAGCACCAGAGAACACACACTAAAAGTAATCATTGTGATTCAGTGGCTATTGTGTAACTGAATGATGAAAACCCACAGCCCCTATTGCCAGTCATTATATATACACACACAAATATTCTTGTTTTAGTAGATTTTCATGGGTACAGGTATGCAGGTCTTGGCATGTTCAGGTTTTTTCCATGTAAGATTGAGAGTATCTTGGAGATGTTTTGACGAGGTCCCACTCGCCATCTTCAGGCTGGTACTTTCGGCTTTGTGCTTATGTGAGCAAAGCGTGATCGGAGCTGCCGTCTCTCTATAAATACTGGTGGGGAGGTTGGCTGTGTTGTTATTTCTCCAATCAAGAAATAATAACACAGCCAACCTCCCCACCAGTATTTATAGAGAGACGGCAGCTCCGATCATGCTTTGCTCACACAAGCATGAAGCTGTAAGTACCAGCTTGAAGATGGCGAGTGGGACTTCGTCAAAACATTGCCAAGATACTCCCAATCTTACACAGGAAAAAGACCCGAACATGCCAAGACCTGCACACACAAATATATATACACTGTACATATGTGTGTGTGTGTGTGTGTGTGCATATGTACATGTACACACACTAGTGTATCGTGTGTGTGTATATTCATACTAATGTTGTACATACATATATACACACTATATAGTGTATAGTGTAATACACACATATAGCTCTGTGTGTGTGTGTGTGTGTGTGTGTGTGTGTGTGTATCAGTGCTGAGGATTCCGCAAGGTTCACATGGTGCAGTAGACTCAAGAAGAAATGCAAACTGTAAAGTAGTCTATTTAAAAAAGAAGAAGTGGAGATATGGAAAATTTAGGACTCTGACATATTGTGAGTACAGGAGTTTCCATGCCCTGAGAGATTTTTAGATGGTAGGTGTAGATCTGCAAGTCAAAATCAGTTTACAGGGCTTAATTGTTCATCTTACAGCTCTAGAACATAGAATAATAGAGTTAGAAGGGACCTTGGAGGTCTTCTAGTCAAATCTCTTTCCCCAAGTTTTTTTTTCCTCTATTGCTAGAGATTAGATGTAGATTATTCTGAAAATAAATGCAAACAAATCAGCAACAAAAGTCACCCTGTGTTTGTTGAAAAAGACAATAATCTTGAATTTGAAATGATCCGTCCCAAAGCAAAATACATACATACATACATACATACATACATACACACACACACACACACACACACACAGAAGTACAAGTAGGAACACAATTCTATCCAAAAGCAAAAAAATATGTTGGTATGTATATTGAATATTATCAGCCCATATCTATCTATGACACTGCAAAAGCTATTTCATTAAAAATTATGGATTCCTAATTTAGCATGCTAGTCCAGTGTGAGTTGGTGGATAGATTTTTTTTAATTTCACAAACTAGGTTTAGAGACAAAAAAACTAGATATAGCATTCATGTATCCCATTGCTTATGATATAGACTACAAAAAGAATCCAACAAGCAGGGGTGGGATTCAAAATTTTTAACAACCAGTTCTGTGGGCGTAGCTTAGGTGGTGGGCATGGCTTGGTGGTCATGTGACTGGGTGGACATGGCTTGGTGGTCATGTTATTGGCTGGGCCAACTCAATGTCACTCACATCGAGGCAGGCATCTCCTCGTCTGGCCTCTCATGACTGTGGGGATGCTGCAACAGTCATAAGTGTGAAAAACGGTCATAAGTCACTTTTTTCAGTGCCGTTGTAACTTTAAATGGTCACTCCACACAAGCAAAGTACTAGCAAAGGAGGGAAAAAAAAAATTCCAGAGATATTCCTGAGACAGGAAGTCTAGTCCTGCCAAGAATGTAATAAGGGTTAACGGAGAGGCAGTTTCTGTAAGCAACACCAGAATGTTTCCTTCCTGTCTTCCTTACAGGATTAGGCCAGTAATTTCTTCTAACAACCGGTTCTTCGAACTGCTTAGAATGTTAACAACCAGTTCTAGCGAATAGGTGAGAACTGGTAGAATCCCACCCTTGCCAACAAGGATATATTTTATTTCCAGTTTTAGATAAATGTTACATTAATGTAATAATAACCTGTTTGGAAAATTGGGACTTCCACACTTCTGACTTAGCTTGCAAACATATCATTATCTTACTCTGAACTCTCACAAGACCAAAGGGTATGCTATGAAAGTTAACCTCTTAACATAATTAAGAATTTCTGACATTAATTGTGTTATGACTAAAATAATAATGCTGGCTGAAAGAACTGCAAAATATAAATGGAAAATATTCTGGATGGTAACACCATAGAACAGTTATAAAAAGTTCAGAACTGGTCTTATGGATAGCAAGAACATCCAATTTATAATATCTACAAATCAGCTATTCCCCACACTTTCCATCCCCTAATCTAGATATGGAACTCATATTTCATCAGCCAAAATATCTTTGAAAATACATCTCTAATCAAGCTTTTACGATACTTTTACCAAGTTGGAAATAATTCAATCCAAATTTCTCTTTTCCAATAGTGTCTTATGTACCTAACCAGGATTCTGTCAATTATTCTGTTTTCTTTTTAAAGTACCAGGTCTAATTGAATGAAAATAATAATTTCGTGTTGTGGGGCATGAAATAAAAAGAAATGATAAATAAAAGTTCTAGGTAGGGATCTAGTTTTGAAATTCTACTGAAGCAAGGTCATTAATTTTCTATGATTTGTGAAAGCAAAATCATATCAGAGTAAGCCGTGGTGCAATCTTCTCTGATATTTTTTCACAACTGTTAACAGATATGATGTGAAAATTATGTTATCCTCCTGGCCATAATAATCCAGAATATTTAGAATTACTTATAATCAGTGGTGCGATTCAACTGGGTGTAACAACCAGTTCAGTAAGCGTGTGTTTTGCACGCACTCACGTGTGCCAAACACACATTTCGTGCGCATGCCCAGCATTTAGAGAAGACCATTTTTAGCTATAATACTTACCTTCTGCTGCAGCCCCCTGTGAGTAAAACAGCTGATGCACAGCAAAGCACTCTCCCTCATGAATCAACTGTGCTCAAAAATGATTACCGGTTTGCCCAAATTGACCTGAATCGGTAGAATCACACCCCTGCTTATAATCCAATTTGGAGTAGCAATTATGTTCAATAATTAAACATATAATTTTTTGACACTCTCCTTCCACTTGGTGGATTTAGATTTCTGCTTCTTTTTCATTTAAACTGGTACATTTTAAAAATTGTTAACAGTTTTATGCCAGGGTAGCTAATGACAAATTATTATTTTTGATTTGATTTGTCAATCGCTTACAAGATAATAGGTATAAGTATATACATAGTTATGAATACATGAAATGAGCACATATAAAAAGAATAAAAGAAACAATAGAACAGAGACGGTAGGCATGTTGGTGCGCTTATGCACGCCCCCTACAGACCATCTTAGGGAAGGGGTGAAATCAATAGTAGACAGTCTAAGGATGCTTCTTCAGCTCTGACTGGATAATGGGGAATAGAAAGATTTATACTCCTTGCAGATGGTTGGTCATTTGTATTCTTTTAGAGAATCATTGAGGCCACTTGGGATGTTTAGCTGTGTTCTCAGACTCACCTGAATAGTGCAAATGACTGTATTGTAGACTGGAGATAGATGCTGTTGAATTCTTTCCCCTCTAATGAGAGACAACTATTCAATTTTGACATAGATAGCCTCTTTGACTCCTCTTTCAAACCAGCGGTCCTCTCTGTCCAAAATGTAGTCTTTGCTGTCTTCAAAAGAGTGGCTTGTGTCTTTTAAATGCAGATGGATTGCTTAATCTAGTCCTGATGTGTTTGTTCCCCTATGTTTCATCATGCAGTTATGAAGTCATTGTTTTGTTTCCCCAATGTACAGATCTACACATGGCTCACTACATTGTACTGCATATACCACGTAGCTCGGTTTATGTCTGGACATTTATCTTTGGAGTGGACAAGCTTCTGCCTTAGTATATTCTTAGTAGCTATATAAAAGCTAATCTGTGATTTTGAAAGAAGTTATTCTGCTACCCTTAGGATTCTGAAAATGCCATGTCAGAATTGAAATAATTTGCTGTTGGGCATGGTGTTCAACCAAGTCTTCCTTGTAATGTTGCATAAACTAATGAGTGTAATAATAATGTTCAGTTCTGATGAGCAAAACCATGGAGATTGGACAACACTTGATGATATTACATAGAGATTGAAAGAGTCTTGTAAATTTGCTGCTGAGGCATTTAAAGAAAGTCCAACTCTAAGATAATTTTTCTAATTAAGGCTCCTTGGCACTTTCTTACAAGGCAATGAACAATTCTTTTTCAACATTTTTCCAGAAGGCATGTGTGTGTGTGATAGTTATATAGTGGCATAGCAGATACTCAGAAAAAAAATTGCCCTGTATACAATACTTACTTACAGAACTGTGTCTTTATTTTTCCTCCAATTTGGAAGGGTATGACAATCTTCAATGATACAGGTCGGTGCATGCAATTTTTCATAAAAACTTATAAGTTCTATTGGGTTCAACAGAAAATTGATCACATATATTTCAGTTTTAACATATGTATAATTTATAAGTCCTTCATACTTAGTTTCATGGTTCACAATTCTAGCTGCAATCCAACTCATATTTACCGATGTTACAAGTAAATATGCAGGGGACTCGGGCAGAACATATATTTATTTATAAAGTTTCTGCCTCCTGCCCTCCAAGCTGAAAATGATTTAAGGCAAGGTTTCAACATATGTAATATGTTTTTCACTTCTTGAAAAAACAGTGAAACTCTAAAACATCTACCTGTTGAAAGTCCTACCATTGGGTCATTTTTCTAATGGTAACAGGAAGGAAGGAATCATTTGTATCCAATCCTTATTTGGATCAATAGGAAAAGAAGTAAAAAGAAACAAAAATAAACAATTCTTAATAGCTGATGAAACAAAATGGACTTTCAAACATTTCAATATATCCCAGCAAAGATGCAAGCAAATGAGTATTCTGTGGAGATTCATTTGAATTATTCTTGTAGAAAAATCTTTTTTTTTTTTGCCACTATTAATTTATTGAATGCTGATCTTATTTGTAGTTGAGGGGAACATTCATTAAAATGTGTGCAAGATTGACACATCTATAAGACTGTAAGATCTAGGCATGTCTAGGTCCAGATCTAGGTTATCATTAAATGACAGGCAAGAGCTACAGATTTCTATAATTGCAGCCACTTAGTGGACATGTTGATTTTTACAGTCTAGAATTAGCAGACCAATCCTACAAGGCTTCACATATTAAAAACAATGCTTTGAGTTAAGCTCTGAAGCAAACTGAATAGAAAACTCTACAATTTTGATCAGCCAATCTTTATTACAAGAAGACAGGATTGGTATTTTGGCTGGAGGAATTATCATTTAAGCAATCATATGGCCTAAGTTATGAAATTGTTGCTTTATATATTTTTTTTTGAAATCACACAATTGTTAGAGATATATATGCTTTTTAAGCTATATTGATTGATTGATTGATTGATTGATTGATTGATTGATTGATTATGCAGCATAGACAGGACAAATCTTGATTTATAGAGTTGATCAAATGTTTTCTGTAAAGATTTGACTTGGATTTTTTTTTCAAAGGAAAAAAAAGATAACTTTCAATAATCTGGTTTAAATTTATCAAGTGGCTTGCTTATCTTTTATTTCAATAAGGTGATTTTTCCTTATTTTATGGACTAATACTGTATAATAACTTTGGTTTTGCTCATTTAGATGAAATTGCTATTCAACAATATAACTGCTATTTATATGTCTGTTCACAGGTGCCATTTAATATAAGTAGGTTGATATGTTTGTGGACCTGTTCAACTAGAAGAAAATAAGAACAAAAAGAGCTGATTTTGATGGTCAAAACACAGATCTTGATGATAGCTACAAACTATCTATCCATCTATCCATCTTTGTCTGTCTGTCTATCTATCTATCTATCTATCTATCTATCTATCTATCTATCTATCTATCTATCTATCTATCTATCTATCATCTATCTATCTATGCCTCAGTGCTACTGTGGTTAGAGTGCAGTACTGCCTACTACTTCTGTTACTTGCTGGCTGCCTGCAATTTGGCAGTTCAAATCCCACCAGGTTCAAGGTTGACTCAGCCTTCCATCCTTCCAAAGTATGTAAAATGAGGACCCAGATTGTTGGGGGCAATATGCTGACTCTGTAAACTGTTTAGAGAGGGCTATAAAGCACTGTAAAGTGGTATATAACTCTAAGTGCTATTGCTATTGTTATCTTTCTATCATCTATTTTTCAAAATAGGTAATTCAGTCATCAGGCAATCAAAAAAGCAAGTAACGATAGACCTGATAGCTGAATTACTTATTTTGTACTTCTCTGTAGCTGTATTAGAGTTCATACAAAGGCTTGGGATAAAGCCCTGGAAGATTCTTCAGTAGCTTCTGAATTTGGGTCCAGAAGGAAGATAACCACAACAGAATTTAACATTAGCTTTTCTTCTACTAGCCTCATACATCAAAATGCAGCAATATAGAGTACAAGATAATGCCAATACCCCACAAGGCATTTTCTTGCAGCAAACCTCCTAAGGAAAAATCTGCAGAAAAGGACAATTGAAAGTCAGCAATAGGCTAAATTAATTAAATTAGCAATGGGGGTGGGGGAGCTTTGGAGAAATCGGCTAAGAGAGAATGATCCTTATCACCTCCAAGAGACTGCATAGAACTTCAAGAAATCAGAATAAGTGCATCTTGCAGTCTTAAGCAGATACATTTAAGTAGATGCATTTAAAAAAAAAATCTTACAGAGCTGTTATGATTCTTGAAAATCAGGTTACTTAAAACAAACAAACCAGAAAAGGCAGTACTGATTTTAATTAAGTATCTACTTTATATTATTTTTCTTTATTTTTTTTAAATTTGTCAAGCATGTATTAAATAACAGGTATAATTGGAACATGATTATGATTACATGAAATGGGTACAAATAAAAGGGGACATTAAGACAGGGACGGTAGGCATATTGGTGCCCTTATGCATGCACTTACAGATATTTTAGGAATGACGTGAAGTTGACAGTAAACAATCTAAGGTTAAAGTTTTTGGGGTTTGGGGAAGAAAACACAGGCATTCCAGGCATTGACAACTCTGTTGCTGAAGTTGTGTTTTCTGCAATCAAGTTTGGAGCGGTTAACCTTAAGTTTGTATCTATTGTGTGCTTGTGTATTGTTGTGGTTGAAGTCATTGACAGCTAGGACATTGTACCAGATAATTTTACGTATTACACTTAGGTCAGACTGAAGGTGGCATAATGCTAAGTTGTCTAAGCCCAAAATTTAAAATCTGGTAGTATAAAGTATTCTGTTGCGAGCAGAAGAGTGGAGGACTCTGGACTCTCTCAGTTATATTAATATTCTGGTATTATAGTCTTTCTAAGACTGCATCATCATCAATAACATCATCATCATCCCCAATCAAGTTTAATTTTATCTATCTATTACTAAAATATAGAAATACAATATAGAAATAGACAATAGCTTCCTTAAGACTAACAAGAAAAGGAAAAGGGTTTTAGATTAAATCTTTTTGGGCTATATATCCTTTTTCCCTTTGCAGGATTAATTTGATTCCTTTCCTTCAGCCATAAAAGAAAAGTAATATTGTAACTTTCAAAATTAATTAATTTCTAAGGATTTTATTGACCTTAGTGGAACATACAATGCTTTAGTGTAACTTACAAAGTTTCAATAGCATTAGTTTTTATTGGGGGAAAAAAAGCTTATTGATTCAAAGAAACATGGCGTTGGCTTGCTGATCTTCCATATTCCTTCTCTATATTTCCTTTTGATCCTTGTCTTCTTCTCTTTTTCTGGATGGAGAACTACACTACAACCACCATCTATATCTACTTTCAAAAGAAATATAATACTGAAGGATCAACATTATCATCATCATCATCATATTAAACAGACCTGGGAATCTATGGTCATCAATAGAGTTACCTATGGAAACTTGATTCAGAATATCAGTGTCTGATTACATACTATATGCAATATAATATCATTTATTGATCTTTAGTTGTTTGAAATATATTCCAATATGAAAATCTAATATGTTATTTATTTATTTACTTATTTATATCAAATTTATTTGCTTCCCATCTTGCAGTTTAGGCATAAGGAACCATTCAACCCATTTGAGGATCTTTTAAACTCTTTTTTTTGAGTATCTCAATAAGATAGCCAGCTGTATAATACTGTATTTAACTTGTTTAGATTAATAGATCTACACAAATATAATTCCTATTACTAAAGTGATGGCCTAAAGTCATCCAGCTAGCTTTCATGCCTAAGGTAAGACTGGAACTCATAGTTTCCTGATTTCCAGGTCAGTATCTTAACCACTACATCAAAATGATGTCCTGTCCTGTCCTGTCCTGTCCTATTCTTCATCTATTGAATGCACATACTATTTATGAAGTATAGCAATAGCACTTGGACTTATATTTATTTATTTATTATTTATTTATTCGTACTTCTATACCGCTCCCTCTCCCAAAAAGGGACTCAAGGCGGTGTACACTCAACAAACAAGGTAATACAGAAAACAGAAGCGAAAACAGGTAAATAATCAAGATGGCCAAGAATCACCCCTATAAAATTACAAAATATAAACCCCAATGATCTTATTTGGCTAGACCGGCTTGCTTGAACAGCAAGGTCTTAACTGCGCACCGGAAGGTTAGGATGTCTGACATGGCTCGTATATCCGGGGGGAGACAATTCCAGAGGGATGGGGCTCCCACAGAGAAAGCGCGTAGTCTCGGGGCTGCTAGACGACAGCGATCCAGTGGTGGAACCCCGAGCAAGGCAACTCTGTGGGAGCGTACTGGGCGGCGGGAGGTTGTTGGTGGCAGCAGGCGATCCCGTAAGTATCCAGGTCCCGAGCCATGGAGCACTTTGAAAACTGTAAGTACCACCTTGAAACGAATCCGGAAGGCCACAGGAAGCCAGTGCAGGCAGCGGAGAAGAGGTGTTATGTGGGCGTCCCGAGGGGCGCCCAAGATCATCCGTGCGGCTGCATTCTGAACTAACTGTAACCTTCGGAGACTTTTCAAGGGGAGCCCCATGTAGAGAGCATTACAGTAGTCCAAGCGGGAGATGACGAGGGCAGAGGTGACTGTGCGAAGTGCGTCCAGATCCAGAAAGGGTCGCAATTGGTAGATAAGACGAATTTGATAAAAAGCACTCCTGGTGGCGGCCGCAATATCATCATCCAAGGATAGCCGCATGTCTAGGAGTACACCCAAGTTGCGTGCCCTTTCCACAGGGGATAATGTCTCTCCTCCTATGGTCAGCGATGGAATAAGCTGACTGAATCTGGGGGCAGGAAACCACAGCCACTCGGTTTTGGTCGGGTTGAGACGAAATCTGTTATGACCCATCCAACTCCATACGGCCTCCAGGCACCGGGACAGCACCAAGACGGCTTCGTTGGGGTGGTCAGGGGTGGAGATGTACAGCTGAGTATCATCAGCGTACTGGTGAAATTCCACCCCAAAGCCACGGATGATCTCACCTAGCGGCTTCATATAAATGTTGAAGAGTAGGGGAGAGAGCACCGATCCCTGAGGTACCCCACAAAGTAGGGGCCTTGGGGTCGATCTCTGTCCCCCCGTCAACACAAATTGCGAACGGTCGGAGAGGAAGGAGGAGAACCATCGAAGAACGGTGCCTCCAATCCCTAACCCCTCCAACCGATGCAATAGGATACTGTGGTCGACAGTATCAAAAGCCGCTGATAGATCCAAAAGGACCAGAACAGAGGAATAGCCTCTGTCCCGTGCCCTCCAGAGATCATCCATCAACGCGACCAACGCCGTCTCAGTGCTGTGCCCGGGCCTGAAGCCCGATTGGAGGGGGTCGAGATAATCCGCTTCATCCAGGTACTGCGGGAACTGACGTGCCACCACAGTCTCTATGACCTTCGCTACAAAGCGAAGGTTGGAGACAGGACGATAATTGGATAGCAATGTTGGATCCAAGGACGGTTTCTTGAGGAGGGGTCGAACCACCGCTTCTTTCAAAGCGGCGGGTAGAAACCCCTCTCTCAAGGAAGCGTTAATAATGCCTTGGAGCCAGCCTCGTGTTACCTCCCGAGTGGCTAAGACCAGCCAGGAGGGACACGGATCTAATAAACAAGTGGTAGCGTTCAGTCCCCCCAGTATTCTGTCAACGTGTTCTTTTGTAACAGAGTCGAACTCAGCCCAGATGACCTCACCGATATCTGACATCGCCCTCTCGCCCGGAGATGACCAGTCAGAGTCCAGTTCGTTCCGAATCTGAGCGATTTTGTCCTGGAGAAAAATAGAAAATTCCTCAGCTTGACCCTGCAAAGGGTCCTCCCGCGACTCCAGATTCAAGAGGGAGCGGGTCACCTTAAACAGGGCGGCTGGGCGGTTTTCTGCGGACGCAATAAGGGTGGAGAGGTAAGTTCTCCTCGCCATCCTTATCGCCACTAAATACGTCTTAATATAAGAACGTAGTAGTGTTCGGTCAGACTCAGAACGGCTGGTCCTCCAACTACTCTCTAGGCGTCTTTTCCGGCGTTTCATCTCCCTAAGCTCCTCGGAGAACCAGGGAGCTACTTGGGAGCGGCGCCGGGTCAGAGGCCGCAAGGGCACAACCCGGTCAAGCGCTCCAGCAGCCGCCGTATTCCAGGCGGCAACTAGGTTTTCAACCGAGTTGTGTGTGTGAGTTTCGGGAAATGGCCCAAGCTCCATCAGGAACCGATCTGGATCCATCAGGCGCCTGGGGCGGTACCATTTTAATGGTCCCGCCTCCCTGCGGTTAAGAGGTGTGGAACGGAAGTCAAGCTTTAGGAGTGAGTGATCTGACCATGACAGGGGTTCCTATACCCAGATCACTTTGCCACTGATCAGAGACAAAAACTAAATCCAAGGTATGACCTCCAATGTGAGTGGGGTCCCGGATTAACTGGGTTAGGCCCATGGCTGTCATGGAAGCCATGAACTCCTGAGCAACTCCCGAGGTACCGCCGGCGGAGGGAAGGTTGAAATCCCCCATGACTATAAGCCTAGGGGTTTCAACCGTCATGCCAGCAATAACCTCAAGAAGCTCAAGCAGGGCAGATGATGCATAGCAGGGAGCCAGGTAAGCAATCAATAAGCCCATCTGAACCTTGGGACCAAACTTCACGAAAAGAGATTCACATCCGGATGTCTGAGAAAGAGTGGACTCCCTCGGACATAGATCTTCCTTGATAACTAACGCAACACCTCCACCCCTTCCCTGGGTCCTCGGCCGATGAAAAACCCGAAACCCAGCCGGGCACATATCAACCAGAGGGACACCCCCCTCTGGGCCCAGCCAAGTTTCGGTAATACCCACCAGGTCCGCCCCCCCCCAAGGATCAAATCATGAATGAGAGGGGCCTTGTTCATGACGGACCTGGCGTTACACAACATTAGCCGAAGGCCCAGGGCCCGATCACTCAGACCACCTGGAGAACGGGAAGTGATAATGGGGTCGGAGCGCGCCACAGCAGATAGGTAGCGGGGGCGCGCTCCCGAAACAGAATGTGGCCCCTTATGAACGCCAAATCTGCCTCTCCCGCTCACCATTTTAATAGAATTAATGACACCCTCATTTGAACAACCCCCCATCTTCAGTCGAGCCATGTCAGAGTCCCAACCACTCCGGCTATGTTCAAACTGTGACCAGGTCGGAGCCCCAGGTGGGTTGTCCCCCAGTTTCCACATGGTTAACCCTAATTTGTGTAAAAAATTGATTAAAAATTTTAAGTAACCCTCCCTCCCACGCTTCCGACGACCCCACCATCTCTCCGGATCCCAAGATCCATCCTTGAGATGGGATTTGGAGAGATAAGGGGGCCAATTCTGAGATAGGGGGACATATCTCAAGGCCCGTAGTTCTGTTGAGGAATATTTAAGTATTTCAGGTTGTGGCCTCCCAAGTTGCCAATAGTCAGATAAAGAATGAAATGGGCGAGAGAGAGCAAGTTGTGATGGTGGAATTGGAAGTGGTAATTGAGGTGGGGAGTCCGGTGATGATGTTGGGCTGTATAGTAATGGACTTAGAGTCAGAGTTAGTGGGTCTGTATAGTCCAAATAATATTGTGCGGGAGGGTTTGGAGAATGTTCAGAAAGTAGGCAGAGTTCATGGTCAGGCCTCCAGGTAGTTGACAAGAAAGGCGGAGATCTCGTCCCCGCCTCTGGGATTGGCCTCCATAGAGAAGTTGAGGAAGGGGATAATCTCGGCCCCGTCCCCGGGCTCCCCAGCCATCCCAAAGAACTCTGCTGCAGTAGGGGAGATGGTCGATGGCTGGCTGGTGGAGTTGGTTCCGTCACCAGGCCTCGTCGCCATCCGAGCGGCATCCGATGTGATGACGGTGGTGGCAGCCAAGAGGGCAGGGAATGGTCATACGGCGGTCCCGGCTCCCGTCTGTAAGGCCTCTGCTGTGGTGGAGGCGGCGGCCACGAGGATAGAATATAGCCGTGCAGAGGTCCCGGCTCCGTCCCCAGGCCTCGACGCTGTCTGTAAATTCTTTGCCGTAACGGCGGTGGTGGAGGCCACGAGGAAAGAATATGGCCGTGCGGCGGTCCCGGTTCCGCCCTCAGGCCTCGCCGCCGTCCGCAAGATGTCAGCAGTGGCGGCGGCGGAGGCGGCCGTGGCCATGAGGGCAGTCGATGGTCGATCGGAAGTCTCGGCCCCGTCACCATGCCCTGCCGCCGATCGAAGGGCAATCGCCGCGGAGGTGGGGGCTAAATAAGAAATCAAATCATCTCTTATATACCACTTCATATTACATAATCCTCTCTAAGCAGTTTACAGAGTCAACATATTGCCCCCAACAATCTGGGTCCTCATTTTACCGACCTTGGAAGGATAGAAGGCTGAGTCAACCTTCAGCTGGTCAGAATCAAACTCCTGGCAGTGAGCAGTGAATTAGCTTGCAATACTGTACATTGCTACCTTTATTATTAATATTGCTATTATGAAATAGGAGTATCAAAGTACAGAAAATAAGCACAACGCAGAGGTCTTACAGAATTAAATGCAAGTGTATGTGTTTCAAAGTTCACATTGCTCTAGGGCAATATATTATGCAGTTCTATTTACTGCCATAAGGTAGCCTTTTATTATGGGTGATTGCTTTTTTTGCATTTTAGTTCAGTTGTTATGAAACAGAAAGACAGCCATGTAAACATCCCATCAATCCTCACAATCTGTTTCTGAAAGGAATGTCTAGAGAAAACTTTATTTGTCCAGATATAAGTAGGGCGACTAGGGAATTCCAGAGAGCATTTCCCCTGGGCAATACTTGAGAAATATGCTCACCATGTATTTTAAAAGTTGCAAATAGCTATAATTTTAAACAGTACATTGGAAAGATGTGGGGTGGAAAAATTTAAAATATTCCTTTCCATGAAAGGTATGCATTACCATCTTTATTTTCTTAGGCAGGTCACAATGTTTAATGTACAATTAATTCAAATGTATCAGGGTTTGTTTGTTTTTAATCGGAAGCTTGAAATCATTGAGGTAGTGTGAGGAAAACGATTAAGGTATTTGGATTATATTCAATCCCAGTTAGTCCTTAAAGTATAGTGGATAACTTTGGCTAGTTACTATCCCTTGATCCAATCAAATGCATGTTTATGGATATAAAAAAATTATAAATGTTTATGGATATAAAAACATAGAAGTTTAACAGAATAACAGAGTTGGAAGGGATTTTGAAGGTCTTCTAGTCCAATCCCCTTCTCAAGCAAAAAACCCTATACCACTCCAGACTGTCCAATCTCCTCTTAAGAACCTCCATTGATGGAGCACCCACAACTTCTGAAATCAAGCCATTACACTGAGTAATGTTCTCACTGTCAGGAAATTTCCACTTAGTTCTAGGTTGGATTTCTCTTTGATAAGTTTCCATACATTATTTCTTATCCTGACTTTAGGTACTTTGGAAAATAAGTTGACTCCTTCTTCTTTGCGACAGCTACTTAAATATTGGAAGACTGTCACCCCTAGTCCATCTCTTTGTTAAACTAGACATTTCCAGTTCCTGGAATTGTTCTCCATATGTTTTAGGCTCCATTCCCTTAATCATCTTTGCTGTTTTTGTCTGCACTTTTTCTAAGGTCTCAACGTCCTTTTTGTATTATGTGACCAAAACTGGATTCAGTATTTCAAGTGTGATTTCCAGCACAGTATAAAGTGGCACTAACACCTCACAGAATCTTGATACTATCCCTCTGTTTATGAAGCCCAGGACTGCACTGACTTTTGTTGGCCCTATAGATGCTGCCTTGAAGTTCTGGAGAAAAATGGGATAGAAATCTAAGTCATAAACCTAAATTGCTGATATGTTGAATATTATCATAATAATGTTGGTATTTTTTTGAAGTTATAATTTTTAACTTATACTGTAGTCCCACATCTCAAATTTATATATATATTGAAACACTATAATTCTATATACAATGTGTTTGTCTGGGACAATGGATCAATGGAACAGATTCTTCTTTCCTCCCAGTACTTCCATCAACTCTCCTTTGGAAAATTGGGGACCTTCTGAAATAAAGAATACCATGATAATAGAAGACTCACTGCATTGGTAGAAGTATCTAAAATAGTTCTGGGAATCTTAACTTGTTCTGTTCTTTTCAGTATACACTTGTGTATACTACAATAAAATATTGGGAATCCTAATTGATGAAGATGCTCAATGTTTTATTTATTTACACATACACACACTTCACCATAGGCAATTCAAACAACCAAGGAGAGTCATTCAAGACAAGTTATTGAGACCACCTGACCATACCTTTGCAGTCTTTCAAAAAAAGGGATAGACATAACTATCTGGATCATAGGGGGAATGTTTGATATAGACATGGTAAAAGAGAAGGAAGATGATACCATTAATTGATGGAACCTAGAGTATACCAAGCCTCTTAAAACTTTGTGTACAAGTAGTGAAAATTGCAGCCAGGAGATCTTGCAAATAAACGTTTGCTGTGAAGATATTTAAAGGTAATAACTAGAATTTGAATTGCTCTTCGAGGTAACCAACTGCAGTGGTACCTCCACTGAAATAGTGGTGGTACGTCCTCAACTATCTGCCCATTAAATCAACTTAATGGCCACTCATGCAGAGTGCAGTACAATTATCCAGGTAATTGCTTCATGTGGGGTAAGTAAGCACACTACAGGCCATCACTGTGCAGAAACCATTTTACTAGTGAGAGTGAGTAAAACAACAGGAACAAAAAATGCATCACAGGAAGAATAGAGATGAATCCTAGAGTGGCAACATGATACAGGAAACAACTGCAACAGAGAGGAATGATAGAGGTGCATATAAGGTTGACATAACACATGCAACAGTAAGAGGCAACCTGGATGAGTGATTATGAATAACCAGAAATGTCCAACAATGAGCACAGTTGACATACAAAGATGAATTTGTGCAAATGTCTCCAATATTGCAACCATCACCTGATGATGGTATCTAACTCCATGCTAGTAGATTGCCTTACCCAAGCCCTTCATTTAAACAGAAGTGGGCAGCGAATTCAGCTCTGAAACACCACAAAAAAACAAGGCTGAGAACTTGGCAACTCCTTCCATTAATACTAACTGGAACTGACCTCGGAGGAAAAAGGAGAACCACCATAATAGTGTACCTTCACTCTGATCCACTGAAACACTCCAGGAAGGCACATGATCAAGATACTGAAGGCCACTAAGAGATCAGTGAACTTAAGGTAGATTCACTATCTTCATCCTAATAACAATACCGAGTATACATAATCACAATCAATGCTACTCAATACTTGCCCACACTGAAATCTAACAGATAATCTCATAATATTTCATAATATTAAAAAATGCCTTGACTTAGGAATCTGATTTATTACTCACTTTCTAATAACTATATTTTTCTTGCCTTCACTTTTGCCTTTTTCTTTTGAACCTATACCTGCTGAAAATCCTAATTGCCCTGCTATGTTGTAGGCTAATCTGATATGGTCTTACTACTTCACTTTGAATTTGGATCTCTTTCCAGCTTGAAGCTTTGATAATTTTATTTGTTGTCTCTCTGCCTCTGTCTCTCCCCCCCTCCCCCTTTTCAAAAAAAGGTTTCCAAACAATTTTCTACTTTTTGCTTTCTTGTTAAAGGGCATAGCCTTTTGTCCTTGTGACTTTATTTAGAGCATTCTTACTGGACTATTTTGAGTTAGGGCTCTGTAAAAGTTTTGGCTTTCCTTTGTTTCTTGCTCTTGGCATTCATCAGAAAGAGGAATTGCTTTTCTTGTATATGTTCAAGGCTAATTGAATCCACTATATTTTTTTAAGTGACACAAACATTGCCATAGCATGATCAAGGGTAACTGAAAGCGGAGGCTACAACTCAGATATGCCTTTACCAGCAATATCCTATGGAGATGCACTGTTGGGAACGTTTATTTTGGATAGGGTATTATTGACTACATAATCCCTTTTCTAAGATTAGGTAGGATTTGCTGATCTTAGTCTGAGGAGCCTCACTGCAGAAGTCATCCAAACTGTCTGAAAATCTTTTGTCGTAACAAGGAATGTAAGTGTCAGCATGCAGAGAGCACAAGATCTTGACACAAGACATGTAATAAGTCACTTGTATTATTTATTTATGTTTCTGTATGCCTTGTTAAGGTTAGCAACATTTAGCAGATGGCTAGAGCATACATAATTATTTCTTAAGATAGCTTTTTTCTTTTTCTGTATTTTTCAAAGGCCACTGCTGATGAATAGGTGGATAAACTGCTGATGCAAAGGCATAAAAATCATGGATGTAATCTTTCTGAGGCTGTAAGCATCACATTTAGAAACCAAACAAGCCAAAAAAATTGAGAACCCTTTTATCTTAAACAGGGGCCCCAACCTACAGTCAGAGGACCAGTACTGGTCCACGGCCCATTGGGAACCAGTCTGCGCAAGCAGCAGGCGAGAGCACAAAACTCCATTTGCACAAGTGGTTGGTGCAACCATTCCAACACTAACATCATTGCCTCTGCCAGTCTGCATATTGGGGACCACTGATCTTAAATATATAAAATATTTTTTAACAAAACAGGGGGCATTGAACTATAATATCCTTATTTATGAAGGTTGCAAAGGGGGGGGGTTGCATGCAAATAGAATAGAATATAATTATTTATTGGCCAAGTGGACACACAAGTAATTTGCTTTTGGTGCATATGCTCTCAGTGTACACATATATATATATATACACACATACATACATACATACATATATACACACATACATACATACATACATACATACATACATACATACATACATACACACACACACACACACACACACACACATACCTATATTCACCAAGAATCATAACATACAACATTTAGTGTTAGTCATGGGATACTAAATAAGAAATCAAATCATACTAGGAAGCAAATAGAACAATATAAATCATAGAGATACAAACAACAAGATTATAGTCATAAGTGGGAAAAGATAGGTAATAGAAAGGATAAGAAGAAGAATAGTAATACAATCTTAGTAAATAGTTTGACAGTGTTATGGGAATTAGTTGTTTAGCAGAGTGATGGCATTCTGAAAAAAACTGTCCTTGTATCGAGTTGTTCTGGTGTGCCATGCCTTGTAGTGTCGTTTTGAGGGTAGAAGTTGAAACAATTTATGTCCAGGGTGTGAGGGGTCTGTTGATATTTTCACAGGCCTCTTTTTGACTCATGCATATTTCATGGAAAAGTGCATATACATTCTAGATGATTCCAACTTCTGCTCACATTGAATGTGTGAAGTAGCTATGTAGTTGTAGAATCACAGAGAATTACACACACAATGGCATCAGCAGAATCCTGTCACTGTCATAAGAATCCTGTCACTGTCATAAGTAATGGCATTGTGTTGCATGATCCATTCCTTTGGGGACATGTGTGCATGTCAAAATATACCCAGGATGTTGCATTCATTAGTATGGTTCTCCTTGTCCCTCCCAACTCATAGAGCTGAATTTTTGATTGCATGAACTCAAGAGGAAAAATTTCTTGTTAGAAGTGGTATTGGCAATGTACACAAGGATTCCGGAACACATTCTTTGTACCAGTGTCTCTTGTATAATATATACATATGTATATCATATATGTATATAATATACACCTGTATAATACACTTCATATTCTGGACAACCAAAAATTTTCATCTGTCTCTCTCTATCCCAGGGATGACTTATTTTAACTTAGGGAATCATGCAAGGAAGGGTATCTCGGGAATTATCTCTTCAGAAGTCTTTGAAAAGACACCACAGACAGAGAGTCTTATTAAATTAATCATGCTAGTAAATTTTATGTGTGTTTTATTGTGGGGAAAATTATTAGACTGCTTTCTTGGCAGCCATTATAATGAAAATTAAAAGTATCTCATTGAGACTGCAACTCAAGCCAGAAGCAAGGGGTGCCTGAATAAAACCAAGGGCATTTTGTGTTCATATCTTGCTAGAAGTACTGTAACAAATTAGGCACAGGTGTAGCCCAACGTGCTCCTTGGGACTTCAACTTTCCTTTAAAAATTCAAGATTTATTTTAGGGAAGGGGGGGCAGAATAGGAAAACAAAATAAGATTCCTTCTACCTCATTATCTATTGACCACATTATCCCAAGGAACTAAAAAGGAGCATTTTTTAATTTTCTGCACTAGAACTGTAACATGGAAAAGGAAAGATGTCATTTCAACGAGGAGCCATAGCCTCAAGAGCTATAGTTGCAGCTTCCAACTGTTCCTCCTGTTTTCCGTTGATAAGACCATCTACTAATTCATAGTAGCTGCTGTCACTTTGTGTTTCTCTTCTGCTCTATCTTCTGCCCCACAAACCTTCTGAATGGAATCTTTCATCCTATGCACCAGATAGAAGGACTGTTCCAAACCCCAACATTCAGAAATCAGTTTTCAGGCCAAAAATCGTATTACATCATTGTTTTGCATGCCAAAATCCATGGATATTATACAAAACAGCAACATTCAAAAAATGAATGGCTGTTATTATGGAAAATAAAGTAAGGTTGTTAACATCCACATAGGAATATATTTTTTTTGGGGGGGGGAAATGTACCCTAGACTTGTAAAGCCTACAAGCTGGCATATATCACTTCAGAACTGAAAAGAATTCAGTACAACCCAGAACTGACTGCAAATATGTGCCAGGCTAGGAATACATATGGGTTATTTCAATGCTACATTGCTATAGTAATGCAATATAATATAATGTAAATTGCAATGTAGCTTTGGATAAGCCCATCGAGTCACATCTATCATTTATTAAACAGTCACTTTTCTTTCAAGCATTAAGGCAGACTAAGGAATTTAGTATTCTCCAGATGCATTGCATTTTTACATGATAAATACCCAAAGCCAGCATGACAAATGGAAAAGAAAGGAAGAAAGGAAACTACTGTAGTAATTATGGTTCAAAATATTTGTAGCCAGTGAATTAGTGTCCTACATGTTTAGATCATATAAGAATTAATTAAACTATTTTCCAATGTGATCTTTTCATATGTATGACAGACATATATTTATACTTTCCATTAAGGCATTTCCCCTTTTGATTTAGTCTATAAAATTGAAAAAGTTTAATCCTTTGCTATATTTTATAATTCTAAGTATGTACTGTTTTATCACTTAACAAGATCTGTATTTAGAAAGATTCAGACATACATTTGTAATAATGCCAATTTTTAAACCCAGGTAACTTGAGGAAACAGTGATGTGTAAATTTATTCAAAAGTGGAATGTGGCCCAAATACCAAAATGTTTATTACTATGCATACATGTGGTCTATTGAAAAACAAGGATAGTAAATTAAGATACAGTATGTAAGTGTAATATAAATCCTTTCTTCATAAAGATAGGTAGGTGCCTGTTTGTATGTATGTGCGTTTTTGTACATTGTGCCATTTTGAAGTTATATCAGATGCTTGACTGGATATAGTTCCTTACAGAAAAATATGATTTGATCCTGGTTGTATATATGAATTATATAGGGGAATCAGTTGTTATCCCAGCGTTATCAAGATAGCAATATGTTGCTACACACTAATGGTTATGAGGACAAGCTCAATTTAGAATGAAAGCTGTGATTCTTTATAAATTATTTATTTTCACCAATCACATAGGACCTGCAAAAAGGAAGTATGCCTCCTTGTAAAAAAGAATGAGCACTTCCGTACAAATGCAACTGAGCTTCAATATTTATCATTTTTAAAGTCCCAAAGAGGCTAAGAAACACACACACAAACACACACACAGAATTTGATTAAGACAAAATTTGTTACTTACCCTTTATAATTATTTTCAAATTGCATTAGCATCACTGAGGAAAGAAAGAGTGAGAAAGAGCATCAAGAAAATACTACAGTTAAGGACGACCTCATGAAGTAAATAATGAATATATTTTTCCCTCTGTTAAAATCAATATGATTGAAATTCCTCATCTTTAATAGGTTTAATTGGCTTATGTCCATTTTATTATAAAGAATGATCCATCCATTATTCATTCATAAATAAGACTATTCCCCATTCCCTCTGTTTGCTTAGCTGTCTTTGCCAGCTTAAATGAGTAATCTATTTGTTCTACAATTGTTGGAAGTATTTATTTATTTTATTTTATTTACATTTATATGCCGCCTTCTCCGGAGACTCAGGGTAACTTACAGTCTTTAGAGCACCATGCTAAGTGCTCGGCAATAGCCTTCATTCCATTGTATATGCCTGCTTATTACTAGGGTTTTTTGGCCTCCCCAAGTGGCATTCTTTACAAAGTCAGCTTATTGCCCCCAACAATCTTGGGTCCTCAGTTTACCTACCCCGAGAGGATGGAAGGCTGAGTCAATCTTGAGCCTGGTGGGATTCGAGCCTGCACTAATTGCAGGCAATTGAGCTAAGTGCTAGATGATTAACAGCCTTCACCACCAAGGCCCTTATGTATCTTAGTTTGTTAAACTCGCTCACATCTTCAATTTTGGGTAATGAAAAAGGAGGATGTTAACGTATTTGGGTTTTGAAATGCCTGCCAAAAGACAAAACAAAACCCACCTAGCTTAGAGAGCACCACAGTCTTCCTCCTCCTCCATTCCACACACCCACCCCTCTCCTTTGTAGTACTGATCCTCCTCCTCCTCCTCCACACTTAATGACCCCATAATCCCTGGCGGGGTGGAGTCTGGGCAACTGAATGGAGCTAGCAGAGTGTTTGAATGGCCGGATGCCTTTCCTGATGCCACTGCGGGGTTTTATTTTTCAGCGGATATATTCTCAGGGTGACCAGAGGAGAGGAAGATCTGTCTCTCCCTAGGATTGAACTCCCAGTCTCCTGGTTGGGAGGCGAGAGCTTCACCTCTGGGCCACTGCACGCCTCCTCCTTTCGAGTCCTCCTCTTCCCTTCTACCTTCTGATGGGCCCCTTCTGCAGAGCCATCTCCAAAGCCCGGAAGCCCAATCTTATTGGGAGATTGTGGATGGCATCCCCTATTTCCCCAATGTCAAAAGTAAATTCAATATACATTTAAATGATTAAATACTGTTATAGAAATAAAGATACTTCATGCCAATTTTATTTACATACATGTTTCAAACTGGCCCTGGATCCATGAGGTAAAAGGGTTTTCACTAAAGATTTATTGAATATTGAAAAAATGTAGCTACTCTGAAGCCAATCAAAAATCTATTAAAGATTTGCAATTTAAAGAACACATACAGATTGTGATACATAGTTGAGGTATAATACAACTAATAGTATGAACACAGGGAATCCTCTGCGCTTCCAAATACATTGCACAATAACAAATTACTGAAGAAATGGATCATGATCATAGAATTAGATACTTAGTTCTTCTTAGAAGCATATCAGGATTTGGCATGCCTTGATGTGCTTTTGCAATAGAGCTTTTAGGGGTACAACCATTATTTTCAAGAAAAAAGACCATTTTAAAAATGTTTGTTGGTGTATTTGACATGTTCAAGGACTTACAATTTCTGAGTGGATAAATGTTTATGTGACAAGCAATATCATAGGTAGTATAATTTTCAATTCCATGGTATATGCATTCCAACTCTTATGGTAAAGATGAAACAAAAGGGTTGCTTTCCAATTGATAAGGCCTCAGGAGTTGGGTATAAATAATATATTTGATTGAGAACCAGCCAGAGTTGGTTATAAGATGTGGCTGTATAAATGTCTTAAATAATTAAATAAAAATTATTATTTAATTTTACTATGAAGTGAGTGAAGAGAATTCCATCACAAGATACTTGAGTGGCATATGGAAAAATAGTTCAGCTGCTGGAATTGCTGGAATCCCAACTCTTTCTTTTTTAAAAATTTTCTAAGAGACAGAATGAGAATTGTGCTTAGAAAATTATACATAGAAAATTATCCCTTTCTGTTTTAGGCAGATTTAAAAAAACTGACATGAGGAAAACATAAGTCTTAAACTGTAATCACAAACTATATGCATTAAGATTTCTGAAAAAAAAAAAAACCCTTCAACATAAGAAATATGATTTTCGTATGCATGGACATATTTGGGATGGTGTGTGTGTGTGTGTGTGTGTGTGTGATAAAGTAGCAAAGAATGTGTGACATTGTGTAAATCAGACACAAAAAAAAGTTTGCATCACAAAAATTACAATATATGGTATATGAACCATCGTGGCACAGTGGTTGAATGCAGTACTGAAGTCTACTTCAGCTGCCTGCAATTTGGCAATTCAAATCTCACCTGGCTCAAGGTTGACTCAGCCTCCCATCCCTTCTGAGGTGGGTAAAATGAGGACCCAAATTGTTGGGGGCAATATGCTGACCAGTGGTGGGGTTCAATTTGTTTTACTACTGGTTCTATGGATGTAGCTTGGTGGGTGTGGCAGGGAAAGGATACTGTAAAATCTCCAGTCAGAGGTGGTATTTGCCGGTTCTCTGAACTACTCAAAATTTCTGCTACCAGTTCTCAAAAAATGGTCAGAACCTGCTGAATACCACCTCTGATGCTGACTCTGTAAATCACTTAGAAAGGGGTGTAAAGCACTGCAAAGCAGTATATAAGTCCAAGTGCTATTGCTACTATTGCCATATTTTATCAATTTAAACTTTAGACACCAAATTGATGAAATATTGTGTTTTATGTGATGCAAATTCTTTTTGTGTGAGTGTGTCTGATCTTGTATGGACATAATAGTAGAGTGTTTCTCCAAATGTTTTTTTTTTTTTTGCATTTCCTTTTCTGTCCTGAAAAAGATATTTCCACCTGGTTTCTCTGTATTTCATCTCTCTTATTACAAAGTGTGTTGAACTGACTTGTATGAAGAAAAATGATATGAAACCTTTCCAGTCCTTGACATTACTTTTTTAACATCTCAGACTCCTTCTCCAGAAAGTGATAGAATTAATTGAAATGGTACATGTCAAATGAAATTGCAACTGCATGTTAGATCTTGCCCCAGATCTCTTTCCTGGAGCATCAATATGTGGTGGAGTTTATTTACAATAAATTTTGAAAAATGTTTCTCCTTCTCCCTTTTCTTCTCCCCCTCTTCTGCTTCCTTCTCCTTGTTAAATATAGTGCTAAGATAGGATAATACCATTGTCAGGTTTCCAAGTGATGAAAGCCATTAAAGAAGAAAAAGAAAAAAATGCAAAATCTATTTTTTAAAACAAATGTATTTTATTTAGGTAATCATCAAATTGGAAAAGTCTATTGTAATTCTGGATCTGACACAAACCGGAATTACACCACATAATATTGTAAATCAGAAACATCCCATAAAAGTCATATTCCCCAATAAAAAGAAATCAACATTGCCCAGTGTCTTCAAACTCCACCTCCATGTCTCAGCAGAGACAGCCCCTGTTCTCACAGGAAAGAAAGTCACCTAGCCAAAACAATCTTAACTATCTAGCCACCTCCCACTTTCAGAATGTGGTGAGCCCGAAACCCTCCAGCAAAGAGAAAGAAAGAAAAAGAATATATAATTAAAATATAGAGCTAAATAAAATGGCTACATATATGTCAATTTAGGGCTCAACACCAATACTGTGAGCTAGTAGGATACAGAATTCTAGAGGAGAGCAATAGGAAGTTTTTTCTTTAGACTAGGAGTGTCAAATTTGCATCATCATGGCAGTGTCATGTGACATATCAAGATTTTTTCCCCTTTGGTAAAATGGGCATAAGTGTGACCAACATGTGACATATCTGGCCAGGAGTTTGATAGCTGTGCTCTAGACCATCCAAACAACACTGTGATAATAATATTGTCTCTCATAATGCATAGAAACAGCCTTGTCAGGGTCTTTAACTTTAAAGAGATTTTGTTCTGCGTGAATAGGAAGAAAAGAGAAAAGGTAAAGTTTTATTTTATAGACTGTTCAAGAGCAGTATAGAAACAGTAGGTTGACCCAAAGCTCTGCTTGCTATTTTCTTAGAACTGTCAACTCAGAGAGCAGCTTTTAAAGTTTACTGTTCCTCAAAAAGCAATGAAATAGTGGTAGTATAAATTATTTATATGGGATCAACATGAGAGAGAAATTTAGACTCTATTATTGCTATACAATGGATTTTAGATGTACCATATAATAGTATATGTAGCTTTGTGGACAAAGGTCAGAGAGGGAATTATAAATGAACAAAAAGATAGCATCTTTTTGGCACTTTTGAGGAAATGATTGGATTTAATCTATATAGAGCAGGAAAAAAAATCAGGCTAAGTTTCTTGGATAGCAATCACCCAGTGCTTTGGATATTGTAAGGAAGGGAAACTGGAAATTAATAAATTTGGAGTATGTTCCTGTTGTCAACTGCATTTATTGCAAAAGCTATACTTAACAGTGCTTTTTTGTATGCTGTAAGTTATGTAAAATCCATAGAGTATCCAAGAACAAAAATGTGAAGAAGAAATTGATGTCTACAAACCACACAGTCCACAAATAATAGACATCAGTGCAACCCCTCCAAATTAACACAGATATCTAGGTGAAGATATGATGGGAATGAACTTCTTCCCTTAAAAAAATCATCCTGGAATTTATGGCTTAGTTATAGTACTTACTAATAAGTGGCATTCTATTTTGTATCTGTACCTAATGTTGTCTGCTTCTATCCAATGTTAATATTGGTTGGGCTCCAAGCCAAATCTATCCAATGTTAATATTGGTTGGGCTCCAAGCCAAATTCAGAAAAAAATTGTCCAGATTGAGATGCTTTTGTAGGAATTAATTCCATATAATCTGGAATGTTGGCTATCCTTCTATCTTGGACAATTCTCTGCTGCTATACATAGCCTAGTTTCTCATGCTAGGAAAGCAATCACCAATCACTTTTTTTGAAATGAACAGACCCTACAAGAATAGATAATTTGCTTGATTGATTATTGCTGCTGTATATATCTTAATAAGTTGTGATACTTTCCAAATATATTTTCTTAGTTATAGTACTTACTAATAAGTGGCATTCTATTTTGTATCTGTACCTAATGTTGGCTGAACGTTTGACAATATTTAGTCTGAGAGGCTTTAGTTAAATAACTAAAAGTCCTCACTCATAAATTTGTCGAGACACTTCCAATCGACATTAAAGACCAGAGACAAGTTCAAGATAAACAAAAATGTGTTACCTGCAGGAAAGATTTAGAGGACAAGCAGAAAGAGTTTTTCAAGTCTCAGTGGGTCTATTACAACTCAGAAACTGGACAGAAGGCATGCACAATTGGACTGTACAGTTATGTTTTAGTCGTACTTGAGGTTGAAGGATTAAATACAATTAGTCAAGGTTGCAGAATCCAGGTTACTCAAGAATAACACCCTATTCTCTAATAACTTATCTTTCCCCCTACTCTTCATAATAATAGCTTTTTTTTTTCATTTTCTGCATATCCAAACTGCAGCATTGATCTGCTTCTATCCAATGTTAATATTGGTTGGGCTCCAAGCCAAATTCAGAAAAAAATTGTCCAGATTGAGATGCTTTTGTAGGAATTAATTCCATATAATCTGGAATGTTGGCTATCCTTCTATCTTGGACAATTCTCTGCTGCTATACATAGCCTAGTTTCTCATGCTAGGAAAGCAATCACCAATCACTTTTTTTGAAATGAACAGACCCTACAAGAATAGATAATTTGCTTGATTGATTATTGCTGCTGTATATATCTTAATAAGTTGTGATACTTTCCAAATATATTTTCTCATTCATGTAATAATAATAGATAAATTACTGTTTCATCATTTTTGAGGTACTTCATGTAAAATAATTTTTACCTTGCCCAAAAAGAAATTGTACTGGATCTTGAGTTTGTAACATTCTGTAGGAAGTTTGCCAGTTTTGTGTAGTTGTTATGGTCTCAGGTTAGAAACAGGGTGACAGTGAGTTTTAGGTATACAATAGCTCCAGTCTCACTCAGCCCAAGAGAGGAGGAAATGATAAAGCACTTCCCAAAAAATCTTGCCATAAAAACTGCAGGGACTAGTCCAAGCGATTGCCAGGAATCTACCACTGACCATAAGACACCACCCCAAAAATGTATACCCCAGGCCATTGCTACATTTGCTAGTTTACTAACACAACTATTGATAAAAATAGCTGCAATAAAGATGAAAGAACTCCAGATGACATCCCTCAGCCTCTCTCTGCACATCAGCCAATCAAAGTGCAGGGCTTGCAGAGAGAGAGAGACAGAGAGACAGAGAGAGAGAGACACACAGAGAGACACACAGGCTCAGAGAGAGAGAGAGAGAGAGAAGCAGAGTCTGGACCATCCATTAACCCTTGAATGGAGAGTCAACCGCCGTCAGGTCTGGAGGTGGCTTATGAGAAAAAGGAGGAACATCTGGGTCCAGTGCCTGGTGTGCGGATGCACAGAAGGCAAAGGAGAGGAGGGCAGTGGAAATCTGTGGGCCAATCCTTTGGACAGACAAGCCACCGTTGCTAGCAAAGCCCCACCCTAGCTCTGGGGATAAAAGGCAGGGGGCAGAGATGAATAGATGTGGCAGACAAGTATTCATCTCCCTGCTGGGCAGACTTGTTAGCCTGCATTGAGAGAGACTTTTTGCCGGGACTGCTGGCACCCCTAATAAAGGAATCATTGATTTAAATACAGAGGGTTTGTCATGTTTGGGGTACTGGGTCAGAACAATTCTCCTATATTTGTTCTCAAAAAATGTTAGAAAAAATAGTTGAGTTTTTATCTGCTTAGTCTTGGCAGTATTATGCTCCAACTCCTGGTGACAATATCCCATGAAATTACACTGTATATTCAATTTCAATTCAATTGTATATTTACTTTATTGTCAGTTTAACAAAATAGGTGGGTGTTTTCATTCTGAACCAATCCATTCAAAGTAGCAGTCTTTGTTTACTGTAGGAATGTATAATAACAACATAGCAGACATTCCGAGGCCCACACTGGATATTTCAATACAGTTCATTCAATACTCACAATATCCTGTATTGATAACAATATTTCATTATGTCAGTCAATGGAATAATAACTTTAAAGCCAGAATGAATACATCAGAAACAAAAAGCCCTCAACCCAATAATTAAGAGCATGTCGTTTTCTCTAAGGAGAAAATAGAATGTTCATATGCCAAATCAGCATGATATTTTAATCTAAAGTTACCTAAAAATACTGATCTTGAGATTATAAAATTCCATCATGCCTGAGAGGGATCTATCTGTTTGTTTAGGGGCTTCAAAACAAAGGAGTTGCTGAGATTAAAAAGGAAGCAAAACACCAAAATGATTATGAAGGAGGGACCCAAGCTGAATTCTATATTTGTGCTAACTGAATGGGTCTATGCATTTTCATATGCACCCTATTCTGGAAACCAACTGCCCTTCTGGAGCTGAAGAATTGCTTCAGGAAAGATTTAAACTGAGGAGAAAAAGGAAATTAGCATGCACACACAGAGAAATACAAAGTATTACTCCTCCCTCTCCCCAAGTTCCACTCGTCCTCTGATGACTTTTAATAAAGTAAAAGAAAAAAATCCTCCTAGGTTTTTTTTCTTTTTTCAAAATCAGGAGCATGTTTTAGAGTTAGGGTTTAGGATTAGTATCTTCTTCATTCTTATAGTAGTCTATGGGGACCCATCATTTTCCACATACAGTGGAACTTGGATCACAAACACTTCTGTCCACGACCAAATTGGATGATGACCCAAAATTTCAGAAAATTTTTGCATCTGATTGCAAACACATCTTCAGGTGGCAACCAAATATAGCTGCAGTGATTTTCCCTTGCCGTGGCGATTTCCCCTTCCACATCATTTTTTTTGTCAGCGCATGCACAGTCAATCGTGCTTCCAATCACAACCAAAGTCGGTTGCGATTGGAACAGATTATGTTCATGACCCAAGGTTCCACTGTAATGTCTATCAAATTTGTTTCTTCTGTACCCTGAACCTGCGCTCAATGGGTACGAATTTCATTTGTTTCATGTGTTTTCCTAAGGCAAACTGTTGTTCCAGTGATGTTATAATAAATCTGGGCCCTACATTTTCAGTTCTGTTGCATTCATCATGAAGCTCTTTTATCTCTGTGGTGTTCTCTAGAGCGGACCTTGAGATCACAAAATAACGCTGGTTTTCAAGATTCCAGCCATAAGACTTGAAAGAGATTCATTTCTTCAAACAAATAGGTAGTGCCAGGTGCAAGGAATCAGGAACCAAGCTGGTTGATTGCATGCTAACTCTTTCTACAAGAATCTCAACTACTAACAGTGAAAGCAAATTGGTAGGGGATAAGAGTCAACAGATTTCAAGGTGGGTTGGACTTAGATCTCTTGGAACTCGAGACTGATAATGGGCTTGCCCCTTCCCTCTGGCTCAGCCAGATCATCTCTTATAGATAGCTCAGAACTAGAGGGTGGTATCTCAAAGTTAAACCTCTGATTGACCTTAAGTTGGCAAAAAAACAACAACACATTATTAGCAACAAAAAGTTCAAAAGTACAGAAGAAAAAAAATCAGAATTTCAGCTGCTCTATAAGTCAGCACAATTTGAATGGATAATAATGAAAAGGGAGCCCACTTAACAAAAGGCAATATAAGAAAGAAAACCTTAGTTTTGAAAACAAAAAGCAAATCACCTGGCTTGTTAATGGTAGTTTGGAAAAGTTCTTGAAATAGTAGCTAATTAGAAATAGCAGAATAGATCCCCAATCACATACAGCAGTAGTTTGAATTCATTGGTTAGACCACACAATGAGAATTGTCTCAACTTTAGCAAATCAAATTTTAAGACTAATCTAGAGAAACTGGGTCAGCTGCAGAGAATGCTAATTAGAGAGATCAAACCACTAGATTTTTTTTTTTTAATGAAGAATTGTGAAAGTTTAGCCTTGAAAAGCAAATACTGAGGATGGGGTGGGCTTGTGATGGTACTTTTTAAATGTCTGAAAGGATATTACACAGATCTTTTTGTATCATTCTGGAGTAAAGAATACAGAAGAATGAATTTCAGCTACAGGAAGAATCTGACTGCACATTAGAAAATCTTCTCAACAATAGAACAGTCTGAATTGTCCAGAGATGAAGTGAGTTCCATCTTTTAAGTCTGTTTATTCTATTTTACACCTAAAACACTTGTGTTTATCTCTTAGGCCACCTGAGTCAAACTCGCTGCATCACGTTGCAGTCATGTGATGTTTTGCGACATTTCCCATTTGCAGAATTGGGGTGGGCTTGGCCTGCGTGTGACTCATCTGGCCCACAGGCCATCAATTTGCCACTCCTGTAATCTAGGCCAACACATGAAAAAGGGGATAGTCACTATCTTGACATTTTTTTATCATCCCTTTTACCATCCCTTCTGCTTGGCCTATCTTTCCTAATTTTATCAAAAGCCTGGGAATAGGCTCAGGGAAGGAAGGGAGAAGGGCAGAAAAGCCACTCAAATTAATACCTATAACCACTATTTATAGGAGAGATTGAAATTCTGCTTGCTTATCTTTTTTGTAGTGAGAATCAATTCTATAGCATTCCTGTGTTCCTGCATGTCACATTAATTTCCAGGGAAATCTGCTTTTTCTGTCACATCCAAGAATAATCATTCTCTGGTAAGTGAAACAATAATTGCCCAAAGAGGTGACAGTGGGACCTTTAACAGGTAGGAGAATAAACTTAAACATGTTTTTAATTAAGACCAGGCCTAAGTAGTTTGAGAGAATCAGAAGGAAAAGACTTTGAACTACTTTTGAAGATTCTGAAGAGATATTTGGAAGTGAGATAATGAGCTCTCAGAATCTGAGTTGGCCCTTTTATAAATAAGTGTTCTGATTTTTGAAGAATATTTTGCAGACAGCTGTGTTGTTAGAGAATTATAACACTCTTCCTTTAGACTAGAGCATTGATTGAAACTCTGCTCACATAAATCCAGGTCAAAAAGAAAAAAAAACCTTTTGTGTGTAGTATGTCTATATACGGTCTACTAATGATTGTTAATATCCATGTAACAAATACAATATTGATTAGGTGAGTAATTATAAAATTAATTAATTAAGTGCAATTTCTACAAATGTATGCATAGAAAATTGGTCTTATATTCTACCAGCATTCCTCTATCATCCAATTTAAACCTATGTAATAGGGACACAATATTAATTATCACCAATTTCTTTCACCCGTTTTACCTATTTTTGTTACGTGCTCTACAACTGCAGATCAAGGGAAGGGAAACAAATATATTAGAGTTAATGAGTTTAAATTTTTGCTCATCTGATTCTCTTTCAAGATTGTCTGGCTATCCATGGCAAATTCAAGGGTGATCTGCCATACATGTTTAATAAGTGAAATCTTAGAGCTAATTTTTAGATCTAAGTATCTATGCTGAATAGATACTTAGCCAAATGTTGAATCCAAATTACATGGATGGTGTGCATACAGGTGAAAAGTTTTGTCATCTAGACATTCCCACTGATGAAATGTCCATCACTTTTTAGTATAATCTCAAGATGACTTCTTTGAAAGTGCCATGTACTGTCTTTCAATAGCCAACTCAGAGGTGTATCGTATTTTCTTCACAGCAGATTGCAGAAGCAAGAAATATAAATCTAAACTTTAGAAAGTTATTTGGTTTTTAAGACAGTATATAAAACTGGAAGAACTTGAAAAAGGGTCTGACAAACCAGTGCAATTCTGTTGCCAGAAAACACTCTGAATGACCACATAGTCACAAGGAGATGAATTCAGATTAAGGGAAGTCATTCTGTCTTTCATTCATTTGATTTAAATGGCTGCCCATTCACTCTCAGTTATTCTGGGTGGCCTACAAGCAATAACAACAGACAATCAAACAAGCCATTTGATGGGTCCATCATTCATATACATATCTCATCTCTTTACAGTTCCACCAATCATTCTATCACTTATTTTTCATTCTTAAACATGTACCTAACATCATCATTTCAGAGTGGAAGATCAAACATGTTCATTTGCCCCATGTGAATTTTTTTTTTAGGTGAACCAGTCCTTTCATAACAACTGCAATGCTATTATTGCAGGCTTCAACACTTGGTATTTCTCTTTCACATTTACACATAATAGGTATTAATAAATGCATTAATTACTAAGCAGCAATTCTGCACCAAGTAGCATTGTAATGAGTAAGCTGAAACTGAGGTCAGAGAGAAGAGCAGAAGTGATAGATAGGGTAATAGTCTGGGGACAAATTCTGCCTGACTGATTCTGACAATGTATACACAATGATTTGAACAGTAAATATAGTTATGTTGAAAACTTAATAAAGCTCTATATATACCCTTCCATTGACCTGTTATTTGGGATTACAAAGAAAAGGCAAGCAGAGAGAGGAAATTGGGGAGTTTAAGTGAAGCTGCTAAGTTTAAGAATGCTTCTGGTCTGGTACTTATGAACAGTGCTTTTAATGATGGAGGTCTAAAGATCTAAAGAAGCATGGATGAATAGGTTCCATTCTTTACAATGGTATCCTTAGATAATTAGTTCTGATTTATTCTCCCAAACTAGTCACCCATACCTACATTGATCATCACACGGATCCAGCCATAATTTTCAGTCAAGACACAAATGATCAGGCTCAAATTATCCTACTTTGGTTACATCATGCAAAGAACCAGCCCTTTGGAAAAGGCTATAATGTAAGGAAAGAGAAGAGAGTGATCAGCAGCAAAGTGGGTGGACTCAATTACAGAGTTGGAAAACTTGAAAGACCAGGTTAGGGATAGATTGCTATGGAGAAAATCCACCTTTATGGTCACTAGGAAACAAAAATGACTTGATGGCATATAATCAATGTATCAATATTTTCTTACAGTCAAGACCCGAGTTGCAAATTAAAACATTAAAAGAAATTAGAACAAAACAGAACAAGATATAAGATTATATTACAGTCAGTGGTGAAATCACCAATGGGCAGTCCATGTCTGTTTAATTTTACAGACAACATAGTGGAATTTAGTTACATTAAAAGAAATTGATCCAATAGTAACAGCTGTACATAAAAGAGATCAGAATGTTTTGGATATTTTACCAAGTAAGGTGTTATAAAATAAATCTGTGAATCCTTATAGCGGGAACAATATAACAGGATATAAGTTGTAGTTTGAATAGTCTTCTGTCTATAGGGGAATCAATCATAATAGTAATGGGAACATCTAAGCTGTTGAAAGAACCGCACTGCCATTGTCTCTTCTCTTCTCTTCTCTTCTCTTCTCTTCTCTTCTCTTCTCTTCTCTTCTCTTCTCTTCTCTTCTCTTCTCTTCTCTTCTCTTCTCTTCTCTTCTCCTCTGCTCTTCCCTTCCCTTCCCTTCTTCCAAACATTGTACTCCCCAAATCTGGTCATTTTGCTGATAATTTTCATTAATATACTTTTGATCATTTAGTGGTGGCAGACATCCAAGATGGGGATAGGAGCTTAACAGCTAAATGGGAGTAGGTGATAGTGGGTATGGTAGAAAATTAGATTTTAGGCTATTTGTTTTATCTTTTTTTCAGAGCATACATTCCCACTTCTGTTCTTGCTTTAGTAAGGCTTATATGTATGAGAAGCCTTATGCATTAAACAAAAAGGAAGGCAGCTGAAACATTTGGATTTCCTGGTGTTTATGGTAACTGAGCAACATGTCACTGTGACAAATTGACAAACTCTTGATGAATGAAGTTGCTATCGAGCATCCACTAGTTAAACATTAATCTGCAAAGAGGCCAAGATTAAACAGCTGTTCATCCCACTTTTACCTTGGAGAATTTGGGGAAAGAAAATGCAATAAGAATGGAATCCCTTCCCATTTCTCTCCCTCTCCCTGTCCCTCCCCCTCTCCCCCCTTCTCTCTCATGTTTCAACATATATGCTATTTTAATTGTGTTCCTTTCTGTTTATTTTTAGTTGTTTGTGATCACAATAGCAAAGGTGCCTTCTTGTTTTATTCTATAGTAAGTCAGGATTTCTATGAATCCTGAATAAAGTATGAATAAGTCATCAGTGCTTGTTTCACTTATGATACCAAGTCACAGTGTCACCCATTTGGCTAAGTCAGAACAAAACTCACTTTTGTTTTATGATCTACATTGCTACAGGAAGCCATCTTGAAAATATTTTAATAACAATTTCTGTTTATAGAGGTTTGCACATATCATGCCATCAGAAAATGTAACAAAATCTATCTTGCCCCCCTACTGCTATCTGGATTAGAAAGGAGGCAACTTTGATGTTTCTAATGATATACATGCATCTTTCTCTTTAAGTAGGAAGAATTCTGATATTATTTTATTTCTAGGTAACTTGGCACTGTCTTTGATTTCTTCCTTTTTTTGAAAAAACTTCAAAGGGCCCGAAATATATACTTGAGGAAAAGACACTTTTAGCAAATCTCTTGGTCTGTTCCAGGCAAGTTTTATTTAAGAATTTTCCAGACAGGGGTGTAGTTGTAATATTAAAGAGAACAGATCTCCTGCTGATCTACTGAAATCCACAGTGAGTGGTGATGTCCTGGTTTCTTCCTGCTGCAGATTTGCCTTTTTTTTTTCAAAGGGGGAACTTTTGTTGTCAAGCTGTGTGTGTTGCTGTGTAACTGACAACCTTGCTCTGGGATTTGTCGCATACTGTAAATCTATGGGATGGTAGAAGATATCCTCCACTTTCCTCTACCTTCTAAATCTTAACATGGAGACTGAAAAAAAAAGTATAGCAGCAGAAGCAGTTTTATGAGAATGCAAAGTGACTGGTTTAACTCATTTATACAGAGGAAAGAATTTGTTTGTTCTTTTCCTCTGAAATCATGTGGGAGCCAGAATGAAACTCCGAGCACTGATTGGTTGAGATATCTCTATGCTTATCATTGGTTAGGAAGAAATTTGGTTGATCTGTTCATTCTCTGCACGCACTATAGACATGTAAAGTAGATACACCCCAAAAGTATCCAGTTAAATTTAAATAACCATAACAGCATGAAAAGGTTAGATGTGTCTTAAAGAAGACTTGTACACTGCATTGAAAATCAGTTTGGTCTACATGTTAAGGTGTCAGACTAGAAAGTGGGAGACTGTGAGTTCTAGTGCTGCCTTAGCCATGAAAGCCAGTGTGCTTTGGGCCAGTCAGTCTCTCTCTCAGCCCAACTCACCTCATAGACTTCTTGTTGTGAGGAAATTAGAAGGGAAGAAGCGTTGGATATGTTCACCACCTTGAATTATTCATAAAAATAATAAAGGTAGGATATCAATCAATCAATAATCACTTACTTTATTATTCCCCATAGACAGAGTAGTTATAGAATATACCTCAATAAAAATACCTCACAACCTCAAACCACATTTCCATCTGATTCAAGAAATCCTGGTGCATGTGGAACCCATTGGCAACATGTACTTCTGGCCATTAGACATGCCAGTTGAGGCTCCCACATTATAGTGAAGAGAACTGAAGTAGCTGTTTCAATTTGCACCCAAAGTGAAGAGGAACATTGTTTCTAAAATCAGCTTTGAAGGAGTGTTTCACTTGTCAAAGTGAAGAACTCTTCAAAGATCTTATTAAAGCTTCTATCATTTGAACAGGGCAATCAGAAGGTGTGGATGATGGTTATTCAAAAATACCATTAGTGGATAAAGTTGAAGTTTGGATATTAGGTAAAGGGAACTGGCAAGACACATTCTGAGTCTCTCAACAAGCTTAAATCAACATACCTTTTTTATTCACTAGACAATCTGTATTCAGTAATGGCTCCAGTACTGAGTATGAGAATAAAGGAATAATAATAGACCTAATGTTCTATTGTTTTCATGGGTTCACTCTTAGAAATGTTATTTATTTATAATTCTTAGATAGCAAAATAAAAATGCTTCTTTAAGGAATGTATAGAGAAAGAAATCAAACTTAGCAATTACATATTCTAGGTGAGCCATAAGGAAAGATTGCTGGATTGTAAATATTGATTTCTTTGGGATTTCAAAAGAAAAAAAATGAATGAAGTGGCTGTTCCTAGGTGGAGAACCTTGGCTTACCAGAAATTTTTGAACAACACCTCCCAGCAACCTCAATGTTTATGACCAATAGAAGATGATGTGAAAGAGGTAGTTCAGGAACATGAGCTTAATTATCCTTGTAATATGGGAAGATAATGGCTGGAAGAGATTATTCTTTCTTTTTTACTTTTTTTCTTTCATTCCTTTGTTCTTTCATTCTTTCTGTCTGATAAAAAAGAGGCTTTTCCCATTATTATTTGCACATTTAATGAGGGTGATTTAAAAAAAAACAACTACATTTAGATTACAGTGAAACACAAAAAAGAGGATAAAGCTAAACTCCTGTGCTCAAGAGCCAGTCTCCTGATTTGTTTATTTTTTCCTCCTTATTAAATCCAGTGGAAATGAGTTCGACATTTTCAAAAGTTGAGTTCAGAGGTATCAATACTGTATTGACTCTACCTGATTGCCTTTTTGAGAAAAAAACAAGACTACTCATAGACTGCCTCACATAGAGGGTCACACAGGTAATGCAACTAATATAGACCCTATGGTTTTATATAACAGGAAGCAGTTATGCTTAAAAGAAAGAAATTATTTTCTTAAAAATGAATCTCCATTCAGTTTATCTATATTGTAGAAATGAAGGATGCTGTTAATATTTGCTATTTCACCTTTTCCACAAGAAAAAAACACAAGCCCAAGAAAAAAAATGGCCCAGTGTTAAGGGAAAATATTGAGTGGGAATTCTTGGAAGCTGATTTCAAGTGAAATCTACTTTGATAAGCACACATTCCAGATACCATAAACTTTGCTCTGATATTTAGATATTGTTGTAGCTAGTCAAGGTTGGAAGCCATTTTGAACTACTTTAAATTGTGCCTGTCTGAAGTCAGTTTAAATACTGTGTATATCATTAAGCAGTAGGGGATTGGAATGAAATGAGTTTCTATTAAATACCATCTGAATTCAAACTATTGTGCTGGATTCCAAAAAATAAAAAAACTGAAAGTGAAGTGGGTGTACATATTGATGCTGTCTGTGGGTTAGTGGGATGATTTAATAGCAAGTTTTTTTAATTATGAAAATACATTCACAGCTTTGTATGAAATTGCTTAGGACGAATCCTTGTCTGAGATCAAACTCAGAGTCTTATTTGTCATGCAGTTATGAATGATTTCCCCCCTACTATGAATTGTATTGCCAACAAAACTAAGCAGATGCAGCATGAGTTTAATCAGGCTTGTATTATAACAACTGAACAGTAGAATACTTTCAGAAGAGAATAAAATACTTTATGGGCCAAGTGTGATTAGACACACAAGGAATTTGTCTCCCATATAGAAGGTCTCAGTGCACATGCAAAACAACAAAGCAATAATAATCATAATAACAAAGTAATGATAATCATAACAATACCAGTATCAATAAGAGAAGGTAGTGGAACAGATGAGAAGAATAATATTAATATAGCATGCTACATGGATAAATATACTTAGACAAAAATTCTTGTGTGTCTGATCACACTTGTCCCATAAAGTATTCTATTGTCTTCTGAAAATATTCTATGGTTCAGTAGGAAAGTACTGTGGGAACAAGGTGTTCAGCAGAGTGATGGCATGAGGAAAAATACGGTCTTTGTATCTAGTTGTTTTAGCATGCAATGCCCTATACAGGCATCCCAAGTGGAGGAGTTAAAACAGCTTACATCCAGGAAGTAAAGGGTTTGTAGAAAAGCTAAACAGGTGCAGCATGAAGTTAATCATGTCGGCATTATAGCAATAGCACTTAGACTTATATACCATTTCACAGTGCTTTACAGCCCTTTCTAAGTGGTTTACAGAATCAGCATATTGCCCTCAGCAATCTGGGTCCTCATTTTATCCATCTCGAAAGGATGGAAAGCTGAGTCAATCTTGAACCTGGTGAGAATCGAACTGCCAAACTGCTGGCAGCTAGCAGTCAGCAGCAGTAGCCTGCAGTACTGCATTCTAACCACTGTGCCACCACAGTTCAATGACAATAATTGAACTGTAAGGTATGAAAGTCAAATATCACAAACTGTGTCTCCCTATTCACATGATACAACCATTCTAACTTTCTCTTCTAAAAAAATGTGAAGTTTAGGAGAGATTTGGAATAAAGATCTCATCTAGCATTTTCTATTTTTATATGGAAATGGGGTCTCATTCTTTCTGACTGTCACATATCATTTCTAAGGAGATCACAAAAATGTCAAGCAGGACAACATGTAACATTTATACCCCATCACCACCACCATCCCTGATAATTGATTTTACTCCACCCATTTCTTTCATTCATCTGACATCCCTCCTCCCCCATGTGGTAGCTGTGCTATTGTTCTGACCCAAGCCTTGTTCAAATCAAACAAACACAAAGTATGTATAAAAGCAAACCTTTTTAATGTGGTGCTGTGAATTCTATGCATTCACAGCCAAGAATCATTCAAAACGAATTGTCCCAGATAAGAGCAAGCCCTTTCAAGGTTGCAAAAGGCTGCCAAGAACAAAAGACTAATTGCAGATAAATATCCAAAGTCAGAAATTTCAAAAAACTAACCAGACTAAGCAGGGCTTCAACGAAGACTCTGAGTAGAAAGAACTTCTTTGCTTCCTGCAAAGAAGCCAATCCCAAAGGCTGGCTTTTATCTCTTATGGGAGGGGCCATCGCCTTCCAGCCTTACTCCCGAGTTGCTCATGCTGCTTCAGCTGCTCTTTCCTTCCAGCAGTCCTGTAGGCACGAACACTGAGCACTGATCACTGAGCACATTTCCCTGGGGTCCTCTTCATCACTGCTGCCAGACTCCACAACCTCCAAAGGCAGCACCCCACTCTTTGATAGTCCTGGCCCCATCCCTGCAGCACAAGCAGGGCCCTCATCCAAGTCCTCACTGTCAGAGATCCTCAGCCATCCACACCTGCTGCTGGTGAACTACAACAGCTATCATAGTCACCACCATCATCATCATCATCATGGCATGGCATGGCATTCTTGTCAGAAGCACTAAGGTGCTTATGGGTTGAAAGGATTAGCCACTGACATCACCATTGCCTGGGGGACAACCAGTTGGAGGGTCCTTTCATGTCCCCAGTAAAGGCTGGTGCAAAGAGCAGTAGCTCAGTCCTCCCCAAAGCAGCACTTGGGTCTCAAACATGGACTTGCTAAACTCCATCCCAGTGCCTAACCATGTAAGCCCCACTGTGTTCCTATCATCTTCATCATCATCATCATCATCATCATCATCATCATCACACAATAGTGCCTACTGTCTGTCCTATTGTCCCCTTTTCCTGTATTTATACTTATGTTTGTTATCTTGTAAGCTATTGACAAATAAATAAATAAAAAAAATCATCATCATCACATGATTGAGGTATTATTTAGGTATTATCCTCACGATTTATATTTACTGTTTCCTAGTATGATTTGATGTTGATTGTACCCTATGACTATCATTAAGTGTTGTACGTTATGATTCTTGATTCTTAACGAATGTTCCTTCTTTATGTATACTGAGAGTATTTACACCAAGACAAATTCCTTGTGTGTCCAATCATACTTGGCCAATAAACTATTCTATTCTATTCTATTCTATTCTATTCTATTCTATTCTATTCTATTCTATTCTAACAATAATAGTGAGGGAATATGCAGGGGAAGAAAGAGGAGACATCCTATAGATTAATAGAAAAAAGATGCACATTGCTATGTAGCTTTCCCAACAGCTACAAACTTGTATTGATAATGCATATGATTCTAGGGTTTTGGGAGATCTGTCTCTCACACCAGTTGTATTTCTCTTCCAGCTGATGAAAAATAATCACACCATATAGCTTCAAGTTCAATATAGCAGCACAACTATATTTTTATATATTTTATTTCTCATATATTCTTGTCACATCTGAAAAAGGAAATAGCCCCTGTGCTCAGTTCCATCCTAATATGGTCTTTAGGTGACTGTAGTACAATACAGAAGTTGAAGATAAAGTGGGATTAACACTTCAGTTCCCCATGCAGCAGTGACTGGAACTGGTTGTTTGAATATGTGAAGACTTCAAAGGAACTAGAGAACAAATGCTGTCGATGTTGTACTTTCCATTTGCTCACCTGAGACGTCTGAAAGGAAGTACTCCCATGTGAGAACATCTCTACATAATTTAGGACTCTGTTTTATGAGAGACCCAATTCTCATTTAAAACAAGTTGGTATTCAAGGGAATCGATGCTATTTCCTCTTCAGCTCTCCCAGCTGAATATATGAAAGCTGGAGAAAGTGCAGAATAAAACTGCTTCTATTCCCCTTTTTATTTTCAAGTCTTTAGACATTCAGGCAAATACCCAAAGATTGTAGCAACTCTCATGACTACAGATATCCTGCAGAGTATTGATTGTAACCTTAGTGTGCAATAAGTGGGGAAACAGTTATGTCTAAAGCTTCCAACTTCCACTTAAAAAATATTGGTTATTATGTTTTCAAAAATGTGACTATGACCCACTTATTTGAGAAATAAGCCTTAGTTTGAGGCTTGGCTAGGAGGAATACAATCTTACAAATGCCAAATTGCTGCAGATTTTGAAAGGTTTTTCTTGAGGAAAATAAATTAATTGAATAAAAGTAAGGGAAGCTGTATGTTTGTTTGTTCGTTTTAATGATGGAAGAAAAAATAACTATTCTCCTCACTCTTATCTTGTGTGGTGCTCTGCTGATAGCCATTTGAGGAGAGGAGAGGAGAGGAGAGGAGAGTAAAGGAAAGGAAAGGAAAGGAAAGGAAAGGAAAGGAAAGGAAAGGAAAGGAAAGGAAAGGAAAGGAAAGGAAAGGAAAGGAAAGGAAAGGAAAGGAAAGGAAAGATCCCCTGAAAGCAATTATGCTAGTGAATTTCATTATTTTGCTGCCAGATTTCAATAGCATACTCTGGATGCTACTGAAGGCTAAAAAAATCCAGAGGATGTATAGCAACAGTAAAAGCAACAGCACATGACTTATATACCACTTCACAGTGATTTACAGCCCACTCTAAGCAGTTTACATAGTCAGTATATTCAGGAGTGGGATTCAAATTTTTTAACAACCGGTTCTGTGGGCGTGGCTTAGTTGGTGGGCTTGGCTTGGTTATGTGATGGCTGGGCGTGGCCAACTCAACATCACTCACATCGAGGCATGCATCTCCTCGCCTGGCCTCTCATGACTGTGGGGATGCTGCAACAGTTGTAAGTGTCAACAGTCGTAAGTCATAAATCAATTTTTCAGTGCCATTGTAACTTTGAATGGTCCCTCCACACAAGCAAAGTACCAGCAAAGGAGGAAAAAATACTCCAGAGAAGATCCAGAGACAGGAAGTCTAGTCCTGCCAAAAATGTAATAAGAGTTAATGGAGAGGCAGTTTCTGTAAGCGACACCAGAATGTTTCCTTCCTGCCTTCCTTACAGGATTAGGCCAGTCATTTCTTCTAACAACTGGTTCTCCGAACTGCTTAGAATGTTAACAACCGGTTCTAGCGAATAGGTGCGAACTGGTGGAATCCCACCCCTGAGTATATTGTCCCCAACAATCTGGGTTCTCATTTTATGAGTCAATCCTGAGCCGGTGAGACCTGAACTGCCAAACTGCTGGCAGCCGGTGACCAGCAGAAATAGCCTGCAATACTGCATTCTAACCACTTCCCCATCGCGACAATAGCTCTTAGACTTATATACTGCCCAATAGTGCTTTACAGCACACTCTGTGTAGTTTAAAATGTGAACATTGTTTGCATATTGCCCCCAACAATCTGGATCCTCATTTTACCAACCTTGGAAGGATGAAAGGCTGAATTAGTTTTGAACCTGCCGAGGTCGAACTCCAGACTGTGGGCAGAGTTAGGTTGCAGTACTGCATTCTAACCACTGCATTACCAGGGCAGTATATAATTCCAGTGTACATAATTTCTTACAATCAGAGTTTACTTTTATTGTAAAACAGTATTGTGATTTTGATTATTATACTAATGTATTATAGAACAAAATCTGTACTATTCCAATTTATGAAAGACGTTGCTAAGCAGTTGCATGAATTTCTTATGGTACCATATTAAGGATATTGGCAATAAAATCTATATTGTATACATAATGTTTTATAGCAAAGAACATTTGAACACTATTCATGATTGTTTTGCTTCAGTTCATCTTTGGTATTGTACGTTTTTGTGTTTGTGTTCTTACTTCCATTTGAATTTGTTTTTGTAAGCTGCACAGAGTCTATGGGAGTGGGCGGATATAATACATATGATGATAATTTGTTATTATTGCTAGTTCTTATGATTATTTTTTTATCTTTATTGCCAAGAGGGCTGAAAAAATTACTACATAAATATTTTAAACGCTAAATATCTTAAATGAAAATTTAGTTTTTTCAAGCCAATTAGTCCTTTTCTTTTATTGAATCATATTTTCTTTTATTTTAAAACAGTTCTCTTCCTAAATTCATAATGTAGTGTTCTTACTGTCTGAAAGAAATGTCTAAAAGGTCAAAGAGAGCAAATTCCCTCGAGAACCCTATTGTGTTGCATGTCTCCAAAAGCAGCCAACTTCTCCCCTTGCTGAACAGAAAAAAAGAAAGAAGGAAACATTCAAAAACTTTCACTTACATTTATAGGAAAATCAGTTTCCTGTCTAATTTCACATACATTATTTGAAATATTTGCAAACAAAAACAATAACATTGAAATGAGTGCTTTAAACTGATGCCCATTTTAGCACAAATCTCAAATAAAAGTTTGGAAGAATTCACAATAGAATAGAAACTGACATGGCAAATTGCATTTGTATATTTTTTATTTTGAAAATACAGAACTTGGAAATGGAAGCATATTCTCCTCTTTGGAATACAAACCACAAACCACTGTACCTGGAACAATTACCTAATTGTACACTGTACAAAGCATGTGCTTCGTGTTTGTTATTATGCTAATTTCTTTTCTTTTCTTATATTCCTACATAACTTTCTTTTCATGAAAATAGACTTGTTCTTCCTCTTTGTTTGTTTGTTTTTTTTAAATTCTAAATGGTTGTACATCAATTTTTCTTTTCTTTCTTGTAAGGCATTTTACACTAGCCATATTTTATTTTTGTTTGTTTGTTTGCCACCCATCTCACCTCAAGGCAACTCTAGAAGGCTAACGAACATTAAAAGCTAATATTTAGAGGATTTCCCCCTCTAAACATGAGATGAAACTCAAAACCATGAGATTCTAATGAACTTCTACATCATGGATAGTGTCACCATGTTTATGCTTCAGAAGCTTGATATGGCCCACTAACACATCTGTTTTTCTGCATCTTCTATACTGAGTGATGGAAAGCCATAATACCCAAGAGTGTCACTGGAAAATTTGAAATAATGGCTGCCCGTTGCCACCATGTAAATCAAGCTTCAATGGTGTGGAGCTAGAATCAATCTAGAATGGTGTGGAGAATCCATGAAAAGGCTTCTAAGTTAAGGTCTTCCAAAGACTGAAAATAACTCTGTGGAGAATTGTGATGATTTTTCCCTCTAAACCTTTCTAAATATCATATTAATGTTTGATAGTTTTGGATACATGATGAATAGCTAAAATTCAGTGTGAGGAAATCAGCCTGAAGGTTACAATCACACCCATTCCTCCTAGTTCTCTTGCTGGAACTGAGTTTGTGGAGGATGGCATCACTCATTATATTCGATCTAATTATATTTAATTGAAATTGGTTCATAAAATAGAATTTGTCAAGTACTGAAGAAACAGCAGCTTTTCTCTATATTTTATCATTCTGGTCCATGGGAAGTTCATTTAGATGTTTGCGTAGAGTTAGAGTTAAATGAAGTATTTCTCAGCTTTATTTATTTTATTTGTTTGTTTGTTTTTCCCCAGAACCCTGGATTTTTAAAGCTTGAGCAGTAATTGGAATGATCCACTCTTATCTTAAATCAGAGGGATGATGATGATAATGATGAGTGAATCATAATTTCTGTTCATAATTTAGCAGAATTCCTTGCAGAATATTAGCAAGATAATTTGTTTGCTTTATATGATTGTCTGGGGGAAAGGGATAGTTTTCACTGTCAAACTTCTGGTTTATGAAACACAATTTATGTGCAAGTGTTCATTTCTTTTCCTACTCTGTGGAATCAACAGCCAATTTAGCATTTTGTTTAATCTCACACTTTTATACTTAAACAAATACATGAAAGTAGAATATAAATTACATTTTCCATTTATGCTGTCAGTGATTTATCTTCTCAGGCCTTCTGCTTGACTAATATTCTATACTATGAAGAAATGCAAGGTAATGACGCACACTCTTATGTCAGAAATTGTATTCATTCCATCATAATATTTGGTTTTATAGCAAGAAGAATGGGCAACTTATGTCCTCTGATCAAATTAACAGATTGTTTTAAAAAATGGTTTCTGGAAAGACTGTTTCTCAAAGCCTTGTCATTGACCATCTGCTATTCTTAGCTATTAAATGAGAGAAATAAACAAGCCACATGTGATATTTCACTCTTTATAAAAAGTCAATGTCCATAAGTATCATCTTATGTGCTAAATAAAATGCATTCAGATAATCACAATGGAATAATTCTACAATGCCCTCAGACTACATTACAGTATTGAAAGTTTCTTAGCAGGGACTGTTCCAGATCAGAGAAAATCCCATCCTTAACATGAATCAGAGCAACTTGAGTTCCTTTTTAATATTTGAAGTTGAGCAGATGGTATGCTGATTCTGATTCAAAATGCTCTGAAATCTTTGGTTTTATTATGAGGTTATGATATCAAATCAAATCAAATCAAGTTTATTACAGTCAAAGACCAGAGATCAGAACAATTAAAAAAAAAAAACACACTCAAGGAATATCCAGTTAAAAATTATAGAGAAAAAAGTTTAAAAAAAAATATTGAAAATAAGCATTAAAAATATTGAACGTAGTGGTCTTCTTTGACATACATTTCAGTCTAAACATTTTTCACTAGAAAAAATCAAAAGATATAAACATTTATATACATACATACATTTAGGCTTTGTACCATTTTAATTCTTATTCTTATACCTCGTTTCTATTTTGTCTTTAATTCTAATTTCAATTTTGTGAGTTCCCTTTCATGTCCCTCAAATAGTAAAATCTGTTCCAAACTTTATAATATTCTGATTTATCTTGTTCTTTCAATTCTAGTGCCAAACTAACTAATTCAGTGCATTGAAAAATCTTATTGATCAAAACATCGTCACTTGGGGTTTCTTTTTTTTTCCCAAATTTGGGTGAATAGTATTTTTGCTGCTGTAATTACATGTATAATTAAGTAAATATCTGCTTTACTAAAGTTCTCTTTTATTATTCCTAATAAGAACATCTCTGGTGTATAGCAAATTTTTAGTCACAACATTTCCTCTAACCATGACCAAATTTTATATGAGAACACCTGTGGTTTTTTTTACAGGTCCACCATATATGGTAGTAAATGCCCTGTTCTTTTGAGCATTTCCAACAATTGGGCGATTGGTTACCATACATTTTAGCTAGTCTAGCTGGTGAAAGATGCCACTTATAAAACATCTTGTACAGATTTTCTTTAAAAGATGTCGCTTGCATAATCTTTTTATTTCGCTCCTATATTTGCTGTCATTGATCTAAATTTATACTATGTCCGAGATCTCTAGCCCAGGTTATCATCGATTCTTTAACTTGTTCTTCATATATTTTATGGTCAAGTAGATATTTATAGTTTCTTTATTTGTTTAATCTCTGGTCCTTTTAGGATTTTATGTAATGTTATATCTTGACAGTTGATTCCCCATTCTTTTTTATCTTTTCATATCTGGACTGTATTTGAAGATTAAAAAAAATTCTAGAAAAAAATAAAAAATAAAATATATATTAAAATCACAATTTGGCATCCAATCTGTCAATTACACACGGCCTAACTATAATATCAATCATTAAACTGTAAGGCCCATAGTCATTAAATATTAAAATGCAAAAGAGTAGTAATGCAAAAGAGTATGCTACAATTCTTGTGTAAAGTAGTTATGGTGGATTAATCACATGTTTCTGATGAATCCCTGAATTAATAAAATAAAATAAATCATAATATAGGGTTCAGTGACTCTGCCAGGTGCCAAAAAGGGATGGATGGATGGATAGATAGATTTACATAACTGTATGACTGTCTACACCTGATAGAGTTTATTTTAACTTATTCCTCACCCATTATTTTTGTGACTATGCAGAGAATGTGGAGTTTTGAATTGAAAGATGGAAAGGAGAATAATGGACTCTTGTAATAAGATGATCTTGGCCAACGAAATCCTCAGCCGTGAAGATATCAAAGGAAAAACATGGTTGCATAACATTACTTCTTCTGGTAGCATGGCTTCAGAATTTCCATTTTTGGAAGTTAAATTTCTAAATTCCTGATCAGCTCATAACAAAATCTCTCTTGTGGATAAACACAACCCAGCTTCACCTTCCCAGGACCCAGTAATGCAAGTCATATTGCTTTTCCTAATATGCTATTATTGGATATATATTCCGTTCCTAAAGGCTCATTGTCACCTTAATTGCTATGAAATACTTAAGATTATGCACTTTGGAAATTATGATGCCAAAATGATATATCCTCTCTAGTTCATGAGAAGAACCAGGCTATTGCCAACAAACCTCATATTGAGAGAATGACATTGGAATTGTGATGCATTATTATTTCTATCTCTCATCTAACAGAAGATTCTGAATAGCAAACAAAACAAAACAAAAACATGATATTAAGTGCTCTGCTTTATTTTTCCTTTTTTGATTTTATCCCAGGAATGATATCAGAATGATTTCTGGCAGAGAACCCAATATTGAAGAAGACACATGTCATCCATAGTGATGAGAAGGACACTCTCTCTTTCTCTCTCTCTCTCCCTCCCTCTCTCTCTCTCTCTCTCTCTCTCTCTCTCTCTCTCTCTCTCTCTCTCTATATATATATATATATATATATATATATATATATATATATATATATATATATTTCTCTCTCCCCCTCCCCCAAAAAACAAAGAATGTTCAAACTACTGCACTTATTTCACACGTTAACTAGGTCATGCCCAAAATCCTACAAACTGGGCTTCAGAAGTACAAGCTGGGTTTTGAAGAGGCAGAGGAACTAGAGATCAAATTGTCAACATTCATTACATTATGGAGAGATATCTACTTCTGCTTCTAAATCCTTTGATTGTGTGAATCACAACAACAAACTGTGGCAAGTTCTTAAAAAGATGGGAGTACCAGGCCACATTACCCGAGTGTTGAGATACCTGCATGTGGGTCAAGAATAACAGTTAGAACTGGATATGGAAGGACTGATTGGTTCAAATTAGGGAAAGTAGTACAAGGCTGTATATTGGTACCCTGCTTTTTTAACTTATATGCAGACTACATCATTCAAAATGCCAGGCTGGATGAATCACAAGCCAGAATTAAGACTGCTGGGGAAAATATCAACAACCCCAGATATATAGATGGTACAACTCTAATGGCAGAAAGTGAAAAGAAACTAAAGAGCCTCTTAATGTGGGTGAAAAGTTGGCTTGAAACTCAACATGGAAAAAAAACCTAAGATCATGACATCTGGTTACATCACTTCCTGGCAAAGAGGAAGAAATGGAAGCAGTGAGATTTTTTTTCTTGGACTCCAAGACCATTGCAGACAGTGACTGCAGCCATGAAATTAAAAGACATTTTTTCCCTTGGGCTCCAAGATCATTGCAGATGGTGACTGCAGCCATGAAATTTAAAAACAATTGCTCCTTGGGAGGAAAGTTATTGCAAACCTAGCATATTAAAGGGCAGAGACATCACCTTGCCAACAAAGGTCTGTATTGTCAAACTATGGATTTCCCAGTAGTAATATATGGCTGTGAGAGTTGAACCATAAGAAAGGTTGAGCCCTGAAGAATTGATGCTTTCAAATTGTGGTGTTGGAAAAGACTCTTGAGAGTCCTTTGGTTTTCAAACAGATCAAATCAGTCAATCTTAAAGGAAACCAACCCTGACTATTCTTTAGAGGGACAAATATGAAGGTGAAGCTCAAATAATTTGGCCATCTAGTGAGGTCTCATTGAAAAAGACCCTGATGTTGGGGAAAAGTGAAGCAAAAGGAGAAGGGGAGGGCAGAGGATATGATGGGTAGATAATGTCATTGATGCAGTGAACATGAATTTTGGCAAACTCCAAAAGACAGTGTAGGACAGGGGATGTCTGGCATGCTGTGGACCATGGGGTCACAAAGAGTTGGACACAACTTAAAAGCAAAAGTGTGTGTGTGTATCTATATCTAACTATCATCTATACATATACATATGCCTACACAGTATGTATGTATGTGTGTGTGTGTGTATATATCTATATCTATCTATATATCTATATATATCTATATCATATATATCTATATATCTATATATCTATATCTATCTATCTATCTACCTATTTATCTATCTATCTATCTATCTATCTATCTATCTATCTATCTATCTATATACACTTTGTGTTACAACATCCTGTTAAGCCCCAATTAAGGGAGAAAGCATACTGCTTTCTTTACTGTCTTTCGGCTCATCACCAGAGACCATACCAACAGAAAGCTATTTGTTTCGTTGTCTTTTCTTTACATGTGTGTAAGGTTTTGAGCTGATAAATAATTAAATATTTAATTATTTATCAGCTCAAAACCTTACACACACACACACACACACACACACACACACACACACACATATAATATTCTTTTTTTGGTAAAAAATTGTGTCCTTGGTTTAACAATGAACATCTAAACCTAAACCTTGAGAAATTGAATACTTTTCATTTGCAATTCATTCACCCTATCAAACAATGTACCACAATACAATAAAAGAATACTGCTAATTTATTTTGAAGTCAGTGGCTCATATATCCACATTTTATCCATTATATGCATTAAGAAGTAGTATTGCTAAGCACAACAGGCCATTGTTTACAGAAGAAAGAATTGCAATTTGGCTTGACAGATCCACCAACTTTTGCTGTGGGAGCTGTGCAAATCTATGAAGGTCACTCTGTTTATATCAAAGTTTAGTCAAGATTTTTCACTGAGTTATAGTGAATTTATATATATATAACTTCAGTTTTATATATATATGTAACTGAAGTTTAGGCCAAATGGGCTGCTGAACACCCAGATACAGACAGTTACATATATGATCTTATACAAAAGGTGCCAGGTTTTGACCTTCCTCACCAACATTGGTCAACTCTGAACAGGATCTGTAGCCAACATGATGTCTGCCAGGACTCATTGTTTAAGTGGGATCTTGTCTCTAGCCCTCAGTGCAGAGGTGGTATTCAGCAGTTTCTGACCAGTTCTGGAGAACCAGTCGCAGAAATTTTGAGTAGTTTGAAGAACTGGCAAATACCACCTCTGATCCGCCCTGCCCCCATCTATTCTCTGCCTCCCGAGTCCCAGCTGATTAGCTGGGTCTTCTTTTGTTGCCCTGCATAAGAGAAAGAGCTGGAAAGCAGGTTAGTGGGGTGGGGAGGGAATGGAGATTTTATAGTATCCTTCTTCTGGAGTTGGGTGGGAATGGAGATTTTAAAGTATTCTTCCCCTGCCACTCCCACCAAACCATGCCCACCAAACCATGCCATACCCACCAAGCCATGCCCACAGAACTGGTAGTAAAAAAAAATTGAATCCCACCACTGCTTCAGTGTGATTGTGTTGCTCCTCGACAAAATATCCATCACACTGTGTCCAAATGTCCATCAAGAGCTTACACCGGCCCAATGTCTGATTTTTTTCAGCATAGACCACCCTGTCCTTGAATGGCTGGATGAACTGGACATTAACATTTGAATCACTATAAGTCCATATAATTGCCATATGCTAAATAAATAAATAAATAAACTGAAGTTATACCATAAAGTTGAAGTATATTTCTAGGAGTTGAAACAGAGCTTTAAGAATGTTTTATTTTTTTGAGGCAAGATGCTGCACCTTGTGACTATTGGAGATTGGTTACACATGACTTGCCCTGTCTAATAAATAATTATAAAGCAGTTTTGTCACATGTAAAAACTGCAGAAAACAAATAATGGTGATAGGTGGGGAGATTTAGAAATGTGCGGTTTTACTGGTGGTATAATAAAACAGATACAGACACATAAACACACTACATCAAATCCCTTTGCAAAGAACTGCTGGTGCTGAATTTAGTATGGAAAGTAACTAATCTATTTAAAATCACATAAATAACAAGTCTCCAACCTCGTTTTAAAAAAGAGCAGGAAGAGGCAGAGAATAAAAAGAAAGGAAAGACTGCAATGAATAGCTCTCCAAGAGGAATCTTTCTCTTAAATAATATTTAATTAATTTAGCAAGCCAAGGAAGACTGTGAATGTCTATACTGTTCTTCCCAATGTATACTTTTTCTTTAAATCAATCACTGATGAATTCAAGCCCCTGTAATAAAATTTGGAAAGATATGGAAAACTTGTACTAAATCCAGCATTTTCCTTTCCTCTAAATCCAAATAGAAAATATTCCAAATTTAGTCATACTGACAAAGATGGGTGTATAAAGAAATCCTCATCAAGATTAAGCTGGAAAATTAGAATAAGTAAAATGCAACACAGATCTGTATACTATTTTGAATGTGACCAAAGCATTCTCGACCCTCTCTCTCCCCCCAAAAAATTCACAAAGAATTATAAGCATTATAATTCACAAAGAATTATAGTGTACAGAGAAGTACACTCATGTCCTTCAGCTGTTTTGTATTTCATGTTGATTTTGTAATATTTATTATTTTGATTTATCTCTTGCCTTTCTGCCTATAGGCACAATACCAGGTACTGGGAATAATATGTGTAATGACACATTATGCTAGGTTGCAAAACACACTGATATATTACATTACAGGTGTTTGGATTAAGACACCTATGCATTATTAAGAAAAATTGTAAGTGTTGCAGAAACCAGCACAAACTGAATTTAAGAATATAAAAACCAAAAAAAAAAAAGGCTGAAAATTAAATTAACATCCTTCTCTGGCTTCCATTCCTTTTTCACTAAGGTAAGAATCCCTACCATGTTTCCAGTTCTATTTCCCACTTCTCCTGGGGGTGGGGGATAGTGGTAGCTCAATCTATTATGCTATTAGAAAATAGTCATGCATTTCCAAAGTAAAATTCATTACTTTCCCCTGCAGCATTTCTATTTGTGTATGTGCTAAGCGTGGTAGAAAACCCATTTTCCTCGCAGACCTGTAGGTTAAAGGTATGTTAGTGAGGAACTACATGATTGTTTCCATCATTTTGACAAAACTAATCACACGATGCCTCCTAATGGTCACCATAACTGAAAATATCACATTGATTGTAAAAATAAGAGAATTTTTCATCGCTCCATGGGGTGGTGGTAAAAGTCATGTAAAGGCTCATAATATGGTGTCATGACATAACAGTGTGTGTACTGTAAGTCTCCGTCTGTTTAAGGGAAGTGTAGAAAGTTAGCACCCACCCTTCTCCTAGAAGAATTAAATTTTTGAGAGATATTAAAAAGGCAGAATATTATATTTCCCTGGAAACATGGTTCTTTTTACAGACAGGAAGCAGATTTTTAATAGCCCTTTCTTAATAGCCCTCAGCAGATGTCAGCACTTAAGAGATAAAAAGATAGCTAGCACTATTCATAAACAGATTCCCTGCAGCAAGATCTAAACAAAGGCAGGATTAGCCCTCAGCCATAATAGGAATTGCTCAACAAGCCCCTTCATTGCATCAGACCAAACTTCAACCAAGCTTGGCTCAGACAACCTACAGAGCCAGCTATGATGCCTACAACAGCCAATAGAATACATGTTCTTGCACAGGAACAGAAAGTTCAAGTTCAATACTCAAAAGAAAGTATAAATATCCGTCACTCTCAACTCCATGTGATCAGCTATCTGCCCAAAATCATGTGTTTGGTAGTTCTGCTTCATCATTAAACCATCTTTCAAATCAGCCTCCATTTCTAGCGTCTTTCTCCCAGATTGGAACTGAATCAGATAGACATTTCTTCCAACAGAAGAAAGGCTGGATATACCATTCTGATAGCTGAGACTGAAACTGACTAAGGATGAACTAGACATCCAATGAGATGCTGTGACAAGATGGCCCAAAATTTGTATATTCTCAATCTGGTTCAATCCTGATAAGAATCTGGATTCTTAGTCCAACACAATGTGGTTCCCTTCTAGAGTTGGTTAAAGGCTAATTTCAACTTTGAGTATAAATCTATGAAGAAACACAATTTCTAACAACATTCATTCTACAAATAAAAGTGCCAGGCTCTCCAAACTCCTAATCCTTGTTTTTAAAACATGTGTAATGCATTGTTAAATATGAGCTGAGTAAAAGCTCATAGCTCTTGTACTCCTAGCTGTGGCAATTGTTTAAACCAAGCCATGATGGCTGGAATAGCTCACCATTCTACAGATAGCAAAAAGTTCTTTCAATCTATTGGCTTCTAGCATTGTTTTCATTCCAAAGAAATTACAGGAGAAGACAGACTTGTTCTCATGAGAAAGTAGATAAGCTTTGTTATACCAATACTACTCCAACAGTAGCAATCCTTCTAAATGTTTGATTTTTATTTGTATTTTTTAATCATTATTTATCAGTTTATATACAGAGAAATTAAGAGAGACAATTACAGCATAATTTGTCAGGGTTCCAAGTAATATACCCATAGTAAGCAGAACTTTGAGGTAGGTTCCTCAAAGAATAGTTTTATGGGACATATCATATTGGCACAGGCTGGTGAAAACTGACTTCCACGGTTTTCAATTAATTAAAAGTAAAAGGTGTTCCCCTTCCCAAACAATCAGTCACATGGTCCAATCAAGTTGCCATCCAGTTGCTTGGTAACTTCACTCCTCCTCTCTTCATCCACCTGTGAAAATGTCCTTGGTTTCCAGGAGAAAATATTTTGTTTTGACTGCAAAACCCCAGCTATCTCTATTCCCCCCCTCCTTATCCCTCAGCTCCAATGTGGCAACACTGAAGCCACAAATGAGCTTCAGGGTTAATATAATTGCCATCTCTTTTTAAAAATGACATTGTTTTGGATACAGGTGAAAAAGTTAAAAGATAAAATATTTTCCATTTGTTCTTGAAATCTTGAAGGAATAGTGTACTTTATTAACTAACCTTGAAATTTGAACCTTTTCTTAGAGTATGTTTTTGCAAATTAAAATAAAATGTTCCTCTACTTTGTAGTTCAGTTTACATATAACCCTCTTTATATTTACATAGTTTTCCTTAACAGGGTCTTTGGAATAAAATAATCTTCCAAATAGGTATTTTGGAAAAAAGCAATGGTCCTGTTTCCCATTTATACAAAATTTTTAATAAAGTGAAATAGATGAATCCTCTGGAAATCCATAGTTTCTTTCTTGTCTTTATTTTTAGTGTTCTTGTCCTTTATTTGAGAGGGAGCCTAGATACGTTGTTTAAGAAGTTGCTTCCAAAATTATTCCATGCTATCAGTGCAAGTTATGGTCAAATGTTTCTTACTATTGTTCATTTAGATATATATGTCATCAAAAATGAATACTTTTTAATGAAATTGCAGAGAGAACAAAAAGGGACAGTTAACAGTTTTGGGAAACTTGTATAAATTTGTTCCCTTGTATCGGATACATGCTGAGATCAGTTTTTCATAGCTGTACCACAAACATTAGCTTTTGAATGAGTGATATTGACCAAGTACAGTGGTCACGAACACTTCTGTTCACAACCAAATCGGGTGACGACCAGAATTTTCAGCAAAATTTTGTTTCTGGTCGTGAAAATATCTTCATGAGGTGACCAGACAAGCTGCGGTTATTTTCCCAGCTGCGGTGATCTATCCTTCGGTGCCATTTGTTTTTGTCCATGCATGTGCAGATGGTCATGTTTCTGGCCATGACTAAATCATATGACCAAATCATGACCAAACCACAACAATACACGAGCACACAATAGATACAAACAAGGTAAACTGCACCAAACTCGATTGCAGGAAATACGATTTCAGCAACGGAGTGGTCAACGTCTGGAATACACTACCTGACTCTGTGGTTTCTTCCTCAGACCCCCAAAACTTTAACCTTAGACTGTCTACTGTTGATCTCACCCCATTCCTAAGAGGTCTGTAAGGGGTGTGCATAAGCACAACAATGTACCAACCATCTCTGTCCAAATGTTCTCTTTTATTCATATCGATTTCATGTATTCATATATATGTTTTGCTGCTATAAATCATGTTTATACTTATATCTGTTATCTAATACATGCTTGACAAATAAAATAAATAAATAAATTGAGTTGCGACTGTAGTCCTGGAATGGATTACAGTTGTGACCAAGGTTCTATTGTATTCCAAAAGGAGAAGTAAAATGTATATCTGGCTATTAAAAAAAAAAAAAACTAAATATTCTCCCCTTTGGCCTTAATGGACAATTTCAATGTAGATGGAAATATCTATTAAAGAAACGGTAATTCCATGGAGTCTATAGATTCTCCGAGAAAGCTGTCCAATTCTTAGGGCACAATCAGCTTAAAGAGATAATGACCAGCATTGCTGGATATACAATAGAAAGCCAACTTGACCAACTCAACTCAGCTATTTAACTCAATTATCCAGAAACACTTTTTAAAATAGCTGATCTTCGTTGCCCAGACCTGTGGGATATTTAAATTTTATTGCAGTTTCCAAGCTGAATAGGGCTTTAATATTAGTTCCGTTTAATGCTCTGCCATCCAGTACAAATAATACCCTCAACTACTCAATTGTGTCCTTCTGTGGCCTGCAGAAACTACTACTCATGTTTGATTTTCCTGGAGCTTCTACTGAGAATCCATAATTCATTTCATTTATCTTCAATTAGCAAAATATCCTGGGCATACAGGACTGCCTTTATATGAAAATCCTCCTTTCAGACAAGTCAAAACCTAATTCTGCCATACATCTATTAAAACTATGCGGAAACTGACATCCAGTATTCAGTGGTGGGATGTTGCCAGCTTAACAACCAATTCGGTGATTGCATGCTTTGTGCATGCGCATACCTAATGCACACTTCGCACGCGTGGGCAGCTTCTAAAATTACTTATATTCTATGTTACTTCTGTGGAGTAACACAGCTGAAACGTGGCAATCCGCTCTACCACGTGAATCAACTGAGAGGATATAGGTAAGTACAGTGCAGGGGCAGGTGGGTGAGCCAACTTGATTGTGGGAGAGAACTGGTTCACTCAACAGCTGATCGTCAGAGCTAGAGGTTCCTGAACTGGTCCGAATCAGGAGCATCCCACCCCTGCTTCTATTTGGTGACATTTGCTCACCAAAACAAAAATACCTTGTGATGGGATACAATGGAACATATTGTAATTTTCTTAGCTACCTCTAGCAGCATTAAGTTTAGAATTTGAATAATATTTTTTTTTTCAGCTACATGCCATTTTATTTGGGTTAGTTTTAATTTAAACAACTCTATTTTTTTTATTCTGAAATTTTAAGTCTTTTAGCTTAGTATTAATAATAGTATGCTTGAGTACAATATAGCCATATATAGAAAATCATCAAAATTAATTCTTTCTTTATAGTTGTATGATGTTTCTAAGATTTTTGTTTGATTGTTTGTTTTTAATGTTCAAAGTTGAATGAATGAATGAACGAAAGAAGGAATAAATGAATAAATACCTCCTCTCCTCTAGTTGTTTTAGCCTCTAAGAAAAGAAAGATTGTTATATTCATACCATAGATCCTTTTAAATTTACAATATAATAAAACATTACTCATGTCCTCAATTGCCTGAAAGCTGCGGGGATGTTTCAAATATAAGGAAATACTCCCGTTACCTGCCAAAAAGGAGCCTCCAATCTAGCTAGAGGAGAACTTTGTGATGGATATAGTTTATCCATCAAAAATTGTTAGTAAATGGATGGTCTTGAGCTATGCCACAGGCATTGTAGTTCAAGCCAGCTTGGCCAACAACAAGAGGGATCATATGTTGCCACTCTGTATCAAGAATTCTCTTTAAAAAGCTCTTGTGAGCTTGGATTTAGCCCAGGGATTTCATGACATTTCACAAGAAGGAAGTACAGCTTATGGAGCTGGGGTGGCTCAGTGGTTAGAATCAGCATTGCAAGTTAATTCTGCTGACTGCCAATTGCCAGCAATTTGACAGTTTTGATTCTCACTGGCACAAGGTTGATTCATCCTTCCATCCTTCCAAGGTTGGTAAAATGAGGACCCAGATTGTTGGGGGCAATATTTTGGCTCTGCAAACCACTCAGAGAAGACTTTAAAGCATTGTGAAATAGTATACAAGTCAAAGTGCTATTGCTATTACTATCCCTGGTTCTTGTTTTCCATTCTGAGTGAAAGCTATAGCCGATTACTAGGAAACTAGTTCAGTAGTTTCAGATACCAGGAAAATAACAATCAAGATATCCCCTTTTCAAACCAGTTCCAATCTTCTGGCAAATTTGAAGACTCATGTAGGAACCTAGAAGGTTGATCATAAAATCTATAGTAAACCTATTGCACTGGGCAAATACATCAACCCAATTGTACACCATAAAATGGTTGCAACTTTGGCTTCATGTAGTTTAGTGGGTATATTAACAGTTTCTAACAGTTTCTAAGTGATGTGAAGAAGAAAAAAACCTTTAGCGTTTAAAGTAGATCTACTTGAAATAAAATAGAACCACAAAGAAAACCCTTGAACAAAAGTGAAAAATTGCTTTCAAACCACCTTTTAGCTTTAAAGCAACTGTAAATGTTTGGAGTACTGCAAATACTGGTAAAAAGGCCAAAAGGGATACTTTTGATCTAGGAGGAAATATCAGGTTACCAAAGAGGACTGAAAATTCAAGGACAAGCAAAACTCTGATCAGAACAATTCCTGCAATAATGGAGAAGCTAGATGAACAAACCTTGTTGCTGTATCCAGTCATTTTAATTTTAATTAATTTTAAATTAGTGTATATTCTTTTAAAAATGCTTATAAAGCATTGTATATATACTCCAGAAACCTTTATTTACTTCTAACAACCCTATCCCAAACTCAGAGTCCACAACTCCAGACTAGAAGAACTCTGAAATCCTTTTCAGCTCTCTGATTCTACCATTCCCTTGAAAATATGACCTACATTGAAAGTAAGTCCTAGCTTGATTTTTACCTGTGCACACAATATAAGCCATACCCCCAAAATAAGCCCTAATTAAGATCCTGCCCACTCCAGAGTAGACGGGTGAAAATTAAGCTAGGGTGGGGATGTGGGGTGGTGGAGATGCCCTATTACTTACCTTTGGACAGTTGTACCCAGACCTTGCCCATCCCAACACCTGCCTTGCCGGCACAGCTGGTGCCTTTTTTGGTGGCAAAAAAATATGACAGGGTCTTATTTTTGGAAAAACAGTATGTTCAACAAACTATCATCTATATTTTTCTCCTTTCCAGTTCCTGCAAACTTTTATGCAACTCACAAGCTAAAGGCACCGAAGAATTGTTGAATGTTTGTCCTTCAATTTTTCTGCAATGAATTTTAATTTTTGTTGTGTGAAAATGGATTAGAACCTATCTAGATGTTTCTCTGAAGACAGTAATATAATAACTAAGAGTAGCATTCTAATCTGCGCTTATTTCAAGAACTATTTCTCATTTCTTTTTGCACAGTTTAGCTCTAATTAAAAAAAGACTTTAATTTTGCAATGTTCTTACAAAATAATGTCTTTACATAACTAGTATTATAGATCTGGGCTTCCATGCTGATACACTGAAGTGCAATAATTCTCTCTAATGCCTCCGTTTATCTGAATCAGGTTTAGCATAATAAAATATATGATTCTTCAGCCACATTCATGTGCTCATCTTATTATCACAGGGATTTATAATGTCTCCATTATGTTTTTCTTTAATTCCTTATTGTCTTAAAAAGTTAAAATGAAAAAACAATTATGGAGGAGAAAAAAATAAACAAATGACAAGAGAGATATCTATCACAAATATTTAACTAAAGCCCAGTTGGAAAAACATTAGAATGGATTCTTGTACTGTCAAGAATTTGTGAGAATGTATAGTTTGATGTTTATATTGAAGCCATTGTAGATTCATATTTAGCTGTTGAGCTCATGAGTTTATAATTTATCTCATGAGCCTGAGTGTATTATACCATATGGCTGTATTTTGAAGTAGGAAAAACATTGTAAGGTACAGTGGCCACTAGATCTGCAGATATTATTGGAAGAAACTGGTTATATCTCAATCTACTTCTGACTGAATTCAGGCTTGATTTGGAGATTATAAAACATATTGGATGTCCTAAAACAGACAAAGTGAATATAACTTTGTTATTGCAACTGAGTATCACAATGGATTTTATTTTGATTGACTACAATATCCCTCTGAATTATTCCAAGAAATAGGTTTGAAGGTATTCTTCTACTCTTATGGGCAGCAGAGGGTTGGAAATTGCATTCGTTTATTCTTTAATGGGATTAGTGATCCAGTCAATTTCAGAAATTAGGATTGGATGACTGTACTTCATCAGACTTATAATTCGATCATTGATTGCAATAAGACATCTTATGTAGCTAATTTATAGGAATAAACAGTAGATGTTGATTTTAATAACATCTAACTCTGCTTCTGTGTAACTTCTGAATCAGGTCAGGTAGAACATGGAAGCAGAAATGAGGTAGATGTGGAAATTGCCTATCCTAAGGTTTATGCTCCATCAGAAGGAACAAGTAAACAATTTAGGGATGTTCCTAGAGTTTGAGGATCAAAAATGGTTCAAATGATCTTCATGTTTAGGAAGCCCTACCACCTGCTTTGGCTGCTTCACCAGTTTTCTGAACAGCTCAACCACTGAAAAAATTAGAGAAAAATTACATTTCTATACCATACTATATTAAACAATTACAATTGTTTTATAAAGCATTGTGGATATATAATACAGTACAAGTACTTGAGTCTTCTTTAGTCTTTCTATTTCTAATTCTACATCCTCTCTAGATCAGGTGACAACTTATGTCATATATTATCAATTGACATTTGTGGTTACTTGTGGATGGGCCTTCTGGGGCATAAGACCTGTTGTTTGCAGTGCGCTCACTTCTGATATTGAAGCAATGCATGATATGTTTATTATAAGACATATCTTTTCACTTAATTCTTTTCTGTGTAAATGGAGAAAAAACTCCCTCATTCTTTTTAAAATGTAAATTATCTATGTTAATATTAATATTAATCCTTGATCCTTGCTATATTTGGTTTATACATTAAAAAAAATAAGAGAATTAAAAGGGGACCTTGGAGGTTTTCTAATCCAACCACCTGCTCAAGCAGAAGTCCTTATAATATTCAAGACAAGTGTTTATCCAGTCTCTTCTTAAAAGCCTTCAGTGATGAAATACCCAAAACTTCTGAAGGCAAGCCATTACACTGGTTAATTGTTCTCACTGTTAGGAAATTTCTTCTTAGTTCTAGATAACGGGTGTCAAACTCATGGCATCCCATTGCTGTCACATGATCTTTTTTGTGACATTTTCCTCATTCACAAAGCTGGGGTGGGTGTGGCCTGCATGTAATACATCCGGCCTGTGGCCTGGTTGTTTGACACCCCTGTTCTAGGTTGCTTCTCTCCTTGATTAGTTTTCATCCATTGTTACTTGCCTTCTGGTGCTTTGGAAAATAGGTTGACCCTCTCTTCTTTGTGGTGGCCCCACAAAAATTGGAACACTGTTGTCATGTTAGACTAGATAAACTCAATTCCCGTAACCATTCTTCATATGTTTTAGCCTCCAGCACCCTAATCATCTTCATTGCTCTTTTTATTAGGCCTTCTGTAGTGAATTTGTTCACTTTGGCAGGACTTTTCTGAAGCCAAATTTTCACCCTCCTTTTTTGGGGTACAAAACAATTTTATCTGTACTCTCTGCTGATGTTGCAACTACCTTATATGCCTTTTAGATGGGCTTGACAAAAGTGCTGAGGCCTCCAATTGAAGCTGAAAAGCTGCTTGCTAATTACCAAAACATTTCAATTGAATATGTATCAATGTCTACTCCTAGCAACCATCTAGATATATTTTTTTCCATGAGAATGTGGCCCTAATTTGGTCCTTCACCTCTACCAATGCTTTACCAATCACCAAAGTTAACTGAATCTATCTACTCCACTTTTAGTCATCCTTTTCTTCTTTTTCTTTCCACAGCTTTCCCACCTTTAGCTTCAGAGTTTTGTCTTTTGTTTTTAAAGAAAACTATTGCAAAGATACACCAGGTAAAAATCAATGAAAAGGAAACTGAGCAGGTGTCCAAAGGAGCACAGCTGCATCTCTTAAACTCTTCTCTGGAAAGAGAGTCAGTTTATTTCAAAGTCTGTAAAGTTTTTGAAGGAAAAGTTTTATCTGAGCTTCTTGATGGCATACGAGTCAGCGAGTTTCAAAAACTGCCACTATTAGAAATGATTCAATCAAAGTTTGTCAGATCTATCTTGGCTGTCCCCAGTATGTCAGAAATGCAGCTGCTGTCTTTGATTGAAATTATATATATTTTCCCCAAGTATGCTTTATCCTAGTCATTTCTTTCTCTGGTCATTTTAAATCCAGCTAGCTAAAATTAGGATGGAAGAGCTCACTTACTTGAGATTTTTCCCCCCGATAGTTAAAAAAAAAAAGACTTTGGTGATCCTGAGAAAAATGATAAAGAGTCTCTGAGGATTTTATTCCACTAATCATTGCCGACTATAGGGTGAGGTTCTCATCTCTGTTTCAAGGTCATTGAGCCAGTGCTCCCCAAAGATATTTCCAATGGTCATGTGGCCAGCATGATGTCACAAGCGCTGTTGCCTTCCCACCAAAGTGGTATCTATTTATCTATTTATATTTATATGCTTTTAACTGCCAGGTTGGCAGAACCTGAGGCAAAGACAGGAGCTCACCCTGTCACATGATGCTTGGGTCTCAATGTAATCTTTAGCCTCTTGAATCACAAGCATTTTTAATAAAGAGTTCAGCATCAGCTTCCATTACTGCTTCAAAACGTGAATGAACCTTCATTTTGGCTTTTTGGAAAGTGTTGACTTTCTTATTTGGTAGATTTCATCACATATCTGTCTTAGGGCACATTTGCCTTTGTTGGATGTTACTGAATCATTCTTATTGCTCATTTTATAGGACTATTTTAAACCCCCTCCCTTTTTAGAATATTCTCTATAAGATAATTGCTATCCCAACATCATCAGTAGAATTGGTAATTGTTATACCACTGTATGCTGCAAAATACTTGTTTTGTTGCTGGATACACCATCCACACCCATTGTTTTCTTCATGGTGCAGAATAAAGAATGGATCAATTATTAGTCTGTTTTTATTGGACTGTTTTTATATAGAAGTTTATGGCTGGAAAAACCCATGCCACTGCCTTTAGGAGTGTCATGTTAATTACACACAATACTGTTTGCAGGGACTCTGGAAATGTTTGTGACTTTGATGCATACGTATTTACAATCATGTAAATTATTGATGTTGTTGTGGCCAACCAGCTGCCAGCAGAGCTGACGGTAGATTCGGACAGTGAGGAGGTTGGGGAGGAACTTGGGCCAGTCCTGGAGTCTGAGGAAGGCTCTGATGGATGCTCTGAATCAGAAGCAGAGATAGGGCTGGGGCCATCTGACATTTCCCAGCTGCTTTTGGAGTCGGAGATAAGTGGGGAAGAAGAACAGCTGGAGTCTGTTCCAGATACATGTATGCACAGAGCTGTCAGGAGATGAAAACAATTAAGGAACAGGGGCCAACTCAGAAAGAAAGGGACACATGGATGCTGAATGGATCCTCCCTGGGGAATAAATAGAAGCAAAGGGGGAGTGGTGGTTGCAGGAGACAATTAGTTCATATTTCTTTTGGAAGATTTGCTTATTGTGAGTTCGTGCCTCACAGAGACTTCTTGCCAGATATTTAATTTACAGCTTTGTGACTGGAAGCTCTCAGCCTGGCAACTATCCAAGGACTAATAAGTTCTGTTCTTTCAATTAACCTTTGGGAGGATTATTGCTGTGTGTGAATGCCATGAATTCACAATAACTAAAGAAAGAGGGGTTTTTCAGGACAAGGAGTCTGTTTCTTGGTTCTGCTAAGCCTGGGTCAGAACAAATGTCCAGCCTTTCATTTCTTGCTTGTTTTTCTCTCACTCTTATTGTTTTCTCTCCTTACTTTTGCTTGTTTTTTGATCTAATTTTGCAAGTTAACTTTTTTTAAAGTTATATCAAGAGTATTTATTTATTTATTTGCAATATAAACTGCAAAAGTGTGTGCTTGTTTGGATCTGGATATAGGGATTGTGTTCTGCAACATGCATTTGTTTTGAGAGTGTGGGCTGATAGGTAAAGAGGTGAGCTGATAGGTCAGCTTCAAACAATATAATTGGTATTTGTTCCACTGGCTAGATGGGGCTAGAGAGCAACAGCAGTATATAAAAGTTATATCCTGGGGCATGAAAGATTGACCGGGAGTGAAATGGGTATAAACCACAATAATATTCCAACATTTGTTACATGTTACGCTTATGTTATATTTTAGCCAAAGTTACTATGTTCATTGTAATAAAATTAACTTAATTAACTTTCATTTCTTGTTGCTTCACTCTTTCTCAAAAATGTTTTAAATCATTTAGAAACATTTTGTAACAATGACACAAATTGTTTTAAACCTACAGTATATTTACTTTCATGCAAGTACATGTAACAACAGCTAATAGTAAAAATATTATTTTAATGTATTGTCAGATTGGGACTTAAATATTTATTTTACTCAGTGGCATGTCCAAATGTAATCAATAAGTGGGTGTATGCTAATAGTGGTGGGGTTGTGGGCTTCAGATGTTAAAGAATTATATTCTGTGCACCAAAAATAGATTAAATTGGTGAGATTGCCAGAAACTGTAATTTAGCAACACCTGGAAAGGAACAGCATTGCAGTTGGAAACCAGATGCAAAAATTTAGGATTTGCATCATTACATTACAACACACATTCTTCTTCTTCCTCCTCCCCCCCTCCCCCTCCCCTCTCCTCCTCTGTGCTCTATGCCTGTTGCTGAAGTGTGAATCAGAACAAAACTAATGGGATTGCATGTGTGTGTGTTTTGATTCTCTCAAAAATGTAGCATGCTTGTGATGATGTCATATTTATGTCTGTCTATATCAAGGGTCTTCAAACTTGGCAAGTTTAAGACTTGTAGACTTCAACTTCCAGAATTCCTGAGCTAACCTGACTGGAGGAGGAATTCTGGGAGTTGAAGTCCACAAGTTTTAAAGCTGTCAAGTTTGAAGAACCCTGGTCTATATGTATAGATCAATTCACATGGCTACAGTACAAACATTTTTAAACTTGTTTTAATACATCCAGTGGAGTAAAATGATGCATTTAAACATTTCCCACCCTGGTCCATTAGTATTAGGGAACATTTTGGATGTCAGTAAAAGACTTGAGGCTCTATGTTAACATGATCACTCTATTCTCGTAATTGCTCCTGTTTCCATATTTATTAAAATGTTGAAACAAGAAAAGTCGGAATTTGTAACCAGCTGCCTTAGGATAAATAGTAGATGTGACACAAAGATTAATGTTGCTTTCCCTCAACATTTTCCAAAATGAAATGCTTATTAAAGAAGCACTTTTCAAAATTACTTGCCAGTGGTTCTTCAGATCCTTCAAAGTTAATGGTGAGGAGCCAGAAAAGAGGATTAGAGGGAATTGGCCCAAAAGAGGTTTTTGGTTTTTTGCTCCTATTTATTTGCTGGAGATAATAAAGTAAGATTAACAAGTCATCATATACGGATAAAGCGGAGAGATGTTTCTTCCGTATTTTAACATGAGCCAACCTTATTTACATTTCCCAGGCTAATATGCAAAACGGAATGCAATAATCTTTTTAGATTTCACACTTCTCTAATTTTTTGTCATGTGTTACTCTGATTTAAATGCTTACACTACAAAAAACATCATAGGAAAATATAATAGTGAAGGGAGTTACCGAGAAAGCATATAACAGAGAAAATTATTTAGGAAAAAAGAAACACCTATTAGAGAAAATCATAAACAAAACTGCACACGAATGTGAAAAGAAACATGTTTATCAATTGTTCTGCAGATTATTTTTTTAAAGTTACGCACTGATGTGGAAACAGTGCAGAATGAAATTGTGTGGATAAAATGCACAGTTTGAAGGAATAAAGCAGGCAGATTCATTCCTATGACCATCTGTTATCTGTGTACCACTCTCCCATCCTTGATTTGATACAGTAAGAATGCCTCCATGGATTTATTTCATTGCTGATTGTATCAAAAGTAGAATCCCATCCTCACACATACAAAAACCTTCATGCAATGCAATTTGTTCAATAATGCTTTTAAGAGGGTGGAGTTAGGAAGTTTTAATCAAGGCATTTTCCCATCAGTTTAAAGAGTTTAAACTGTCTGGTTGTTCCTGGGGCTGAACTACACATGTCATTTTCCCCAACTAAACTACTCATCATCTAGCATTCAATCTTTAAAAATTAATAACCTTATTTCCATTTATCAAATTTGGAATCCATCAAATGTATTTTTTTCCCCCTCTCCATTAACTAGTGAGCCATTTAGGAGAATTTGCACTGCTTCTGTCTATATTTATTTACATTGCCTAAATTTTCCTTTTATCTTCTTCCCATATACTTTTTTCTCAAGATGTGCTTGTCTTCTAATTCAGATAAAATGAATTCTCCACTGGGAATTTTTCACTGATTTTCATTAAGGGTTTTCACCTTTGAAATCAGATCAAGGTTGCTTCAAAATGGTGGGCAGTTCAGCTTGCATTTATCACCCAGGGATAACCTGAAACATCTTTAAAGGAGAATATTTGTAGCTCAGGGATGAAATGAGGGGTCCCTGGTGCTCTCTGCTTTCTTGCAGATGTTTCATTACTCCTAACTAGGGAACATCATCAGTGCTAGCAAAACAAGCATTGCTAGCAAAACAAGCCAGCCCAGAGAGCACCAAGGATCCCTGAAACATCTTTATCTGCACTAAGACTGCAATATATAAAGCTCATCATCACTTCCTCTGGGCCACAGTCAGCCATTCTGTATACATTTATTCTTTACAATTGGAAGTAATATCCATCTCTATAAGCAATAAATGTTAGGAATGTGAAAAGAGAGTTCGTTATGTTCTGGTAAAGAGCACTGAGAACAGCAAAATCTGTTCTGGTAATGTTGGGGTTTGATCAATTGCATTCAGCAACCAGGGTGAAATTTTGAAACAGGAGCTCCCTTGTTCTGTAATATATGACATGGAAAAAAACACAACTGACTTATTTTTTTTTCTCCCTCAGAACAAAGTGCAATTTACAAAAAGTTGAACTTTGTGTGAGAATAATACACAATACACTCCAGAGATGCCAGTGTGTGGATTTTAAAGCTACTCTTTAATGAAATATACTTAAATTTTCTCTTGAATGTTCTTGGAAACTGCAGTGATATTCATTCTTATTGTAGGGAAACTCATACTAAATGTTTCTCAGAGTTGTTTTGTGTGTTGGGCTTCAGCTAGAATCATAACTCATTAATTTGCTGTTTTTTACAGATCTGCCCTGAGGAATATATGCAATGTGAGAAGCAGAAACATTTTTGAACAGAAGTGAAATAAATTAATCTAATCCAGGTCACTAGTTAATACAGCTGAGAAAAGGTTCACACATTATCCTTATGAATGAGAGATTGGAAACGATGGGGAAAACCATGTGAAGCAAATGATAAAGAACTGTTGGACATTAAAAAAAAGATGTGACCTGGAGTTTGCTGTCACTGTATTATAATTTTCTACAACACTGTGAAATTTTAATTGATCACGATATATTTTAACAGTTGCATAAAATGAGATCAGAACAGCATGGAAGCATAGACTCAGAAAAGGACTCCCAATTCATCCTAGCCATCACAGAGAAATGAAACTCCATTCTCAATTATGGCACCCATTAATTAATTAAATAAATTTCTAAATAACTCACTACCAAAACCTCAGAGTGAAGTAAATACAAAAATACAAAAATAAAGCACACTAAAACAACAAATCCTAAGGTAAAAATAATATACTCACTGCAATTAGATATACTTGAAATTTTTAGAATATACATGTGACATTATTAAAGACCCGATGGGAAAGTTGTATTTTAAAGGCTTCTAAGAGGTCCTGTGTCTCATTGGGTTTTCCCATTCTATAGACATCCATCACTTTGGATTGGCTACTAGCCAAGAACTTTCCCACCTGATATAATTGACTGGTGCAAGTATAGGTAGTCCTCACCTTACGACCACGATTGAGACCAAAATTTATTTGGCTAAGCAAGACAGTTATTATGAGTTTTGCCCATTTTGTAACCTTTCTTGCCCCAGTTATTAAGGGAATGACTGCAGTGGTTGAGGTAGTAACATGGTTGTTAAATGAATTGGCTTTCTCATTGACTTTGCTTGTCAGGCCCCAAAAGGTGATTGCAAAATCTGGGACCCTGCAACTGTCATAACAATAACAATAGACTTATATACTGCTTTCACAGAGCTTTACAGCCCACTCTAGGCAATTTACAGAGTCAGCATCTGCTCCCCAACAAACTAAGTTATCACTTTACCGACCTCGGAAGGATGGAAAGCTGAGTCAACCCTGAACTGGTGATAATTGAACTGCTGAACTGCTGGTAATCAGCAGTCAGCAGAATTAGGTTGCAGTATTGCATTCTAACCACTGCATCACTGTGGCTCATAAATATGAGTCAGTTGCCAAGAATCTGAATTTTGATCAGGTGACCAGGGGGTACGGCAATGGTCATAAGTGTAAAAATCAGTCATAAGTCACTTTTTTCAGTGCTATTGTAACTTGGAACTATCACTAAATGAAAGTTCAGTGATTTAGTAAGTCAAGGACTACCTGTACATTCAACACACATCAGAAGAAAGTGTTTTGTTTAGTTTCTGGGCCTAAGCCATTTGGAGCTTTAAAAAACAGGCTATGTCCTATATGTATTCTGAAACAAATTGGTAGTCAGTGTACAGATTTCCAATTTATGTAAGGCAGAGATGGTATTCAGCAAGTTCTGACCAGTTCTGGAGAACAAGTAGTGGAAATTTTGAGTAGATCAGAGAACCGGCAAATACCACCCCCATCTATTCTCTGCCTCCCTAGTCCCAGCTGATTGGCTGGGTCTTCTTTTGTTGCCCTGCACAGGAGAACGGAGCTGGAAAGCAGGTTAGTGGGGTGGGGAAGGAATGGAGATTTTACAGTAACTTCTCCCAGAAGTGGAGAGGGAATGGGGATTTTGCAGTATCCTTCGCCTGCCACACCCACCAAGCCACACCCACCAAGCCAAGACACGCCCAAAGAACTGGTAGTAAAAAAATTTTGAATCCCACCACTGGTGTAAGTTATTATCTTCGATAAATAAAAGGTAAAAATCTTCTTGGTTACTGCATTGTATACCAGTTCAAGGTTCAAAGTCACACGGAAGATACCTACATGTAAAGCAAGTTTCAAAAAATGGGATATTTTAAATCAAATCCAGACACTACATTTGCCTGTTGCATTCCTAGCATAAAAATATGTGAGATGAAAGGATGTTATTTTTTCATATAAATGGCATTTTTGTAAAACATTAGAGAGACATTTATGCTTGTAGCGATAACTTTTGCATAAAAGTCATACGTCATATTCCTGGTTTTTTTTGATGGATTGTCTAAATTCTGAGTAGGTATTCTGAATAATATCAAGTAATAACTTAGCTGGCTAGATTTTTTATATTTAATTAGCTGCAATATTTACAGCAGAAAACAATCTGCTGATTCTTCTAAATTCTTGTATTAGTCATTTCCAATAACTACATGTCAAATTCATAATAACAGAAAAGATTAAATAGCTCCCTATTGGTAGGGTTATAGTTGGATGAACTGGGCTGTTGTTATTTCTCCTCTCCAGTAACATAAAAGGGATGGTATTAAATCTTGCCAGAAAGAAGACTTTTCAGTAAGAAAAGTGTTTATTAAATAACTGGAATAAAAGGTCTTCTTTCTTGAAACATTGAACAATATTTATTTCCCACTTAACAGAGCTGCACTGTATTTTCCTGTGAAACAGGGTATAGGCATCTTTTGAAGCCAAGAGCTGCACTTAACATTTTTAGAGAAATTGAAGGCAAAATGGCATTCTTGTAAAACATTAGAGAGACATTGATGCTTGTAGTGATAACTTTTGAATAAAAGTTGTATCATTGGTATAGACAGAAAAGTTTATAGGAGAAGGTGGAGGGAGATCATTTAATAGCCTCTGAGGCCACAGTTTCATATTTCCATCCCTGTGAGAAGTACACTTGTGAGTGCATGTAGGAATTGTGAAGAGCTGAACACGGTGTCTGAATAAATACATCTAGCAGCGTGGGTGAAAGACAATAAGGGAAAAACAGTTCAAAGAAGAAAAGCTTAATAAAAACTTGATGGAACTCTGAAAATTTTAAGTATTATATTTTGCAAGCTTTTCTTCTATTCATCTGGTGTCTGGATATTGAAAAGATACATAGAAACAATAAGACTGTGCAGCAACTTGGATTCAGTGCTTTAGAATATGTTGTGGTGCAAATGTAGCATCTATCTAAAAATCCTTAAACCAAACACATCAGCACTGCTGCTTTAGATTTTAGGTCTTTCTAATTTTTTAGTGCTTCATCAGAGTTGGAAGAGACCTTGGAGGTCTTCTAGTCCAACCTCCTGTTCTACCAGGAGACCCTATATCATTCTGGGCAAGTGATTGTCCAGTCTCTTCTTAAAAGTCTCCAGTGATGGAACATCCAGGACTTTTGAAGACACTGGTTAATTGTTCTTATTGTCAGGAAATTTGTCCTTTGTTCTAGATTGCTTCTTTCCATCCATAGTTTCTTGTATTCCCTTCTGGTGCTTTGGAAAATAGGATTTATCCTCTTTTCTTTGTGGCAGTCCCTAAATGTTACAACATTGCTATCATGTCACCCCAGTCCTTTTCACTACATTAAACATACCCAATTCTTGTGACTGTCCTGCAGTTTCCACATACTTCAAACCAACTTTCAGAGAATGAATCAACTGGTACTTGTTTTTGTTTTTTAAAGAATTCCCTTGAAACGTATTTGGATTTTTTTATTATTAAATTTGAACTCTTCTGAGATTGCCATGCTCTGTTATTTTATGTTTCGCCTCTCTCAATTTTCAAACATGGGTGCTGTTGCTCACATAGTTACAATTGTATCATTCTTAAAAAAAGAAGGAAGTAGAGCTGGAGAAAACCCACCATCTCCAAAAATATATAAATGTTTAAAGGAGAAAGAAAGAAAACGTTCTTTCTTAAACATATCAATGTGAAACAAAATCTTTCTGCTGACCCTTCGTGCACATTGCAACTTACATATAATATGACTTATGGCCAACGTGATACAATAGTTAGCATGTTATATTTAGCTCATGGTAATCTGCTTCCAAATTCTTATTCACTATGAAGTATATTGACTAAACTTTGGACCAGTTTCTTCTCTCATTTAGTTGCATGACTAAAGAAGGAGGGGGACAATGTAGGCACACTGAATTTTGGGGAGAGAAAAAATCTGAATAATTAATTAAGCTAATTAAGTTGTTACTTCTTTTGCTTAAGTTTCAACTCCAACCATGGTACTATCCTACATATTTTTTTTCATATTGCTAATGAAGAGTGAATTCCCAAATTTTATATTAATGAAAACCATTATATGTATGTCTGATCCACTGTGAATTTTTTTGTCTTTTTGCTGCCAAGAGAAGCACAGGTAATTGAATAAAGTCAAACTATACGTACACATATAATGGTTTTCGTTTTAGACTTTAGGAGACCTGACTTCAATAAGAGACAGATTAGGAGGAATTCCATGGATGGAGAAACAGTTCATGATACTTGGAAAAGTCTAAAGAATGAGATGATAAAAGCCAAAACAAAAACAGTACCACAGAGAAAGAAAAACAAGAGAATCCAGATGAAACCAGCATGGTTGCATGAAGAGCCTTCAGACAAACTGATGGACAAAAAGGAAAAGTATAAAAATGAAGTGAGAGGAAGATAACTAGAATAGAACGACTGAATCTGCAAGGATGGAGTCAGGAAGGGTAAGGCTCAGAATGAGCTAAGATTTGCAACAAGTGCAAAAATAAATAAATAAATAACAAAAACAGTTTATTTTGATATGTAAGGAACAAGAAACAAGTCAAGGAAACAATTGATCCATTAATGGGATATGATGGCAAGAAAATGACAGGCAATAGGGAAAAAAAGCAGAACTGCTTAATTTCTTATTTGTATTTGTCTTTACACAAAAAGAAAATAATAATAATAATAATAATAATAATAATAATAATAATAATAATAATAATAATAATAATAATAATAATAATAATCCAACTAGCAAAAGCACCACCATGGGAAACAGAACAGGAATGCAGGAATAAACGGCTGGTAGATGTGATCTCGGAAACACTGAATGAAATCTTTCAGAACTCCTGAAGCATAGGGAAATTGCCAGAGGACTGGAAAAGAGCTGATGTGCTTCCAATCTTCAAAAAGAGGAAAAGCATGGATCCAAAAAACTACGGACCAGTCAGCTTGACAATCTTATTTGGAAAAAATAATCAAATAACAGATCTGTCAGCACCTAGAAATGGACAAAGGAATCACTGGAAGTCAATGTGGGTTTGTAAGAGCAGGTCATGCCAAGCAAACCTTATTGTCTTATTTGTGCCTAAATTAGTGGAATACGGAAACAGTGTGGATATAGTGTCCAATAAAGTAGACCACAGCCTACTTCTTGGTAAGACAGAATAAGTTGGGATAGACAGATCCACCAGCAGATGGATTTCCAGTTGGCTGACCAACTTCACTCAACACGTGTTCTTCAATGAAACTACATCTACATGGAGGGAAGAAGGCAGTGCTGTACCTCAAGGATCTGTCTTTAGTCCAGTGCTTTCCACATCTTCACAAATGACCAAGATGAGGAGATTGAAATAGAAAGAGTGCAGAGAAAAATAACAAAGATGATAAGGAGTCTGGAGGGTAAACTGTACAATGAAATGTTGAGGGTGTCTGAAGTGTATTTAGCCTAATGAAAAGAATATTTAGAGGTGACATGATAGCCATTTTCCAATACTTGTCACTGGGAAGAGAGGGTCTATTTATTCTCCAAAGCATCTAAAGGCAGGAGAAAAAGCAATGGGTGAAAACCCATTAGAGGAAGACTTAACCTGGAACTAAGAAGAAATTTCCTGACAATAAGAACAATTAGTCAACGGAACAACTTGCCATCTAAAGTTGTGTGCACTCCATTACCGGAAGTTTTCAAGAAAAATTGAATAACCATTTGTCTTGGATGGAATAAGAACTCCTGTCTTGGGCAGGGAATTGGACTAGAAGACCTTCAAGATCCCTTCCAGTGCTATGATTATATGATTGTATAAGGTGAAATATGTTTCCAATATTATTGTTATTTCAGAATAGAAAAAAAAATAGATTATTAATTGTATTCATTTAATTAAAAATCCTGTACAATTTTTTATTAATTTCCAATATATCATTATTCTTGTAAATTGTCATATCAAAATATCCCATTTGTGCTCTGATAAAATATTTTTTTAAAAAACAAGAAGTTGTTGAATAAAGTAATTAGCTCTTGTGGAACCAACAATAATTTGGATTTAAGATGGAAATGAAGATAAATTTATGCCTCTCTACTAGGCCAAATGTCAGGCTTCCACAGTCCTATCGACTTGGTATCTGTGGTAAAGCCCGGCACGTTCTCTGGATGGGGGAGGGAGCGTCTGTTCCTGCAGTTTCTGACTGGTTGCCTTGATAGAGGAACGTCTTCTGATCCTGCGGCTTCCATCCCGGCTGGACTCGTCTATCTTGTTCGATACAGACGTTGCACTGGGATGGAGGTGGGAGAAGTTTAGCGCTCCGATTCCTTGTTTATATTGCGCTGAGATGCAAATGATCTCAGCGCTGACTTTATTCGGAATGACCGCTGTTGCCGTGTTTGAAGGAAAACAAACGCAAATAAATGTATCCATTCATAAACGACCGTGAGTAACATAGTTTATTGCTAGCGTTCCTACTGAAATAAACGGAGGCTAACAGAAAGTAAGTGCTGAGATCATTTGCATCTCAGCGCAATATATCATGTTGCCCCACCCTGTGTAGCTAACTAACATCCGCCCTCCCCCCTGACCGCCGCCACCCCGCCTATCTAAACCCAACTAATAAAACAGCCCTATTGATCCTCGCCGTAATTCTGTTTATGTTTATTAGATTTCTATACCGCCCCCTCTCCCAAAAAAGGGACTCGGGCGGTGTATTCTCCACAATCCCGCCCCCAAAGAACTCTCATGTCCCGTTATTTACAGTAGGTCTTTGCAAGTCTGCTGGCACAGGATTTTTATGATTGGAAATCACTAGTTTTCCTTGAGGACCTGGCACTATTGCTTCCAAGAGCCATAGGCTTGACAGCAGCTGTCTACCAATGCAAACAAGTCAAGTAATTGGAAGACAATAAAGAAGAAACAAAATTCTTGGAGATTCAGTAAGGCAAATAATATTTCATTTAAAGTCCTCCACGTGGATTGCCTTGTTTTTAGATATTCTACTGTTTCAATTGTATGCCATCCTGAAGTCAGGGTTAAGTTGGGTAGTTTTATTTAATAAAGTTAGGCATAACTATATAGGGACCTGGTGGCTCAATGGCTAAGATGCTGAGCTTGTTGATCAGGAAGGTTGGCAGTTTGGTGGTTCAAATCCCTAGCACTGCGTAATGCAGTGAGCTCCCATTACTTGTCCCAGCTTCTGCCAACTGAGCAGTTCGAAAGCATGTAAAGAATGCAAGTGTTAAAATAGGGACCAATAGGTAACAGCATTCCGTGCACCTTCGGCATTTAGTCATGCCATCCAAATGACCACGGAGACGTCTTCAGACAGCACTGGCTCTTCTGCTTGGTAACAAAGATGAGCACCGCCAGAAACGACAAGCATGTATTTGTGAGGGGAACCTTTACCTAGCCATGACCATGGCATTTACATAGTTTTCAGTGAGCTAATACAGTATTAAATTACAGGATGCTACAGCTTATGAAATTTATGACCCCGGTTCTGCCAGGTATTGTAATTTGGAGTCAAAAATGGAAGCTGGCATCGATGCCATACAAGTTTTCTATATGCCTCAGTGTCACATTCTCATATAAATGGATGGGATATGACTGGTCTGCCATGCCCACAATTTTGACTTTTTTAAAATCATCTCCATTGGGCACCCCTGAATTACTGCCTCTTCTCCTCTCTTTGGCTATTTCCTATTCACTTTTAATTGAAATATGAGCTGTGGAAAAAATAGAATGATTAAATACTACTGATTCCTTACTGGAATGTAGGCAGCCTGTTGGGAATAGTGCTTTAGGAAAAGTCTGCTCACAAGATGTCATTGCTTAGCCAAAGGAGACCACTAGCACTCATTAAAAGTCAAGGTATCAAATCACTTCATTATCATCCTCTTTCAATGACCCCATAATCCCTTGCAGGGTAGAGTCTGGGGAACTGAATGAATCTGAGGGTTTACTGACCGGATGCTCTTCCTGTCACCAATGCGGAATTATATTCAACAGATATTTTCTCAGTGTGCCCAGGGAGAGAAATATCTGCCTCTATCTAGGATCAAACTCACAGCCTCCTGATTTTGAGATGAGACTTCCAACTCTAGGCCACTGCATCACTCTTATCAAATCACTTCATTATCCTATTAATAAAATATTCAGCACTGTGAATTTTATACATTACCTCCTTTCCTGGAAAATGATGGGCGTTCATATTTTGATAATTCTTCAAAGTTATAGTTAATCCATGAGTGAAAGAAATAAATCATATCTATAACTGTTATCATATCTATAACAGGTAGAGAAAAAAAATAGTTACTGTCAGTTGCTATTATCCATGGGAGCTAAGTGGAGCATCTATTTTCAGAACAGTTACTCCTGAATGACACATTTTTATATTTAGTTTGCTTCTGACTTTAAAAAAAAAAAATCAGGAGTTTGGGAAAACTGTTGCTGAATAAAAGAGAGTTTTGCTTATAAATATCTGCACACATGCTATCTTTTGCCCCCAAAGAAAAGTGACAATACACAAGAGCCAAGAGCCAAGCCTCTATTTGACAACAGTTTTAAGAATGGATTAAGTCTTCTTTTCCTCTCTTTAATTCCATTTTAGCTTTCTGATCTTGAATTTTTAAAAAAGTAGGAAGAGCAATACCATTACACATATTGGAATTCCAAATCTTCTATCAGAGTTGGATTAAAAAAATAAACTTATTTTACGAAGAGCTACTTTTTAGGTAATATTTTTAAAAGTAAGAATAACTGAACCAATGGATTTTAATGATTTCACAATGAGAATTATTCGTAGGCTGGCATTGAATGGAAAGGATGAGATGAATCATGAAATAGTTATGATGTCCTGCTTCTTATTTTCTGGAAATGTACAGCTAACAATATGCTGTTGTCTTTATATATGTAAAAGCAAGTTTTCTACCTGGTGGGAAAGTCCTTGGTTCTCAGACGAAATAATTTTATTTTGGCTACAGCTTTCTCTACTTCCCCCCTCCTGTTCCCACAGCTCAACTCATCTCTGCTGTGGCAGCCCTGAAGGTGCCAGGCAGGGGTGGGATTCAATTTTTTAACAACTGGTTCTATGGGCGTGGCTTAGGTGGTGGGCATGGCTTGGTGGTCATGTGATTGGATGGACATGGCTTGGTGGTCATGTTATTGGCTGGGCGTAGCCAACTCAACATCACTCACATCGAGGCATGCATCTCCTCGCCTGGCCTTTCATGACTGTGGGGATGCTGCAACAGTTGTAAATGTGAAAAATGGTCATAAGTCACTTTTTTCAGTGCCATTGTAACTTTGAGTGGTCACTCCACACAAGCAAAGTACCAGCAAAGGAGGGGAAAAAACTCCAGAGAAGTTCCTGAGACATGAAGTCTAGTCCTGCCAAGAATGTAATAAGGGTTAACAGAGAGGCAGTTTCTATAAGCAACACCAGAATGTTTCCTTCCTGCCTTCCTTACAGGATTAGGCCAGTAATTTCTTCTAACAACTGGTTCTCCGAACTGCTTAGAATGTTAACAACCGGTTCTAGCGAATAGGTGCGAACTGGTAGAATCCCACCCGTGGTGCCAGGGGAAAATGACTTCAGGGTTGACAATTTCTCTTAATTGACTGTGGCCTGGATGTGGCTCTTCCACAGGTTATTTTCCAAGGTTATTTTCACTGCCCATTACAGTTAGGCATGGTGCTCTTTAGAAAGCAGGTTATGAATGTCTATATGGTAGGTTGGCTCTTTAGAAAGTATACTGATCATGTCCTAATATCATGCTGGCCAGTAGTATCCCTTTTCAAGTGACTAAAGTTTGACTCTGGGTTGTTGATAAAGGGAATTAGGGGATTTCAATATGCCTGTTCCAGGGTGCACTCCTATAAGGTTTGGGAGTTTCTATCAGTACAGGTGGGGAATGAGGGGTCAAACCAATATGTGGTCCTCTCTTCTCTTTAAAATCTGTAAGAACTTTCTGGGTGACATCATCCAAGTTATTGGGATATAGTGTCGTCGGTAGTGCAGTGTCACCAATGGCCATATTGGGATGTTAGGATTTTATATTTTGTAAAGCCATAAGGATCAAGATGAGAGAAAATCATTAGAAGTTGAACTCAAGTAAGATGGAATTATTATTTATGTATTAAGAGTTCTGTTTCAGTCCCATGACTGAGCAGTCCTTAATAGTGAAGAGTTTATGATTTGGCAGTGCTTCTCGAAACATTACTTACTTGAATAGCAAATTGAAGCTGCAATAGAGGGATCTTTGGCTGATACACTAGTTTGTGATCTTATCTGATGCAGGAGGACCTACCTTGAATAGCTCACACCCTTATTACCATCCAGTTGGAGTACTGCAATGTGCTTTATGGGAGATTCTCCATAAAGACTATTTAAAAAACTGCAACTAAAAATGTGATGACCAACCATTTTACAGGCTCCTGGCATGGGGAGAAGATAATCCTGATTCTGTAAGCTCTGGATCATCTGCCAATCATTTTCTAGGTAGAATTCAAGGTATTGGTGTTGACCTATAAAACTCTACATCAGTGGTGGGATTCAAATATTTTTACTACCGGTTCTGTGGGTGGGTGTGGCAGGGGAAGGAGATTGCAAAATCTTCATTCCCTCCCCACTCCTAGGGGAAGGTTACTGCAAAATCCCATTCTCTCCCCACCCCACTAACCTGCATTCCAGCTCTGTTCTCCTGTGCAGGGCAACAAAAGAAGACCCAGCTGATCAGCTGAACTCAGGCAGAGAATAGATGGGGGCGAGGCCAGTCAGAGATAATATTTGCTGGTTCTCTGAATAGAATAGAATAGAATGTTTTATTGGCCAAGTGTGATTGGACACACAAGGAATTTGTCTTGGTGTAAATACTCTCAGTATACATAAAGAAGGAACATTCGTTAAGAATCAAGAATCATAATGTACAACACTTAATGATAGTCATAGGGTACAATCAACATCAAATCATACTAGGAAACAGAGGATACAAACAACAAAGTTACAGTCACAAGTGGGAGGGGATGGGTGATAAGGAGTGATGAGAAGATTAACAGTAGTAGTAGTGTACACTTTGTAAATAGTTGAACAGTGTTGAGGGAATTATTTGTTTAGCAGGGTGATGGCTTTCGGGAAAAAACTGTTCTTGTGTCTAGTTGTTCTGGTGAGCAGTGCTCTATAGCGTCGTTTTGAGGGAAAGTTTATGTCCAGGATGTGAGGGGTCTGTAAATATTTTCACAGCCCTCTTGAACTACTCAAAATTTCTGCTACCGGTTCTCCAGAACTGGTCAGTACCTGCTGAATAACGTCTCTGCTCTACATTTGCAAAAGTGAATTTGCAAAAGTGCCTATTCCCACCAGAGTTAGCCCCAACCTATGAGATTTTGTAGTAAGATGGGGGGATTGGGGCAAAAAGGGTTAACAGTTGCAAGGGCTGATTTTCTGGGGCAGCACCAATGTTTTGGGATAGCCTTCTTACGGAGATCAGACTCACCCTCTTCTGGTTTTCAGGAAGAAGAGGTAAAATATTTCCTTAAGCTTTGCGAAAACCTCTTTTTAAAAATGGAGGGGTTTCAATTTTCCTATTTCTGTTTCCATTTGTTTTATTGTTTTAATTATGCGTTTGGTTATGTTGTATCCTTCATAAACCATTAAGAGTCATAAGGTTGAGGTAGAGTACAAGAGGAACAGATGACAAACAAGCTAGTTCCGATATCCTCCACCTGATTTCTTCCTAGAAATCTTTGAACTATTTATACTGATGGAGCTTGTGGAAATTGGCCAATATCATTTAAAGGTTGCTAGGTGATCTGAGATAAATCTCTTGTTGCTCAATGAGATTATTTCTGATAAGATGCATAGCATTACAAAGTTAATTATAATGCAAATTATCTCTGATGATTGTGCATTGATTTCATATTAATTAAAATATTGAAACTGATGAGGCAAACAGGATGGAAAGATTGATTATGTTTGAGGACCTTTTTTTAAAGGGATGTAATATTTGATACATAAAATTATTTATTTTCTTTTTGAAAAACCCATCTGTTTGATTTGAATATATTGGAGATATAAATTGGAATCTAATATTGCCAACCAATTCTTAAATAAATGTTATTTGTTTTAGTGCTTCTGTATTTCTGATTAAGACTGCTTTGTTCAATCAAGTATTCTTTATGTTATTTGTTGGGGGTTTGATCAGCACTGAGATGCTATCCTACAAACATTTTTGAAGTAATAAATAAGTGTAAAGAAAGAGCTTTTATGTTGACATAGATAACAAAGTGGACACCTTGTTATGTTTTCCTGAAGGAGTCATCTTCTATAATTGTAAATCAATACATTTCACTCTACTTCTATAGATTTCCATTTTGTTTATCTATATTTGTCAAATTCTTACCCATGTTTGTTTCTTGGTTTCTATTCATAATATTCCCTTTATGACTTATCCAAACTTACACTGGAATAACAAATATGCAGAAACTGGCTTACATTCAGTTATTGATCCTACTTCCTGTCAGCCTTTTTATCTAACCAGCAATGACTCACTCATTCTCAAGCATCTGTTGTGATCCAGATACCTCTGACCATTTGATTTCACATGGGATTTTAAACTGGATGTTCATGTAAGAATATAATTCACATTTCCATTCAGTCATAAATCATCTGTCTTTATTTTTAGTTTTGCCAAAGCCAATATTGTTTGGAAAAAAGGGTTACCCTTCTCTCACTTTGTCAACTCTAGCCGGATATGATGAAACCAAATTTCCCTGATTTACTTCAGTATAATATATTTTGCAGTAAAAACATGTCTGGCTATATGAATAAAAGCTGCATGTGTATGTATGTATTCAAGGCTTAATTTTCCTTTGACTAAGGCTTACAAGTATTTGAAGGAATTTCTGGAAGGCAGATAACAGAATCATATATCAGGTATTACGATCGTCTGAATTTTTATCTTTGTAAATTGCCTATCCCACGCACAAAAAAAGTTATATAACTGACAAAAGCATAAAAGCCTTCTGTGATCTGAAAGAACTTCAGAAAGACGAAGAATATTTCAGCTCAAAAATCAGGACTAAACTTGGATTCTGAGTTTAGTCCTGATTTTTTTTTACCAAAATATTAAGCTTCATGGATTATTAGCTTCATCTAGAAATAACTGTTTTCAGTGATAAATCATTATCTTGAGATGCCTACTTAAGAAGAAAATGTTATCTGGCATAGATGAATAGAAGTACAAGTAGGTTTTAGTGATAATGGTGGCCTTGTCCCATAGCACATAAATATGCTAAGCAAAGTACCGAAGATGCTTTTTCAAGTGGCAACTGGACTTTCTGGTTTTTCTTTGAAGACATTTTGCTTCTTATCCAGGAAGCTACTTCAGCTCTGAGCTTCTTGGATGAGAAACGAAATGTCTTCAAAGAAAAACTAGAAAGTCCAGTTGCCTCTTGAAAAAGCAACTTTGGGACAACCATAACCTAGATGACCAAGAATCTCCATAGACATACCAAGCAAATATATTCGTTATTATCCCAGCAAGGCAAAGGAAATGGTTTTAATCAACTGATAAAATCTTACATCTCTTTTTACATGCCCAGCTTCTTTAACTATTTCTTATGGAACTTGGTTTCAGGACTATTATCAACTTGGTAAATCCCCTCTGAATTTACTCCAGATTCTCCATGAAGAATTTCATGGAAAACAACATGCAACCCTGTCCCATTTGTGTTTCAAGCACTGATTAAGGCACTTATGGGTTGAAAAGATTAGTTGGTGACATCACCATTGCCTGGGGAGTACCCATGGGGGGTTCCCTTCATGTCCCCCTCAAGGAGCTGGAGTGAATGATGGGAGCTCACCCCACGATGCAGCAGCATTCAGGTCTCAAACGTGAGTTTGCTAACCTCTAACCCAGTGTCCTAACAATGTGAGCCACTGCACTCTAACAAAACACAATAACAGTATTTGAATGGTCTTCACAACCCATAAACTTGAATATTATGGATAAATTTGGGGAAATCTTGACAGGCAGTATATACAAAGAGGTCTACAAATATTTCTGAGCTAAAAATGATCTTCAAGGAAGAGTAGGGAAAAAATTCTAAAAGCAGAGTGGAATATACTGTATATATTCTGGCTACAAAGAAGTCAAATAAAGTGTTCCTGTGTACTGAAATGATAGTGTCCAAACTTCTGCACCTGACAATTGTTTTATTTTAAACCTACTGATTGTAAACAACTGTATATAGTACATACCAGTAGTAAGTGTGCATTCAAATGTGCAGGAAGAGGTTATAACTTAGTGAGTTTGTGTCAGCTTGTGATGCTTAAGGATTCCATGAAATATACAATTTGTCCATATTGTAATTCTATAGGACTGTCCTTGGAAGAGTTAAGGTCTGTTGCTATGACAGATGTCAAGTTGTTGAACATTAGTCTTTGCAGTCACCAGAAGTCAAATCTGGCTTGATGGCATCTAATCAACTAACTAAAACCATGATATAAATATTATCTTAATGTTGTGTTGTTTATTATGCTCTGAATTGGAACTTAATCACAGGAAGAAAAATAGGGCAAGTAAAAATGAATCCAGAAGTGATTGCAAACAACAAGCAGGGTAGGCATTTTTCAGAATGAGATTCATACATTTTGGGGAAAAGCCTAACTTTTTAATTGGTATAGTTATTTCACAAAAGCCAATTTAGCTACAAAAGTGTCACAGCATTTCACTGCTATGTTACAAGTAAACATTAATATGTAAACATTTGTATAAGTTATTCCAATAGAGAAACTTTTTTTTATAAGTTGAAAACCTTCTGAAACAGAATTTTGTTTATTTATTCATGTGTTTGATGCTTCTGAATCATAATTGGATCTTTAACCATCATTAATTTATTCCACAACTCCAGTTTTTTAGAGCTGGGTGTATTTTGCACAATATATGTCAAACATTCTGTGTGAAACCATCTTGGCAGAAAACTCATTGGAAGACATGCTGTAGCATGTGTTCTGTTACTGTTCCAGCCAAAATCATATTTACATAGTTCTGTCAATTTGTTACTCTTGTCTGGACCAGGAAAAAAAATCACTCTTTATTTCCAGTTATGGGCCATTTTCAATGCAACTGCTGTAGCAAATATAGTATGATTTAGATATGATAACCATGTTGTGTGCCATTTTTTCTCCCTGAGATCATCTTCCTACATTTAAATAACAGTAGAAGACCATAAAGCCAGGTACAAAGCTGATAAGTAAAATTGGCACAAGTTAAAATCAAGGGCATGCTCTTTTATTTTCATTATGCAAGATGAACTCATCAAAGTTCATAAGTAATGTCTTCCACCCATCTGCATAGAAGCCAGGAGTACTATTCTCTTATGAACCAAATATGACATTCATTTTTGGTAGCTTACAGAGACTGTCTTAAAACAGGATTTCAGTCCGTGTGATTTTGTAGGTATAAATGTTTCAATAAATTTCAATTGTAACAGGCAACGGTGATGTCACCAGCTCATCCTTTCAATCTGTAAGTGCCTTAACCAGTGCCTGCAACATGAATGGGATTTTGTTTTCCATAAAATTCTTCATGGAGAATTTGTTTTCTGTTTAAGTGTCAAATTTGTTGCTTCCACCCTGCTAAGGGCTTTTGAAGGAACATGGCATTCTGAATAAGTGAGATAATCTTATTTCTTCCTCTGATGAAAATAGAAATTAATAAAAGGCACTTTGAACTCCTGTTTTTTTCAGGAGATAAAGTTGGTATAGTTCTACTGTACATTCACAATGAACCACGTATGTCATTTTTTTATGTGCTTTATGTAATGTGTGTTGAAGTTGCACATCCATCCAAAGGAATGAATTACATTGTTGCAACCACTATCTTTTCGGCTTATTTGCTTCTCCTGTGGATGATGATCATTTTGGTTCTCACCAGAGGTGGTATTCAGCAGGTTCTGACCAGTTCTGGAGAACCGGTAGCGGAAATTTTGAGTATTTTGGAGAAATGGCAAATACCACCTCTGACTGGACCTGCCCTCATCTATTCTCTGCCTCTTGAGTCCCAGATGATCGGCTGGGTCTTCTTTTGTTGCTTTGCACAGGAAAATGGATCTGGAAAGCAGATTAGTAGGATGGGGAGAGAATGGGGATTTTGCAGTAACCTTCTACCATGCCCACCAAGTCACGCCTACCAAGGCACACCTACATAATCAGTAGTAAACATTTTTGAATCCCACCACTGGTTCCCACTAGGACATTCATACACAGAAGGCCTGGATGAAGAATTTTTGATATTTAAAATACAAGAGCTTCAAAATATGAAAAGGAAGATTATCAATTTACCCAAACAGTTACATTACTTATAATGAAAGGCAATTCTTTGTAATTTAAGAATTCAACATTATTGGTATCTTCTACGGGAGTTCCATCAAGGGGTGAATGGTCTTGGTGATTGAAAATAAAAATTAAATAAATGTGACCAGATAAATACATTTAGTTTTGATAAATATGATTGAAAAAAAAATTAAGAAATGGCCCAATTTTAAACATTTTTTTTTAGCTTCTCTCACCCAACCCAATGTGATATCAGTTATTATACTATATATCAAAAGATGCATGGCATATTTTTTTTGTACTTAACATAGAATACAGAGTTAGTCTTTTGATAAGAAAATCCATCCACAGAACTGTATTAGAAGTTAACTGCAATTTTCTCCTCTGGGCCATGAAGATGGGAAGGGAGATGTCCTTTTGAGAATTCAGAGATTTATCTTCGTTTATACAAAGATGGCCATTTTGTTTTTGTTATCTTAGAGTTTTGCATGGAGAAGAGGCTATTTAGAATAACTTTTCAAGATAATCTTTAGAATCCTTTATGGCAAACTACCTTAAGAAACTTTGAAGAAAATAGGATGTGTGTGTATGATTACAACCAACAACATTTTCCACTTATCACCTAAGGTTACAAATAACTTTTGCTGAAATGTTTTATTAATTTTGAGGGAAGCAAAAGGACATTTATCTCTTTGACATGTAAACTGAAATACCAAGCTAGATATATTTTATTTGAAAGGGTGCTAATTGTCATTTCTGGCACCAGCCTTGAACAGTTTCAGATGGTTTCTGTTACTGTGACTTGGATAAATAAAAAATGTGTTCCTCAGGTGCTGAACTTGGATAGACAAAGACATTGTGGATTGTTGGCCCTCTGCCTCTTGAGCTTGATGCCTGGATCACTGCCTACATATAAAATTATGTAGCAAAAACAAATGATTAAAAACATCATCCTTTGATATATGGTCATTGGATTGAAATCCTTCTAGAATACCAAGAGCAGAAAGAGTGTGCTCTTATAACAGAATGACATAACCGATTTGAAAAGATGTGACTTATATATGGTTTTGATTAGTGTACCTCAGGATCCATATGTTTGCAAGCAGGTCCTATCCATGAATCTTTATCATGATACTTAGAGATAAAGTGAAAATGAATGCGTAATTCTTAAACATTAAAAATGAAATCTGGAGAGAATATAAAATGCTAGAAGTAGATTGTCCAGCAATGCCAGATTGTCTAGAAATGAACTTATGGAAGAAAGATGGGAAGTTAAATAAACAAATAATAAATAAAACACACTTTCCTACACATCTTTATTTTGAAAGGAATTTATTTTCTTAGTTCTGCTTTCACCCAAATAAGAAAATGTAAAGCAATGGGGTATTCAATATTGAGTTCATGAAGCAGTATGAATGTTGGATTGTATAATATTGGAGAAGATATATCAAGACATGTTGGTATGACTTTGGGCTATCACTAAGAAGACAGTAAAACATTCTAAATCTTTTCAGGAAGTTTGAACAGCAGCAAGAAAAACTACAAATGAATAATAAAATAATCTGCTGTAATTCATTGTCTGCAAATAATCTATCATATTTTCTGTGTCCCTATAATATATAGACATTGTTTTCCCTTCACTATCTATTGACCACAATGGAATTATTTTTAACTTTTATAAGAATTTCTGAACATTTTAATCCAACCTTGAACCGTTACTTTTTTTTAACTATTTTTAAATATTTTGTGTATTTAATGTTTTCTACTTTTTACATGGAAAACAAATAATTTGAAAATTAATAACATATTGCAAACATAGAATAGATGTCAAATATCATAATGAAATCTTGTACTCATTGTTCAGATGTAAAAAAAAAAAATCATTCAAGTCATATAAATGATATATGGCCAGTAGAAAAAACTCACGAATATCAGCTGTCATTCAGTTGAGCCATCTGCTTTCCCTTAATATTTCTAAAATCCAGGGGAAGCATGTTGTGATGTAATTTTCATCAGTGCTTGTGGATTTAGAGTCAAAGCACATAATAAGTACCTCATAGGACTTATCCCCTGTGGGATAGATACAATAGACTTCTGGTAGTAAATTCCATACCTAAATGTTAGCTCCAGGACAGAAGAAGAAAGAAAAAAATTAGCAAAACAAAAGTGAATGATGTGCATTTGTATTTATGTAAAATCTATTCAAATCTGCTTTCAATAATCAAGTTTCCCACAGCTTCCTGAATTGCTAAATATCATATTACTTGTCACTGCTTCTCATGTTTGTTTTTTGATCATATTAAGGATCAGAATGCAAATTCATTAACATACCTCTCATAACATATGGAGGAATTTAAGCATCCTATCTTAGCAGGAAGGAATAAAAATGTCATGAATGAGAGTTGATTAAGGAAAATCAGATTTCCAGCCTGGGCTACTTGGGATTTACTCATTTGATGTTTGTAAAATATGTTAGATACATGGGATATTATTTAGTGATTCCAGAATATAATGAGGTGCATTGCTGAATCGGAATTTATAATTTAGATCTTCTTATCCCCAAGACTCAACATTATGCATTATGCATTATGTATTTTAAATATACTGTATACAATAAGTTGTACACTTTGGGACTTCCCTTACTAATACATTTATGAATTTCAGTAATATTTCTTTTAACCATTTGAAGCCTTCCAGTGCATTCTTCTTATCTCAGTAGCTTTGATATTTACCTGGAAATTGTATCTGTATTTCTTGCCATGACAATATTTTCCTTCCAATCAGAATTCATGTTCTTTTTTTATTTTTATTTTATTTGGTTTGTCAATTGCTTACAAGATAATAGGTATAAGTAAAAACATACTTATGAATACATGGATACATATAAGAAAAATAAAAGAAACAATAGGACAGGGACGGTAGGTACGTTGGTGCACTTATGCACATCCCCAAACTTTATTTTTATCTTTTATTTATCTTTGTAAACTTTATTTTTGCAGCCATGAAAAATTCATTTGTATAGCAAACTTTGTACTCTCCCAATTTTCCATGATGCTAGTTGGTTTTTGCTGGCAGGATGGCTGTGTTCTGAGTTCCTTTGATTAAACAATATTACCTGCCAGAATCTGGGAAGATTCTCTGAAGTAGTGCCTGACTTCTGGAATAAGGTTTCCCCTGAGGCTCTGAATCCTGATAATATTCTGAACATTCATCAAGACCTGGCATGAGTCCCCTTTGTTGTTATTATAGATGGAATGTTTTGGAGTTTGTCAGTTTGTGCTGTTCTTTCTTGTGGTTTGTTGAGTTTAGTTCTGTTTTATTTGCTTTTGTTGTATTGTTTTCATGTTGTTTTTTGATGCACTGTAAGTCACCAAAGTTACTTGGAATTAGGCCACATCAAATCAAATATTGGATTGGACTGTAAGAAGATGAAAATGGTAGAATAATTCCAGGTCTGGTTGAAACGAGGAAATCGTACTTGCAGAGGAGCAAGCTAGCCTTAGGGAAAACCAATCCATCGTTGATCAGTGCCTAGTACTCCAACATCTCAATGAAAAATATCTTCCAGTAACACAATGTCGCTTTCATAAACATCAAAGCAGCTTTTGATTACATTTCCTGAGCTAAACTATGGAATCAAATGTAAGCCTACACAATTTATTTTATTTTAATGTCCATATTTATATATTTATTTATTAAAATTACACATCACTCATCTTGCAATTTGATGTGACTCTGAGTGGATATAACCATTTCTTTATCTAATAAACATAAGCTTCATGAAGAGACCTCACTCTAAGTAAGATGTAATCACCAGGGTTACTGAAACAGAAAAGGATCGAGCAGGCTGCATATTGGTCCTACTCCAATTAAAATTCTATATCATCTCCATGGTGGGCCATCTCCTCAATTCAGACTTTCACTCTCTAAAACTTGCTGGAATACACATCTATATTTAACTCTATGCAGACAATGCAGGAATACTTTCAAAAACATTATTGCCTTTAAAAATCAGACGCAGCATTAACACAGTATTGGAAGGAAACTTATCTAGAATTCAGTTATCAGAAATTAAAATCATGGCACTTGACAAAGTACCCAAGAGCAGGGGTGAGTTTCTATCAGTTCTGTCCACCTCTGTAGAACTGGTAGCTCTGAAGAGCAGTAGACATAGAACTGGTTCTATGTCTGCTGATGTTTTTCCCCACATGCCCACCCGGGCTCTTATCTGACCTTTATTTCCTGATTTTTTTCAACTTCAGCTGCCGTGTGAGGCACAGCTGCAGTTAAAAAGGCAGGAAAAGAGGGCTTTTTTGAAAGGCTGCTTCTCTGCACACAGCATGCTGATGACGATTTACAGACACGCCGAGGGCAGCGCACATCGTAAATCACCAAGCCTCGTAAATAACCGAATTGGTAGTTAACCCTGTCAGATCCCATCCCTGCCCAAGAGTCATTCCTGGAACATAGATGACCACAAGATTGAGCTCATTTTCAAATACCTGAGAGCGGTCCTTCACTTTGCTAACAGCAGGAAATCTTGCTACTAAAAATGACTGAGGATCTCATCAGCCATCTTTAAGTACTTCAATAAAAGAGCGGGGTGCACTATATGCCTTCAGCAGTCAAACTATTTGAAGTCATGCCAATAGTACAACTTGTTTATGGGGCCCAGCTGGGCTTTTTCTTAAAAAGAATTGAACCAATAGAATATTTTCAATCCAAATTTTCTAAGATTGGCCCCGCAAGTCCCAAAATGTGTCTATAATGCCACCCTGAGACTAGACTCATGAAAATGGAAGCTAGAGTGTGAAAGACCAAACTCAAGTATTGGCTCAAAATATTTTATTTTTCCTCTTGGCTTTGCCTCATTAACTATGAAGGATGATTTTCTATCAAAGGCAGTGGCAACTAAAATCTCATCCTTGGGCTTCCAGGCTTCCTATTCAGCATGGGATATGAGTCATTGAACAGTGTGTAACAGATACAGACTGCCAATTGATCTTGCCAAGTCACTTTATTGCCAATGAATCTAATAGGTATCTGCCTCGCTTATGACAGATGTAATTCAACTCTAAGTATCTAACCACCAGACATCATTTACTCTGGAATGATGTAATGATCTTTCTTTTCATTGAAGGTTGATACAAGAAGATTTCCTACCCAAAAGTACATCAATTTATTCTCCATAGCACCTAAGGGCAGGAAAAGAAGCAATGGGTGGAATCTTGTCATAGCTCGTCACATGAGCCACAGTGGCACAATGGCTAGAGTGCAATACTGCAAGATACTTCTGCTGCCTGCCGGCTGCCTGAAATTTGGCAGTTCAAATCTCACCGGGTTCAAGCTTGACTCAGCCTTCCATCCTTCTTTGGTGGTAAAATGAGGACCCAAATTGTTGGGGGCAATATGCTGACTCTGTAAACCACTTAGAGAGGGCTGTAAAGCACTGCAAAGCGATATATAGGTCTACGTGCTATTGCTATAGGGAGATTCAATGTGAAAATAGGGAGAGATTTTCTGATAGTAAGAATGATTAATCAGTGGAACAGCTTGCCTCCCAGAGTTGTGCGTGTTCCATCGTTGGATGTTTTCAAGAAAAAAATTGGACAACCATTTGTCTGGGGTGGCATAAGGAATCCTGCTTTGGGCAGGAGAGAGGACTACAAAGACCTCTAAGGTCCCTTCCTGCCCTATGATTCTAACCTCATCTGATCATTATTGCATAAATTATTTATTTGTTCATTAATTTTTTGCCACTTATCTCACTGTGGGATTACTTTAGATAATAATAATGATAATGATAATAACAAGAACAATAATAATACAACAATAATAACAATAATAATAAGAACAATGAATATGAAAGAAATGTAAACAGAAGAGAAGTAAAATAATAGAACAAAAAAATAAACAATGAAAAAGACTACAACAAAAATACATCAATATGATAACCAAGAAGATGGATGGGTAGAGAAAAGAGCACGGAATTGTCTCTTCAACCATAAAGATGCATAAGGCAGTTCTTCAGCTCCATGCTGCTTTTGGATACTAACACTGCTATAACATATAATATTGCCAGGTTCTGTGCAACAGTGTTTAAAATCCATCAGATGATGACCTGTACCATAAAGGAGCTTTAATAGGCATCTAGTTCATCATTCTAGAATGTGACCTGCTGTGTTAGATTTAGTTTGCAACATGCACCCATTTAATGCTTCTAACCATCCTTTTAGATTCATTTTAAACTTTTTGTTTCATATCTTTTAGCTTTTTTCCCTAAATATGATTATTTTTAGACTCTGATATGTTTTTTAATTGATGCTATTTAATTTGCCTCCAGAAGTTCTGAATGCTCCAACACTGGAATATGTTGGATAACCATTTGTCTGAAGTGGTGTAGGGTTTCCTGCCTAAGCAGGGGGTTGGACTGGAAGACCTTTTAGATCCCTTCCAACTCTGTTGTTCTATTCTGTTCTGTTCTAATAGACTGGTCTTTAATCATAATAAAGTTTTGATTTGATAGAAAAAAGGTAATTCACAATGGGTAAAGTATATGCATCAAAAAACTTTCTTAGCACAAAACATTATTCGGATCACAATCCAAGTTTCACCAAATCATTGTACCACTGTGACCAAGTATGCTGGAAGGAGGAAGGAACACCAGCAGGGGGAATGGATGAGGAAGCTCATGAAGAAAAAAATTAACAGAGTGTTTGCAAGACAGGCAAGCCTGAAGCTGTGACAGCTTAGATGATAAAGTAGTGATACAGAGAAAACCAGAAAAGAGGAGAGAGACATGAGCAAGCAAGTGACCAAGGGGCAGGAAAAGATGAAACTTGGAAAAAATAAGAAAAGACAGTGGGAAGTGACAGAAACTAAAATAATAACTATATATCTGTCAGTTTCTTACTCTCCCCTCCCCATTTCCCACTGATGGCGGAAGAGAGAGAGAGAGAGAGGCAAATATAACAATATATAAATCAAATAAATAAATATATTGAAGATAAAGCTGTATAATAGCACGGAAGGAAGGAAGGAAGGAAGGAAGGAAGGAAGGAAGGAAGGAAGGAAGGAAGGAAGGAAGGAAGGAAGGAAGGAAGGAAGGAAGATGATGGATGATTGGAAGGAAGGGAAGGAGGGAGGGACAGAGGGAGGAAAATGATGGATGATTGGAAAGAAGGGAGGGAGGAAGGAAGTAATTGGATAAAAGAATGGATGAAAATGAAAACAGTGACGTGGGGTTTCATGAGGCTTATTATTAGTTCTGATTCCTTCCCTGCAAACCTTCTTCCTTGAAATAAACTGGAGAGTTATAACCAGTAATTTTACATTCACAGAACCAGACTATTGGAAAGGTTAAGGTGATTCTTTAAGATGCAATCCCCTGCTCAGCTATTTAACTCTGCCCTATTGAACTCAGTGAAATATTTCATGTCGCAATAAATAAAATTTGAATTGCTAACCAGGTGTTATCATCTGTGTTGTTAATCTGTAGCTGTCTTGTGGAGACAGAAGAAAGTTTGAACTCTTATCTGGACAGAAGTATAAGCCCAGGTATTTTACTATCAGAAAAAAATGGGGTATGGCATCTTTGCATTACATTACTTCCCTGTAGCACTTTGTGGAATAGGAAGGAACTGCAGCATCTACATAAATCTAAAGTAATGATGGCAGATTTCCTGCCCCTCTTGCAGAGAATCCCAGGTTGGATTTTTTGGCAACAGCAAGGGACATAGAAAATGCCTCCTTCAAATCTTAAAAGACTGCCAACTCCAGATCAGTAAGAATGGGCCTACTAATCATTCATTCTCAGTGCACACTATATAAGGGTATGGCTAGCTGAAGAGAGCTGACTAGCTCGAAATAGATCTATCCTAGTCTCCCTTATTTATTATTTAAAATTATCAGCTTAAAAACCTTACACACATGTAAACAAAAGACAACGAAACAAATAGCTTTCTGTCAGTATGGTCTCTGGTAATGAGCCGAAAGACAGAAAAGAAAGCAGTATGCTTTCTCCCTTAATTGGGGTTTAACAGGGTGTTGTAACACAAAGTATATACTTATTCCCCTGCCTCTGCTGATAAGGATGGAGCCAGGTGGTGTAGTGGCAATTACAATTGCCTCACATGTAATACTTCCCTGGTTCAAATCCCAGTAAGGGTATGGCTAGCTGAAGAGAGCTAACTAGCTCGAAATAGATCTATCCTAGTCTCCCTTATTTATTATTTAAAATTATCAGCTTAAAAACCTTACACACATGTAAACAAAAGACAACGAAACAAATAGCTTTCTGTCAGTATGGTCTCTGGTGATGAGCCGAAAGACAGAAAAGAAAGCAGTATGCTTTCTCCCTTAATTGGGGTTTAACAGGGTGTTGTAACACAAAGTATATACTTATTCCCCTGCCTCTGCTGATAAGGAGAGAGCCAGTGGTGTAGTGGCAATTACAACTGCCTCACATGTAATACTTCCATGGTTCAAATCCCAGTAAGGGTATGGCTAGCTGAAGAGAGCTAACTAGCTCGAAATAGATCTATCCTAGTCTCCCTTATTTATTATTTAAAATTATCAGCTTAAAAACCTTACACACATGTAAAGAAAAGACAACGAAACAAATAGCTTTCTGTCAGTATGGTCTCTGGTGATGAGCCGAAAGACAGAAAAGAAAGCAGTATGCTTTCTCCCTTAATTGGGGCTTAACAGGGTGTTGTAACACAAAGTATATATGTGTGTGTGTGTGTGTGTGTGTGTGTGTAAGGTCATATATTATGTATGTATGTATGTATGTATATATATATATATATATATATATATATATATGTGTAAGATTTTTAAGCTGATAATACAAAGTATATATATATATAATACAAAGTATATATATATATATATATATATAATACAAAGTATATATATATATATATATATATATATATATATATATATATATATATATATATATATATATATATATATATATACTTTGTATTACAACACCCTGTTAAGCCCCAATTAAGGGAGAAAGCATACTGCTTTCTTTTCTGTCTTTCGGCTCATCACCAGAGACCATACCGACAGAAAGCTATTTGTTTCGTTGCCTTTTGTTTACATGTGTGTAAGGTTTTTAAGCTGATAATTTTTAAATAATAAATAAGGGAGACTAGTATAGATCTATTTCGAGCTAGTTAGCTCTCTTCAGTAAGGGTATGGCTAGCTGAAGAGAGCTAACTAGCTCGAAATAGATCTATACTAGTCTCCCTTATTTATTATTTAAAAATTATCAGCTTAAAAACCTTACACATATATATATATATATATATATACACACACACAACTGCCTCACATGTAATACTTCCCTGGTTCGAATCCCAGTAAGGGTATGGCTAGCTGAAGAGAGCTAACTAGCTCTAAATAGATCTATACTAGTCTCCCTTATTTATTATTTAAAATTATCAGCTTAAAAACCTTACACACATGTAAAGAAAAGACAACAAAACAAATAGCTTTCTGTCGGTATGGTCTCTGGTGATGAGCCGAAAGACAGAAAAGAAAGCAGTATGCTTTCTATATATATGTATGTATGTATGTATGTAATATATATATGTATGTATGTATGTATATATATATATATATATATATATATATATATATATATATATATATATATATACTTTGTATTACAACACCCTGTTAAGCCCAATGTTAAATTATCAGCTCAAAAACCTTATATATATACATATATACATACATACATACATACATACATACAGTGGTGGGATGCTACGGGTTCTCCTGGGTTCGGGCAAACCTGTAGCTAATGTTATGGCCAATTCAGTACATCATCAGCAAATCCCACCCCTAGCTGGCCCCACCCTCTCTACCCCTCCCCTCCCAGCCAGCCCACCCCTCCCAGGAGTGTCCCCACAGCCCATTTTAGATGTAAGGTAAGTACAGGGCCTGTGTGGAAACTCGGGGAGGGGAAAAACCAGGTCTCCTGGAGGCTCCAGAAAGCCAGAAATGGCCCCGTTTCCGGCCTCTGGAGAGCCTCCGGAGAGCCTCCAGAGCCCAGGGGAGGCCATTTTCGCCCTCCGGGAGGCTTGAAGAAAGTGGTACAGGAGGCCAACTAGACCACACCCACCATGGCCATGCCCACCCAGCAGAGAACGGTTGCTGAAATTTTTGAAGCACACCCTCAAATGCTTTAGAAAGCATTTGTTGTCTCTAATGGGACATCTGATTACTGTTTCCCAATATCATTCATATGATTTTGCAATATAAATAAGTTGCAGGAAGGCTGGGTTTTTTTGAAAACTAGGAGGATGGAAGTCATTGGGATCATTGAGGAAGCAGGCTTATGACTAATATGGACAAAGCAAACTTATCCTCAAAGGAATATCAGATAGTCTGGAGCCTGGGGTCTCTAAAGAGCATCAGCCAAAAATATATATATTGAGGTCCTGGCCATTTTAGGAGCAATAATATTGGATGGAAAAATAATAGCAGAAGAGGTGGATATAACATTATCAGACTGGAGAAAAGTCTTTTCTTTATAGAAAAAAAAAACAGTGTTGATGACTTTCAAAAATATTCATCTGCAGCATCTAAATAAATCTAAGGTAATGATGGAGAAATTGAAGAGCAAATTTTGTGCACTTTTAACTTTCAAAAAATAGGTCCAAGAGTCAAAATATCAAAATGGTGGCTGCCTCTTTATTTATTTATTTGTACCCTGCCTTTATTCTTTTTTACAAACAATTCAAGGCAGTGAGAGAGCATATCCAACACACCTTCTTCCTCCGATTTTTCTCCACAGCAGTCATTCCGTGAGTCCAGTTCTGGACCTCCTGTGAGCATTCTTCAAGAAGAAAACTCAAAACCAAGATATGTAAGACTTAGTTCAGATACAAGGGGTTCCTAAGGTGGAAACAGATGCTGCTTCTTTAAAGAATTCTCAAGTAAACAGTAGCCTTTCTTCAGGCTTATGCAGAGACCAGAGGAGGAGGGGGAATGGAGCGTGATGGAGAACTCCTCTGAAAGACACTAGAGAACATCCACAGTTCAGAGATAGAACTGATGTACAGTACAATGCTTTAAGATTCGGTAAGTATGTGTCTTACAGTATGTTAAAGTATTGTATTCTATGTCCACTCACTCCCTGAACTGTGATGTTCTCTAGTGTCATCTAGGAACTTGGTTGTTTTTCTTATGAATTCTTTTTGATGAAAAACAAAAGCAAAACAAACAAACAAACAAACAAAAAAAGGAAAATAAAAACCAACACTAACACAAGTCCAAGACCTTAAGGACATTCAGTATCCTCTCTAACATGGCTTTTCTAAGGTCCAAAGTAAGGTATCAAATAAAAATACAGACAGTAGGATTGTTTTGCTCCACTTAAAATGGAATAGTATTTTTCTCCAGAAATCCTCATACTTCAATATTGTGCAGATTTATAATGAACAACAGGCAGGAAATTAAGAAAATGAATCTGATAAGAAGACCTGTACTTTGATCTTGCAAAGGTAGCAATTTAGCTTTGGTTCTATTGTGACAATCAGCAATGTCTACTTTTCTCACAATCTCCCAGTTTCTAGCCTGATGCCTTAATCAAACACGCTTTCAATATTTTAATTGCATGAATACAATTATCATTATAGTAATTCATCTATATCCCTTGCTCTCCCATTTCTAAGAGCCAATATTAATTAGTATTTAAGATGATTGTCTGGGAATGCCAATATTCCAGCCCTCTCTTTGACAAGAAGGCAGTTGGTAGACTTTGGGGGATCATTTTTTGCTCATCCCAAGACTGTGGAGTAAGAAAATATTTGGACAAGTGTGGTAAATTACATCATATAATCTTTATCCTGAAACAGATGGATAATATGTAATGGGCAGAAGCAATAATCTTTAAAAACAGGAGGAAGAGCATAATCAATATAATGGTTAGTGAAAAATGGCAAATTTAGCAATTGAAGATAAAAGAAGTTGTCTCCAACACTCAAGATTATGATATTTGCTTCTTTCTCTTTCTCTCTGAATCTATGTATTATCTGTAAATCAATCAATCAACAGCGGGAAGAACTGTGGATGTCCTTGGTGCTTTCTGAGTTGAATGGTTTTCATGTAGATATTTCATTACCAAACTAAGTAACAACATCAGTGCTAGAAAGAAGCAGGGTTTGCTCTCATTTTTATTTGAATATACTAGAGATTTATATATCAGTGGATTGTCTCATCAGGGAATGCCCTTAAAAATACTACCACCAACATGGGAAGTTAATAATATATAAAAATAAGAGCAAACCCTACTCCTTTCATCATTGATGATATTATTTAGTTTAGTAATGAAACACCTGCAAAAAAAAACCAGAAAGCACCAAGGAATCCACAGCTTAACCTTAGAAAAATATTCTCTTCTATCAGTAACACTCGGGAAAATCAGAAGTATGTTGTGCTTAATGGAAGTTCACAGACTTTATTTGCTAAATTTGTTTAATTTTAAAAAAAGAGTTAAATGAACAGTAGCTGCTATTTTTATGCCTAGCTGTATTTTTTTGAGTTAGACAGGTATTTCAATTACATATCCAGTAAAAATTCAAGAGAGGAATTTTAGGTGGTAAAATACACAAATATATCCATATTTATATAAGTATGTGTATAAGTCTCAGTATGCAAACTACAAGCATTTTGTTCTCTCATATTATCTATAGGTAGCATAAAACCTTTAAAAAAAAGAACACATGAACCAACTTGTTTAGGTTGAAATTTGATATGTCTAAAAATAACTTTGTGCATGAAAGTATTTGTGTTCTTTTGTATACTGATTTTTAACATTGCAGGCTGTCTTTTATATTAAAAAAATACTATTATTTTACTATCACTCATCCACAGTATTTTAAAATGATTTAGCAACACAAAGTGAGGATGAATAACAAGCTTTGTTAGCAAGCTGTCCATAAACCAGTTGCAAATGCTCTGTAAGTTAATGCTTAGAAGATAACATATGACTTGTTTACATTCTCTTTAGGAAAATATTAGGGCCTGTTTTTTGGCCTCCAAAGGCTGCAGAGGCTTTCCTCAAGTCTCTGGGAGGCTGAAAAAGGCCTCAAACAGGCTGGAAATCAGCTGGGAGGCAGTGAGGTAAGTTTGGATGGGGCTCATGCCTGCACAAATGGCTCTGCATGCCACCTGTGGCTAGCTTGTCATAGGTTCGCCATCACAGCTATAGCACTTGTAGTATTTAATTTTTTTTAAAGGCAGAATACATTACATGATCAAATTTAAAAGTTATAAGCAAATTGAAAATTATCATCAGTTGGTGATAATTGCTTATGAAAAAGTTTTACTCTCAGAATAGAAACATTTAAATGCTACTTAACATGTTCCGATTTGGTATTCATGAGTTCATTCTATAGTATTACTGAAGAAAGAGTGGGAAAACTTTTATGAAGAAATCTTCCCAAATGTCAGTTTCTGGCATTTTGTAAACTGTGACAGAAGTTCTTAGAAGATTCTAGACAAAGTTTATATTTATTATATAGGTTTAATGCTTATTGACGTGATTCATTTGCCAGAAGTGCCAAGTTTAAAATTAATTTGGTTGCTATAAATGTCAGAATCATGGTAAAGGCTGACATTTACAAATATTTCTTAAGCGTTTAAGAAGCCAGTGGGAAAAGTCAGCAACGGCCATGAGCCAGAAGGGTTGTAGCCTGTGAAACGTCAGGGGCTGTGGGGGGATTACAACTTTGCAAAGACAATAAAATGTGGCTGAGTATAAATTACAAAAATAGAAAACCTGTATAAATTGTCTTGCAAACACAATACTGATTTTTCTTCACGCCCTCAAGACTTCTTGTTTCCTTTATTTGGGTGTACAGTTATTTATATTTGTAATTGCAGGCTGCTAAAAGGCGATGAGCAAGCTGAAATGTGTGTTATTTATTATTTTCTATGTCCACAGTTTTGTAGAGGGAGTTCTAATGAAAAGTCACCTGATTTTACTTGTCAGTTAAAATTTTATCCCCCCCCCAAACCTTTTACTTCATGAGCAATATAATGATCTTTAATTAAGGTAATCTTGCAGCCACTTATGATAGGTTGCTTAGTGACTATTCAAAATAATAATGGGCCTGAAATGGGTGTTTTATGATCCATAAAGTACTTCTAGCCATAGTAAAATCTACTATCCCCCCCCCCCCCCCCTTGCAGTTATGTGTCTGAAACTTTGCATGCTTGGTAACTGGGTTATCTTTATGATTAGTTGCAGTATCCCATATTCACATGGCCAGACTTCGCAATATTTTTGTGGGTTTCCAATTTGCCCATTTTTAGCAAAAAATAAATAAATTAAAAAATGCTCATTTGAAAGAAGGGGTATGTGATGACCTGGGAAGCAGCATACATGTAATAAATTCCCAAACGTAAATAAATTTCCTTTAATGCCTCCAACTTGGCCTCACTGTTCAATTGTTCGTAGTTGGAGATTAAACTCTTTCCAAAATAGTCTCCCAAAAGAAAGAAATACAGTCCAAACTCAAAGAACAGATAACGAAGAAATAAAAAAACCAAAACAAACCGCACTGAAGGAATTTCCATGACAGACCAGGATAATTAATTACAAACTTCAAGAAGATAACAAGGCACAGTCCGTTGGAAGAATGCTAACCAAGATAAACCTCAGCCAGAAATAAAACACGCTTTGCTTCTAGAAACGCTGTGTTTTAAACGCCCCTCCTTTTTACTATTCCCCCCAGCTGCAGCCAATGAAGGGGATCATGGCCACTTCCTCTCCCGTAAGCCACATTGTTCTCTTCTCCGTTCCTCCCTATGTGCCCTAGGATGGAGAGGGAATGGGCCTGGGTCTTCCTCTGACTGCCCAGCTGGCCTCTGCTCTTCCCCAGCCTCCTCCCCAACCTCTGGAGCCACACTTCCACACCCTGTCAGCTGTTCCTCCTCTCCCTCAGAGTCAGTCTCCACCAGGAACATGACAGGGTTTGCACTTACCACTATGGCAACAGCAGTAAGTCATTTAATGACCACGGCAAGAAGTTTCAAAATGAGGTCTGGTCGTGTTGGTGCCTCGACTTACAATTGTAATAGCAACAGCAATAGCACTTTACAGCCCTTTCTTAGCAGTTTATAAAGTCAGCATATTGCCCCCAACAATCTGGGTCCTCATTTTACAGACCTCAGAAGAATGGAAGTCAACCTTGAGCCAGTTAGGATCGAACTACTGGCAGTGGGCAGTGAGTTAGCCTGCAATACTGCAGTCTAAGCTACCATGGCTCTTCCAATCTTAATGATTTATGACCAGAAATCCAGTCCCAATTGGACTCATAAATTGAGGACTACCTATATTTTATCTAAATCACAAGCATTGTAATATAGCATTCAGCATGGCACAAATCTCATGGATTTGTGTACAAATCCTTTCTCTTTACAGTTTGAAAAATATTAGAACAGTATCCAATTTATTCTCATCTCTGGTCACCCTTTCTCAATTACTTAACTTGTTGATTTTTTTCTTTTTCTCAATTTATATATTACAATATTGATTCTGGTGCAGCAGCAGCCAAAAAAGCTAATGCAATCCTAAGTTGCATTAACAGAGGGATACAGTCAAGATCAAGTGAGGTACTAATACCACTCTATAAAGCCTTAGTAAGTCCACACCTAGAGTACTGCATCCAATTTTGGTCACCATATTCTAAAAAAAAATGTTGAGACTCTAGAAAAAGTACAGAGAAAAGCAACCAGAATGATTGGGTGACTGGAGACTAAAACATATGAAGAACGGTTCCAGGAACTGAACATGGTTAGTCTAGTGAAGAGAAGGATCAGGGGAGACACGATAGCAGTCTTCCAATATTTGAGGGGTTGCCACAGAGAAGAGGGGGTCAAGCTATTTTCTAAAGCACCTGTAAGCCAGAAAAGGAACAATGGATGGAAACTGAACAAAGAGAGATTTATCCTGGAAATAAGGAGAAAATTTCTGACAGTGAGAACAATCAATCAATGGAACAGCTTGCCCTCAGAAGTTGTGGGAGCACCATCACTTGCTTTCAAGAAGAGATTGACTGCCATTTGTCAGAAATGGTGTAGGGTTTCCCGGTTGGGTGGGGGGTTGGACTAGATGACCTACAAGGTCCCTTCCAACTCTGATTATCCATAATCGGTTACCTGATTAAAATTAACAGGACAAAATAATAAATAATGCCAACTAACCATTCTACCATGACACTCATTTGCTAGAATATAAGATCATTATCCAAATTAGGCAAACCCCTCACATTTTAAAAAAATATAACAAAATGTCATTAAGTTTTGAAAGAGGTTAGAATACAAAAGGACAAGGAAAAATAAATATATAAATACTTGCAGGCAATTCATATAAAAGCAGTTAAGAATATTTTCAGTACAGTCATGGAAAAGTATTTTATCTCTATACTGTATTTCTGAAGTAGATCCTTTCTTTCCCTTACTTTTTATTTTTCCCAACCCAAGTAATGATAATCCTATATTTTCTCCATTTAATATACTATACAATAGTTTCACAGTACAGAGATGCTGGTTTTGTTTTGCTTTGTTTTACTTTGGCTTATCTTCAGCATTTTCATAATGAGCTCCTCAGCTTTTGAAACACTTTCTGCGGTCCAAATTAGATAGAATAATTCATTTTTAAAAGAACGAAGCCTACCCAATTTTGAAATTAGAGCAGAATGTTCAAGAGATAGTATTTTGCATTTCAAACTTTTCAAACTACAATATCTTTCACATTCTATTTATTCTAAATATACACAACCAGGCAAAATTGGTAATAAAATAGCTTTTATCATGAGTTTAAGTAGTTGATTTGGGACTGTAATGGTTATAATGTGGAATATATGGTGATGATGATGAGGATAGCATAGAATGGATCATGCTGTAATAAACTCCATTTTCCCCTTGTATTATATTTGTTATGATATAATCCATTATTTTAAAAAACAGTGCATTTAGAAAGTATTTTAGATAAAAAAAATGGAGGTTTTTTGTGCTATGGTTATTAACTGATTGAATTAGTTCATTTGATTTCCTACTAATAAAGAATAGATTTCATTCCTTCCTTCTATACACACAAAAACACACAGAGAGATAAATGTATTCCACAAATCTAATGCTATTTTATTTGCACTTATTCATTGAAATCTGATTGTTTTTTAAAAAATTCACATTGTTAATATTTTATTGGTTAGCCATTAGGCCATATCCTTTTTCTGTCTTTGGGCTCATCACCAGAGACCATCCAGACAGAAAGCTATTTGTTTCGTTGTCTTTTGTTTATGTGTGTTAGGTTTTTGAGCTGATAAATAATTAAATTTAATTAATTAAAAAAATTAATTATTTATCAACTCAAAAACCTAACACACACACACACACACACACACATATGTTTTCGTAGATTTTCACGGGTACAGGTATGCAGGTCTTGGCATGTTCGGGTCTTTTCCCATGTAAGATTGAGACTATCTTGGCAACGTTTCAACGAGATCTCACTCGCCATCTTCAGGCTGGTGTTTTCAGCTTTGTGCTTTAACTTGTTGGACCTAAACCAACACTGGTCCTAAAACAACACATGATGCCACCACCAATCTCTCTCACCGGACTCAAACTCGAACCCACCTCATAGATGAAAGGCGACCACCATCCAGGGACCAGACCACAGCTGCATCACCAGCTGCCACACACCCTGACCCCCTAACCAAGCAAACTGACACACGCCATGAACACAGAGCTAGGCCTCAAACTCGGAGCCAGACCAAAATCCGGAACATCACATCACAGCCACCTGCTCAGGATATCACATCACAGAACTCAGGAGGCTACACCACAAAACCTCAGGATGTTGCAACACAGCCAATGACTCAGGAGATTACAATACAAGATCCAGGATGTCATAAGATTAAAACTCAGAAGGGCTTCACACAGCCCATTACCCAGGGCATTACGACCCAGGAGATTACAGTACAAGACCCAGGATGTCACAAGATTAAAACTCAGAAGGTCATCATACAACCCATTACCCAGGTCATTACGACCCAGGAAATTATAGCACAAGACCCAGGAGGTCAAAACATTAAAACTCAGAAGGTTATCACACAGCCCATTATCCAGGTCATTACAACCCAGGAGATTACAGCGAAAGACCCAGGATGTTGAAACAATAGAACTCAGAAGGTCATCACACAGCTCATTACCCAAGTCGTTACAACACAGGAGGCTGTGGGAGACAGCAGCTCAGATCACGCTTTGCTCACAGAAGCACAAAGCTTCTGAAGATGGTGAGTGAGATCTCGTCAAAACTTTGCCAAAGATAGTCTTAATCTTACATGGGAAAAGACCCGAACACGCCAAGACCTGCATATGTGTGTGTGTGTGTGTGTGTGTGTGTGTGTGTATGTATATCTCAGTCTTACACGGGAAAAGACCCGAACACACCAAGACCTGCATACCTGTACCCATGAAAATCTACGAAAACAAATATATATATATATGTGTGTGTGTGTGTCTGTGTGTTTTTGTAGATTTTCACGGGTACAGGTATGCAGGTCTTGGTGTGTTCGGGTCTTTTCCTGTGTAAGATTGAGACTATCTGGGCAATGTTTCGAAGAGATCTCACTCGCCATCTTCAGGCTGGTGCTTTCGGCTTTGTGCTCACACAAGCACAAAGTCGAAAGCACCAGTCTGAAAATGGCGAGTGAGATCTCATTGAAACGTTGCCCAGATAGTCTCAATCTTCTTACACGGGAAAAGACCTGAACACACCAAGACCTGCATATATTTCGGTTTTGTGCTTGTGCGAGCAAAGCGTGATCTGAAATGCTGTCTCCCTATATATACTGGTGGGGAAGTTGGCTGTGTTGTCATTTCTTGATTGGTTGATGGAGTTGATATTTGCAGACTGGCTGGCTTTTTCTTAAGAACATGTGTGGCTGTGTGTCTATCAGCCTTCTGTGTTGTAACGACTTGGGTAATGGGTTGTGTGATGACCTTCTGAGTTCTATTGCTTTGACATCCTGGATCTTGTGCTGTAATCTCCTGGGTCGTAATGACCTGGGTAATGGGCTGTGTGATGACCTTCTGAGTTCTAATCTTGTGACACCCTGGGTCTTGTATTGTAATCTCCTGGGTCGTTGGCTGTGTTGCAACACCCTGAGGTTTTGTGGTATAGCCTCCTGAGTTCTGTGATGTGATATCCTGAGCGGGTGGCTGTGATGTGATGTTCCAGGTTTTGGTTTGGCTCCGAGTTTGAGGCCTGGCTCTGTGTTCATGGCGTGTGTCAGTTTGCTTGGTTTGGGGGTCGGGGTGTGTGGCAGCTGGTGATGCAGCTGTGGTCTGGTCCCTGGATGGTGGTCGCCTTTCATCTATGAGGTGGGTTCGAGTTTGAGTCTGGTGAGGGAGATTGGTGGTGGCGTCATGTGTTGTTTTAGGTCCAGTGTTGGTTTTCGTGGCTGGGACTCATTTGTTGATAAGGGCTAGTTTCCAAATATGTTTCTCTATTTCGATTACTTCCCTGATTATTCTCTTGTTATATATACATGAGTAAATAATATATATTTACACACACACACACACACACATATGCATGAGTAAATAACAATAAAAATAACACCATATGTTTAAAATAGAATATAAACAATTAAATACAAGACAAGCTACTACAATTTACACCAATCAATCCACATATGAAGTTCTTGATGGATTTGTTTTGTTCAAATGAACAAAACAAACAATTTTGTTCAAATAAAATTTTGTTCAAATAAAACAATTATTATAAATTATATTAAAAAATTTTGTTCAAATAAAACAATTTTGTTCAAATAAAACAAAAAACATTTTGTTCAAATGACATATTATATGTAATTTTTTGATTTTGAGAGCAGAAACCAAATTTAATTATATTAAAGTAAGTTATTATATTATTTTAGATATAATAAAATAATATTTATATTATTTGAACAGACTATTGTATTCCTTATATTAATAAAATAAATTATTTTAAAGTAAGGAATACAATAGCCTACTCATCTAATGTGTGGTCCAAGATACAGATACTTCTCTTTCTTATATAATAGATATGTTATGTCTTCTACCTCTGGGGTTCCCGAAATACAAGTGTGTTTATTATATAGAACTTAGTTAAGACTCTAGCACAGCAGATCCCTGCAAAATAGAATTCATCACATTTTTAAATGTTGGCCTTCAAAATATTTATAGTATAAATTTGTTAGGCTATCACACTCTGGTGCTTTTCTATTTTGATCTTTTTTATGACTTTTGATATTTCAAAAATTATTAGACAATGAAAGAGTGGGTAACTTTGTGAAATAGGAGGTTATTGGGATTGGAATGGCATAATTTTGCAATTTGCGTGGCTCAACTATTTATGGTACGAAGAAGTTAAGGTTAATATAGATTTTAAAAATCGTTTTATTAGGCATGACACATTGAGGATTTGGAACAGGTATACAGCAAGATTGCTCTGTGGTTGTCACCCCAAGATGCCTTTTTAAGAAGAGAGTTGATAATTACACAATCTTGCTTGATATATGCTGATTTATTGACTTTTTTCAAAGGAAAACCTAAATTACAAAAAAGAGAAGAATTGGAAATACAAGGGTCATGTTTGTTAATGGTTAGCTTATGTTCAGTTGACAGATTTAAATTAGACAAAAGCACTTTGGATTTTACAAATAAGAAAACTGACTCTGAGTTGGATTTATGTACTAATTATGATCATCTAATGCCAAGGTGTATAAGCTTTTATTGTTTATTGAAATGGAAGATGAATATTTTAAAGATTATATGATTCAATTGGCATCTTTTTGTATATAGTGCTTGATCAATGGGAGAATATACAGGATGCAGAATAAAAGAGTTGGAAGGGACTTTTGAGGTCTTCTTGTCCAACCTCAAGCATAATCATTTCAGACAAATGGTTGTCCAATCTCTTTTTTAAAAACCTCCAGTGATGGAGGACCAATAACTTCTGAAGGCAACCCATTACACTGATTAATTGTTCTCACTGTCAGGAAATTTCTCCTTAGTTCTAGGTTGGGTATCTCTTTGATAAGTTTCCATTTGTTCCATCTGGTCTTGCCCTCAGGTGCTTTCAGGAATAGGCCAACTCCTCTTTTCTGTGACAGCCCCTCAAATATTGAATGATTGCTATCATCCCTGGTCCTTCTCTTCATTAGACTAGACATACCCAATTCTTCCACCTGTTCATCATATATTTTAACCTCAGCCCTCTATTGATCTTTGCTGGTCTACTCTGTACTTTTTCTAGAATCTCAAAACCTGGTGACTAAAACTGAATATTGTATTCCAATGTGGTCTTATCTTTTTTTTTTTTTTGTAAAAAAGTTTTTTTTTTACAACAAACATAAAACAACAAATAAAACCTTCTTTCAATTGTATAGTGTGTCGGTTGGTACATATTTCTTGTGCATAATATCTATAGTCTTTCCCACTTAGATTTAAATTTATATTCAAATTATATTAATCAACATTCCATGTCACGTTATGTTATTATTACATCATCATTAGACTGATTACAAGTTCACATTATACTTTTAGAGCAAATCTCAGTTTTTACTAATTCGAATTCATATTATAATTCATTCCCATAGTAATCAATTATAACATATCATTACTATTGTATTATATTTACTATTGTATTATGTTTATATTATAATATATTTCATTTTCCCATTTTTCTATCTAGCCATTGATAAAATAAATCCCATATTTTATAATATTCTTTTTCTTCTTGCTCTCTAATTGCCAGTGTTAATCTACTCATCTCTGCACATTCCATTATTTTCTTAATCACTTCCACCTCTATCGGGATTTTTTTCATTTTTCCAATTTTGAGCAAATACGATTCTAGCTGTAGTTAAAACATTAATAGTCAAATATGTCAATTCTCTATTGTAACCTTCAGGTAAGATACCCAATAAAAATATCTCTGGTTAAGTGTTGTCTTATCCAAGCAGTTTAAAGTGGTACTAATTTCATGTGTCCTTGATATTATCCCTATGTTGATGCAGCCTAGGACTGCATTGACTTTTTTGGCGGCTATACAACTTTGCTGGATCATATTTAAGAAGTGTCTGCTAGGACATCTAGATTCCTCTCACATTTACTGCTATTGCCATACACCACCTATTCTATACCTATGCATTTGTTTTTTCTTGCCTAAGTGTAAAATCTTACTTTTCTCCCCAGTAAATTGCTTTTTGTTGGTCCAGCCTTCAAGTCTGTCAAGATCTTTTTGGATCTTGAGCCTATCTTTTAACTTATTATATATGGAGTAGAGGACTGAAATTTACATTGAGCTATAGTTTGAAAGAGAACTTTTATAAGATGATGTTCTGCTAGTATTTAACATCTGATGAATTGTCAAAGATGTATAAGAGAATGTCAAAAAGTTAGGAAATATTGAGACCATATATGTATTTTAGTTCAGAGAATTTTTAAAATAAATGTACAATTGTACATTTAAAATATAATTAAAATAAATGTACAATTGTAACCAGAAGTTTTCTCTCTTTTTAAATTAAGTAATTAATTAAAAACTTTGCACATCTCTATCTGCATTGTTAACAATACTGTGTCATCAATAATATATATGCTTACATTTATTCCTATACATTAATTCTTACTTCTGTGTTCTATCCACTTATACCATCTATCCCAAACTGCATAATATTCTTATTCATCCTTGCCTTTTAATTCCACTGTAAGTTTATCCATCTCAGGACAATCCAATATTTTTTGTATCAACTTCTCTTCAGATGGTATCTTTTCTGTTTTCCAGTCTTGTGCAAAAACTATCCTTGCTGTTTTCATTTTAGAGTTGATGGATTATCTGATTAAAAGAAAATGTAGGTCTTTGTTTATATCACAATAGCTTTTATATGCATAGAGATGGAAGGATTCACAAATTCCTTCAGTAGAAGAATGGATGTTAAGGCTCAGGGAATTGGCTGATATGGCAAAATTGACTTTGCCTAACTTTATTTCTACTTAGAAACTACTGTTGGACTTTGTACTAGAAACTGAACCAAATAAGCACTTAAGGATTTGACAATTAGAATTGTTTATGACCATAGAAATAATGTGCATTATTGTTGATTTTAGAATAAGAGATTAATGTATTTTATATTTGTATAAAGTTGGAGATTACTTCCCCCCCTTTTTTTCTTTCTCTTTCCAATCCTGATTTTTCTTTCTTTTTCTTTTCTTTTTCCTAACTTCTTTTTTATATTTTATTTTTACCTTTTTGTATTTTATTTTTGCTTCTTGAAAAAATCCACTGTTATATTTCCGAGGTCAGTGTGGCAAATATCTGAATTAATTTTTCCTCATCTTCCCAAAATGGTATCTGAAACCTGTATCGTTCCTTTAATTAAATCTGGAACATTTCTTTTTCTGTGTTTATCCTGTTCTGACCTTGATGTTAAAGGAGTTCTCTGTTTTACAGAGAGTGAATGCTGGTGATTAGTTAGCTCCAAAGCCTGTGCATTCGCCTCTGTTGCCTTTTTTTCTTCTATTATAAAAAACATTACACTCTATATTGGCAGAATGTAACACCTTCTTAAAAAGTTATTAAGTTTGAAAAGCACAGTGCAAAAAAAAAAAAAACTGCCTAAATGTTAGCATTATCCATTTAGATCCATGTCTGCTAGGAAACCAGGAGATTTCTGTAAGCTTATTAAAGTATACTATAGAATGAAGAAGTTGTAAAAGGGAGTGTAATAGTGCCTTGATATTGTGTCACCTACCTTCTTTCAAAGGAGTATCAGCAACGAGAGGCAAGATCCTTGTGTCTCTGCAAAATTAGTTTCTCCTCAGTGGCTTCTTTCACTGGAAATTTTTGTAGTCTATAAGTTACAGGTAAAATTTGAAACATATGAGTTGCTATTTGATTCCATAGCTGGTTTGGAAATATACTTATCCATTAAATACTTGTTTAATTCAACTATTATTACTATTTTTTATTTATCGCATCCAGAAGATGATGTTGATGGTGTTTCTTAGCAACCAAAGGTAATTCTTAGCAACCAAATCTAGGTCTCCATTTAAATTATGCCTAATGTAAACAGCATCTCCCTCTCTATCACCTTTTGAGCCTCATCTTTAGAGGAAGGCAATCACCCACTCTCAATCTAACAAGAATGAAAAATATTAACAAAGACTACAAGGGAATATACAGACATGATTATAAATAACATTAATTAGCTAATGGTACTCAGTTACTTATCTCCTCCATGGGCTAAGCAGGAAATGTGGCCAAAGTTTCATTCAAGTACAGTAGAACCTCTGGTCACAAACGCTTCTGACCACGACCAAACAGGGCTCAGACAAAAAAAAAATCACATTTTTTTTTCGCGGCTGATTTCCTCTTCCGCACCAATTTTTTGTAAGTGCCAAATTTCCAAATTAGGTTCGGGTCACGACCAAATTGGGTTGCGACCAAAGTTATGGAATGAAATATGGTCATGATCAGAGGTTGTACTGTATTTGGAACCTGTTAGCTCTGTATATAGCCACACATATAGGTGTGTTTACTTAGGTTGAATTCCAATAAAACAAATGGCCATGAATTTAAAGCCAAACAAGTCCACATATAATCTATCTTTAACATCTTAGACATCTGTGTTCTGCTACAACAAAGGTGTCAAACTGGAGGCTCATGGGCCAGATGCGTCACATGCAGGCCACAACCACCCCACCTCTGTAAAGGGAAAAAATGTTGTGAAACATCACGTGACAGCAACATGACAAAGCGAGTTTGACACTTGTGTCCTACAAGGTTCTGTTCATAAACCTGGGGTTTTTCTAATTTTCTGTGGCTTCTGTAGCCAAGATGTCTTTGCACAATTACAAATTATAATTAAGTTATGATTAATTTTGGAAGACGAGTCTTTATATATATATATATATCCCAACCAAGCTCCTTTGTATCCTATGCAGAAGATTGAATATCCACATTTTCTTTGACTAGTAATAAGATGAGAGAAGTCAATGCAAATATCAGCTTTGGAAAAGCTGGAAAACATTTGATGTAGGTAAGTTTAGTGTGATCTTTTTGTATCCCAATGTTGATGACCTCTCCAATACAATAAAAAAACATTCAAATTTTATACAATTATTGTATATAAAAGTTATTTGATTCTAACATGAAGTCTGTTGCTGAAAATACTAATATTTAAAGGTTGCATAGAAAATATTTCAGGTGTTTATTACAATTGTTTTAAAAGTTCAGAAGACACATTTAATATATACTAGCAAACTATTTGTCCTATAATTTTGACTTCATTCACATTTAGTATAAAATAGTATATTGGTAGAAGTAGTTTGTAAAGTTTTCTATAGTTTGCCTCACTAAAAAAATACTATTCATAGTGGGTCATAAGAAAGATTTCATTCTCTCGGGGAATTCTTTATCATGTTAGATTCCATAGGACAAAAAATAAAATGTAAATTTTTGATTTTATGACTTTGTTATTAATTTTGGAGGATAGATTACTAATATTCATTGAATATATTTCATTTTTTAAAAAGTTGTATGACTTTTTTTTCTTGCATCATATACAATATGATACTGGGACATAGACATTAAGCAGAATAACAGAGTTGGAGGGGATCTGGGGAGTTTTCTAGTCCAATCCCCTGCTCAAACAGGAAACCCTATATCATTCCAGACAATGCATTCCAGATAATCTGTCAACAAATTAAGCCCATCTTCTAAGCTACTAATGTGTCTCACCCATTAAAGAAAGAGAAAATATTGTTGATTAATGAATGAATCCCTTACTACTTCTTCTGGCACAGTACAAAAACATCAAAACAATATACACTTCATACATCCCTGAAAGCTTTGCAAATAAACAACTGAAGTGGAAAAACACTATTATGTGTTTTTCAATACTTTTGAAGGGCAAAGTAATTGAATGCTCATTAGTCATCTGCAGAGATATAACCATATAAAGTGCTCAAGTAATTAGTGTGATGACTTAACTTGCAACACAGAGCCATGGTTCAAATTTATCACTCTTTAATCACCATATTAACACCTCTATAGTGTTCAATAATTATTTTAATGAATAATATATTCTTTGGTCTTTCCCAATGAAATAGTGCATGCTTTGCATTTGTCTGGTGTTAGTTCTTACAATTCAAGACAAACATATGCCTGAAAGAGAAAGGGATTCTTTTTTGAAAAGAAGACATTTCACAATGTTTTTAAAAATAAATAAAGGAAGGAACAATTGAACTACTTGTTTGTATTCATGTATTTCTTCGATTCATAGAATAATCTCTGCTCTAGAGAAAGCTAACACTAAAGAGAGATCTTTTCCCATCAGGATACTCTTACCTGTCTTTGCTTTGGGATATAAATCTACCACAAATTACTATGGAAACAAATTTTTAAGAGTAATTTATATAAGTCACGACATAAGACATATGATAGCAGTGAACTGGATCTTCTAGTGCCCATTTTCTATGGTCAAATATCAATGTTGAGGAGAAAAACAGCTATTTCTTTTCTTATTTCTGGAAAATTCATCTGAAGACAAGACACTTTTCATTTTATTTTACTAAAATATAAAGTAACATGCAAACTGCATACTCAAAATTTATAAATTAGCCAAAATAAATCCAAATCTAAAATTACAAAATAATATATGGCAGGACCACAGGTTTACAGTGAAAGGAAATGAGGCATGCTACTTATGTCTATTAAAAATGATATTTCCTCTTCCTCCTCCTCCTCTCCCCCGTGGAGGCTAGAAACAGGCCCAATTTGGCCTTCCAGAATTTCCAGGAGGCCCACTTTTTTGCCTTCCCCAGGCCCCAGAGGCTTTCATCAAGCCTTCAGGAGATCAAAAACAGCCTCCCTGGGCTCCAGAGGCTCTCGGAGGCCAGAAATGGGTCCATTTCCAGCTTTCTGGAGCCTCTGGGAGGTCCATTTTTCAATCTCCCTGAGCCTCCGCATGGGCCCTGTGTCGGATTCCAGCAGTTACTCCAATTAAATCACCCTGCACTTACCTGGGATCCAAAACGGGCCTTATGGAGACTCCTTGGAGGGGCAGGGTGGGCGGGGCCAGCCAGTCATTGCAAACCAGATGTAAAATTATCATCCAATTCACCCAAACCAGTGAAAACCGGTAGCAGCCCACCCCTGCTTATAATCAATCACTCAAAATCTGAAACCAGCTAACTATATAAATTGGGAAATATATCTGTATACAATATTTGAGGAAATGGGAAAGTTTCACCTTATTTAAGAAATAATAAAATAAGTTTTATTGATTCAACTCCCTCAGTGTTGCAATATACAATACCCCTAATATACAAAATTGTTCATATTGTTTCCAAACAGGACTGCCTATTCCCCAATGGAAATGATTGGAGCCTCTGTTATGGGATCCACCCTATGAGACATCTCTTTCCCTCCAAGATATGGGTGGCCCCAACTCTACTGGCCTTTAAGAATCATAAAGTCCTAGCTCTTCTATAAGACATTGTGCCAAGATGTTAGCAATATGAGTGTTGGCATGGGTAAGTGCAATTTATGATTATTGAGATTTGATTAGAAGGAAGGAAGGAAGGAAGGAAGGAAGGAAGGAAGGAAGGAAGGAAGGAAGGAAGGAAGGAAGGAAGGAAGGAAGGAAGGAAATCTTTGTAATCTGGTATAAGATGTATATCAGGAGTAACTTAGACATAATAAGAATAAAATGGATATGGATTACCTAAGAGATGTTGTCAGTGTAATGATTTAAGAGCTGACCAGCTGCTAGGATGATATAATGCTAGGAATGAGTCAGCAAGGTTTTTGGGCTGATATTACTTTAAAAGCCTGTAATAAAAAGAGGCAATGTTGGGATGTATATCTCTCTTTGTGTGTGCTTCTGTGCTGTAATTGCTGAGTGTTGTTTGTTTGAGGTCTGACTAAAGTACAGGTAAATATATATTATTTGTAGATAAAACCACTATTTAAAATACAAACTTCTGTTTACTATATTTGCTCCTGGGTTGCCTCACAAAGTCACACTGTGCGCATTCTGACAGATGTTCAATATAAAAGCATTATGGCAAAGCAAGAATGATTGCTAAATATAAACAGGTTGAATATAAAAATACGTGAGAACATACTTAGAGGTGCATACTTAGAAATAGTTTGTTCATATAGGTAAAAAAATGAAAGGATTGAATTGCAAGTATGTGTGTATGTGTGTGTGTGTGTTTATGTTGATTTCTGTGTGAAGATTAAGTGATTTGGTCTAGGAAAAGGAGGATGCAGTGAGCTGTGATTAGATAAAGTTCACAAGATACTCAATAGAAATATTAGAGAAGTTAAAGAAAACAAGGCAATGCATGAAGGAATGTGCTGAAATCAAGGTTTGTTTGCTAGGGTAAGAAGTTTGAATTAGAACAGTGACCTGTTTTTGGTATAAACTGTGGTTTCTTTTTCTTACCATTTCTTACTCCTTTTTCGTGCTGTATGTACAGTAATATGTTCTTCAAGAAGAATAGTATGACTAGTATTGTATTGCCTTGAGCCTTCCCAGTTTAAATATTCCTCTGTAATTGGGAATGTTTTTAGGGAACATATGATCAGCTAGTTTCAGGGAAAATCATATTCTATCCAAATTAAAGTAATCTGGTGTCACATCCAAGCTGATGACCTGTACCTCTTATTCTTTCCTTAACATTACTTCTAATACTTTCTAACACAAATGTCAACTCTGCAGAGAAGCCATACAGTTGGAGCCTACCTTCCAAAGTTCAACTCCAAGCAGATTGTTAAATATCTATCTAGAAAGGTAACCTCAAGGGGATTAAATTAAAGTTTAACTGGGGTTTAAAAATTGTGAACCTGATTGTTGTTTTAAAAGATCTAGCAGTTAAGTTTCTCTGTAAATGCAGATAGGATATCAAAGTATTGCTCTTAAGAATGTGAACAGGATTAATCCAAAAAGTAGGATTATCAGTTAACTGTTTTTGTAAAGTAGTAGATAGATGATACCAGTAGGTCAAATTGGTTGTTTGATAATAGATTTCTATACTTGTCACATAGTTTTAATGTCATATGGTAATTTTGCAAATATAGAGGTAGAAGTTTATAAATTGTGGGCCTTTTCAAGGGGAGAATAATTATTATTGTTGAAATATATTAATCAGTATTCAACTAGGGGAGATATTTTATATGCAAGGTTGACGTTATATTTTATACACTTTTTTTGTCTTTGTTGATATTTTTTTGTCTTTTTTATTTTTTATTTTGACTTTGGAAACCACTTTTTTTAAAAAAAAATAGAAATAAAAATAATTAATCCCAAAAAGTTTAGATTTGAGTTCCATGTGAAATTAGTATGAGGTCTTTTGTGGGAAGAACCTTTGAATAAAACATAAAGAGAAAATATGAATGTTGCATATGAAAAGTTGTGTGTGTGTGTGTATGTGCACATGCACACAGTTCTTTAAAAATTTTACATTTTTGAAAGTTTGCATTGGAGAAACATATAGAACAAAAATAACTCCAAAGAAATTTGCATTTTTATATCAGGGTTCCAGGAATTTTTTCCTAATGACAATGTACACAGGAGGACGTATGTAGAAAATAGCAATATAGCAATAGCACTTAGACTTATATACTGCTTTATAGTGCTTTACAGCCCTCTCTAAGAGGTTTACAGAGTCAGCATATTGCCCCCAATAATTTGAGTCCTCATTTTACCCACCTCTGAAGGATATTAGGGAAAGTTGCAAATGTAGATGGATGAAGATTTTTTTAATGGGTGGCTTTTTAGAAATAGGTGTGAACTAGAACACTATCCTAATAACAGAATAGGTGAACTAGATTAATATTAATTTTGTGCCTCTCTCTCTCTCTCCTCTTAAGTGCCATAAACTATGATCTTCCATAAAATCTGCTGAACAGATTTTTTTGGGGTGCGGGAGAGGTAAATGGGCTTCATGGTGAATGAGTTTATTCTACATTGGCAACAAGGAGAGATCTAAATTGCACAGGCTTCAGGCATCTGAATGCTCATATAGTTCAATATTAATAATATTGACCAGGCATTGAAATCCTGGCTTGGGTGAGATCTCATCTAGGGATTCACTTATTTATCACCTAGTTCCTTAGCATTTCTACAACAAAGATCTAAACAAGTAATCTTAATGAAACAGATTAATATGCGTGGTCTGGATGACATCTAGAGAATCAGCAATAGCTAATTTATGGTTGTTAAGTTTCATGTCATCTTGACAATAACCTTGGTTTTGGCATCATTGTTGTCATTCTAATTGATAGAAGAATAATTAAATAGTTGAAATGTGTTCTCTGAACAGACTTTATGGGAAGAGTTAAAAAATAATGGGATTTAAACAGATGCACCTGCTTAAAGAGTTTAGTATTTATTTGACACTGTTGGTAGCACACAAGTAGAGCGTCTACTGCTTAGTGTGCATAAGTGTTATATCTGTATATGCTGAGCAGATTATGATGTGATAAAGTAAAGGAGATAGGAAAAAAAAACTTAACTTCAACCTTGATTTTTAAGAACTGTTGGGAAAAGATAGAAATCCTACTTTAAAATCAAGAAAAAAAATGAAAGTTTTTTTTGGAGAAAGATTTCTGCTGACTAGTAAACCACCTTTATGAGCTCGCTAAGTGGTGTGGGTAATCTTTTAATTTAAATATAGTAGACTGTACTCATCAGCACTAATTCAGTTTGGATTGGAGATTAGAAAGCTAAAAGGGCATGATACAAATTTGTGATTTGATTTAATTCACATTGCTTCAAGATTCAATTTTGAAATGCAGGTTTGTCCATAAGCTATAAAGGGGAAACTTTAAAAAAAAAATCTGAAACTGTGCCATACGTTGGCAGAAAGCGATAAAATTAGCAGAGAGAATCTATGTAGTATATAAACCTGCCAAATTTCAATTTAACATAGAGGCTGGCACAGAATAAATGAAATATGTAGCTTTGCCAACCCCATTGTAAGTGATTCAATATTATACAGAAGAGAGAGATCCAGATCCAGCATGGAAATTCAGTAGTAACTCTACTACTTTCAGAATAATAAATCTCTTTCAACTCAGCTGACCTCATCAATTTCTTTTGGTAGGAAACAAAATGGAGGGAGATTCTTCACATAAATTACCTTAACCATTAGAGAAAAAGCAAGATGCATTAGCATAAGTGATTAGGAAAACAGTTCACCCAGTATTTGTCAGTATGAGCTTATACCAATAAGTCTTCTCTTCTTTTAATGATCTTATAACCCTTGCAGGGTGGAGTCCGGGCAACTGAATGGAACTTGACTGTTTACTGGCCAGATGCCCTTCTTGTCACCAATGCGGAGTTATATTCAGCAGGTACATTCTCATCATGCCCAGAGAAAGAAATATCTGCCTCTACCTAGATCAAACTCACAGCATCCTGATTGTGAGGCGAGAGCTCCACCTCTAGGCCACTGCACCACTCACCAATCACCAATAAGTAACTTTAAATTATCCCTTCCACACAGAATATAAACTTTGATTTAACTGTACACAGTCGGCTTGTCATACATAAGTTGATATTCAGAGTGCCGAAAACTCAGCTGAACTCTCAATTGTGTTAGAATTGAGAAAGCTTTTTTTTTTTAAGGAAAGCTAAGAAAGTGATTGAAACCCAAACAATATCACTTCTGCTTAACAGTAGAAATTTACAAGATAAAACTTTGCTACTTATCAATCAGTGATTAAGAAAAACAAAAATATAACATAAATAACAATTAAATTGGAGATAAGCCACTCAGTTGCAGGTTTGATCCATAAATCCACTACACATTTGGGGAAACTTACCATTAGCCTTGTGTGTCTGTTTACTCAAGCATTATTGACAAATTTTGAACCTATTCCAGCTCCCATATTTCACTTCCACATAGGTGAGAGAAAAGTCAACTTCCTTCTCCCAAAGTCCCATTGTGATACCTTTCCAACTTCTCTTTGAAACAAGCCCAGTATTTTCTAAGCAGAGGTTCATGGACATTATATTAAATGTCTTGAGATGTGAAAAAGTGAATGAATTTGAACACAAGTAAGTAAAGTTTTGACACTGTGCTGTGTATTGCCTGTAACAACTTCAAAAGCAGAGGGAAACTCATGGAAACTGTGACATTGTTCAAAAAAATATGAAGTGCTTCACACCCCAGCTGATTTGATTTGTTGCTTTGAAGCAGTGCCCTGCTTTCATTCATGCACCTCTTCAATCTGGCAATTTGACTGAAGCATCATCAAATTGAAACACTCTTTTGAAACTCAGCACAAGCACTGTACTTTTAATACTCCCTATCTATACTGTTGGGTGGAAGATTTAGCTGATTCTGAATTTAAATAAATGCATGCTTTAAGATGCATTTAAATTCTAGTCTAAGCTGCCTTTGAGATGGTGTGCTTTAAACTTAAGATTTCTTTCTTAATTAAATTATTATCCATTTGCCGACCGCAGCCAGGTTAATTGCTTTTGCAGCCTTTTGCAGTCAGCATCTTAACAGCTTCATGAGTTACTGACATGAGTGCTGTGCAGCACAATGTACAAGACTGAAGAACACAAATTGTACAATTTCCAGTTACTGCAACCACACAATATATTACTTGTTTGGGAACACAATCGGTACAATTGATAGAAAACTAAGAATTGTCACCTGCTTTCTTTGCTCTATGCAAAGGGTGTCAAGCCGGATGTATCACATGCAGGCCATGCCCACCCCATCTCCGCAAATGGGAAAAACTTCACAACACATCATGTGACAGCCATGTGACACAACAAGTTTGACACTCGTGTTCTAGACAGAAGATCTCTCCTTCCCTCTTTGAAAGAGGAGATAAATTTAAACAAAGATTAACCATACAAGATTTTATTTGATCATAGAAGAAAGAGCACAGCCATTTCTTCAAAGACATTCAGTAAATATCTGAAATATCTTGGGACCATGAGGAACATAAATAACATCAAATACAAACATCTGATTTTCAAGTAGTGGATTTTCTCAACCATTATGATAATTTAATTATATTTCTTTTCAATTTTTTTTAAAAATTACATTCCATGGCATTTTGGAACAGGAAAAAAAGAAACATACAATAAGATGCCCATGTCAATTGGACATGACTTCACTACAGGTAATCCTGGACTTACAATCAATAATTTGTCTGTTCAAAGCAGGGGTGGGATGCTATCGGTTCTGCCCAGCTCTATAGAACCTGTAGCTCTGAAGAACAGCAGACAACAAACTGTTCTGTGTTTGCTGCTGTTTGGCCCACCCGCTGCCTGGGCTCTTACGTGTCCTTTATTTCCTGCTTTTTCAACCTCAGCTGCTTTGCATGGCCTAGCTGATATTGAAAAAGTAGGAAAAAAGAGGCTTGTCAAATGCTGCACACCTGTGCGCAGCACTTTTCAGCTGTCCGGGCGGCACAGCTAAAGGTTTTTTTACACATATGCAGAGTGCATGTCTGGCGCACGTGTGCACAAAGCACACGCCAAACATAGTCACCGAACTGGTAGTAACACTGGTTGAATTCCACCACTGGTTCAAAGTTACAATAACACTGAAAAAAGTGACGAATGAGCACTTTTCACACTTACCATTGTTGCAACACTCCCATGATCACATGATCAGAAGCTTGACAACTGTCATGTATTCATGAGAGTTGCTGTAGCCTGGGATCATGTGATCTTCTTTCGTGACCTTCTGACAAAGTAAAGTCAATAGGGAAGTCAGATTCACCTAATAACTATATTACTAACTTAACAACTTTAGTAATTCACTAACAGTCATAAATGCAACAACATTCACTTAACAACTGTCTTGCTTAGCAATAGAAATTTTGGGCTCGCTTGTGGTTATAAGTTGAGGATTAGCTGTACTTTCAGGTAATATATACTGTACATTTCTTTTAATTGCCCATCTAGAACCCTGAAAAGTTAAATCAGTGATGTCACTTACCAGTGACAAATGCATAGCATTTTTTCTGGTGGCCCTTGTTAAATGTTAATCGTTAAATGTCCTAAATGTTAGTGGATGCATGTCTTTGAGTTAGTTGCATCAACATGGGGAGCAATGATGCTACTTTGGCTTTGAGGAAAGTCAAAGAAAGAAATAACTAAGAACTTTTGCATCATACAAGACATCACACAGTTTGACTTTAAAGTTTTCCTAGCGGCCACTCTAGAATAATGTAAGGGACAGTTTGGTGTGGAAGTTAAGGCATCAGTTTAAAAATTAGGGGTGTAAAAAACAGTGAGTTTTAGACCTATCTTAGGCACAAAGCCAGCTGGATGTCTCTGACTCTCTCTCAGCCTTAGGAAGAAGAAAAAAGCAAATCATTTCTGAAAATTTGCCATGGAAACTGTCCAGGCAATGGCCAGTAGTCAGCAATGACTTGCGGGGACCAAGAAAAGTAGATAGATAGATAGATAGATAGATAGATAGATAGATAGATAGATAGATAGACAGACAGACAGACAGACAGACAGACAGACAGACAGACAGACAGACAGACAGACAGACAGACAGACAATGGGTTCATTTTCAAGACTTAGTTCTTTAAGAGATGCAGGGGATAATTCATACTTCATAAGAGAAAATTAGCCAAGGACACTTCCAAGGAAACACATCAATATTTTCACTGAAAAAAAAAAATTCAGATAAATTTTCCAGGAAGAAAATAACCCTTCTCTTTTGATCATAGTATACCTTGTAAAAAAAAAAAGTCAAAGCTTTCCCTGTTTGTCATGTCTGACTCTAGGGCATGATGCTCATCTCCAGCTCTTGGCCAAGGGAGCCAGTGTTGTCCAAAGACAATTCCCATGGTCATGTGGCCAGCATATGCCAAGAAGCATGTAATGTTGTTACCTACCCACCAAGCTGGGGCAAGAAATGGAAGCTCACCCCATTGCGTGGAGCTCGAGTCTCGAACCCGGGTTGTCACTCTCCAGCTGTCAACTCAGCTTACCTTGTAAATCATTGCTATTTTGTAGGAAAAAAAATATGGAATTCCATTTGTAGTACATCTCAGGATACCTATTCTGCAGGTAGTTGGGTTGGCAAGAAATATACAGTCCCCAGCTACAGTCTGGGTGGGTGGATGAAGAGAGAGAAGGAGGAGGAGGAGGAGGAGGAGGAGGAGGAGGAAGAAGAAGAAAGAGGGAGGGAGGGAGGAAGAGAGAGAGAGAGAACATTATAAGCAAATGTTTTTGGGAATATGCCAATATATTGTTTAAACAAGGCTGCAGCCTCTGAATAAGAAACCTTACCCCATTAAAAAGGTTTTTCATTTCAGTCTGCACAGATGAGAAACATAACTATGTTAAAATATTATATGCAATGTGCTGTTCTGAAGTAGACATAACTGTATGTCAAGGTGTCCTTCCAAGTGACAGATAAAATAAGAATGACATAAAGTTATTCACTGAATATTGGCATTTTATATGCCACTCTCTAAGTAAAACTATTATCATTTATCAGAGCTGCTTATAAGAGCAACCATAAATTTGTCATAAATTATTCTGGATATTGCTACTGTCTACAAAGCAGATGGCAGGATGGAAGTGGAAGTGTTATGATTACTGGCTCAAGCAAATTATGAGTCATAAAGTCAACCTTTTTCTCAGAAACTATCTTGACTCAATGCATGCTATGATTTCCTATCTACTCATTTGCTGAATAATTTAAGAGTTAGGAGATCTTGCTTGTTTTAGTGATCCATTTCTCCTAGTGGCACTGATGAAAAACTGTATATAGTTTCATCATCAACCAACAATACACAGCCACCTACATATTCCAAGTCCCTGTATACATAATAATTTTTGTGTATCCATTGATCATTAACAGGAAAACAACATTAGAATATATAGTTTCCCCATTTCATTAAATATGGAGAAATAACGTTACTGTTCGTTTTAAAAATGCAGATCTAAATTTTTATCACAGTTGGCATGGTCTTCCAGTTACAGCACAGTTCTACTTCCACTATATGGCGATCCAGTTATACTCATGTGTATAATCCATCACTCTATTTCCTTTTGGGGCAAACAAGATTATGCAAAGTGCCCAAAAGAATAAGAAATTGTAGGCAAGAAATCATCAAACAAAAGAAAAGATGGGCAATTAATTTATATTAATACTGTTTACTATATTCCTTGTAATTGAAAATAACCCTTACTTCTACCTGCATTCTATATCTTGCTTTATGCATTGACTCCCTCGGCCCTTAATGGTCAAACCAGTTCCCCTTTTTAAGATCTCATCAAAACTATCCAATCACAACTTTCTGGGAGTTACTTTCTTCTGGACCTATTTCACTCTTTGCTTCATATACTGTACTTTTTCTGCAATTTTATTCATATTAATTAATCATTACCATAAAGGACATTCACTTTAGTACTGAGTCAAGATTTAATTAATACCAAAGCATTCTGTTTTACTATAGAACATTAAGTATTCCTGTCTTACTCTGCCTTTATGTTTAACCTGATATACCTAATTCTCCCTTCCAGAAACATGTTCTTAGATGCAGTTATTTTTACTTCTTTCAACATTCGTATCCTGCAACAAATACATATCATGTTATAATTGTGAACTTAATTTGAATACCTTGAATTTTTTAAAATTTCCCATTTTTAGTGGACATTTCATCATTTAACTAATCATGTATAGTTAACGATTTTTCACTCCATTGTCTCTGTCAAATGTAACTACCCTTGTCTTTTATGCATTAATTTTTACCAGATTTTCCACCATAATTAAGGCACCAGGCTAGAAAATTGGAAGACCATGATTTCTAGACCATTGTTTAGCAAAACATCCATTAGGTGTTATCAGAAATATCAAACAGTTTATATCTGGTCAAGTAGGCTGACTTTATATTCCTTTCTTTTGTTCTGAACAATCTTGATCTTTAAATCATTGATATGCCATCATCTTTAAATCATTCCTATGGCATCATAGGATTTAAATTTTCATAATTCTTTGACATTTAAAAGAGTAGTCAGAGCTTTCACCAATCTTCTTTATATTGTAAATCCCACAAAAACCATTATCCAGGATTTCTTGTCATAATTGTTTCATATCTAGACCCTTTTTCTTGCTTTGTTTTTTATATTTCCAATTTTATAATCTAAATTTTTTGACTTCCATGCTGTCAAACACTATAGTCTAGATCTTTCTATGATTAGATTTTGGTACTGAAAAGTATTCCTGGCTTAACCATTGACATCTCAATTTATACTATATTGCTTCTAAAAATATACACTGAAGAATTAAGATTTGTAAGAAAAATAGAAAAAAAACATATATTATATTATGGTATGGTATAGTATAGTATGTATGGTATGGTATGGTCTCATATCGTATCGTATCGTATTGGTATAAGTATTGTATTATATTATATTGTATTATATTCAGGATATTTAATATTTGTTTTCTTCAAAGATAGCCACCCACAAGGCAGAATATATAGTATGTAATTAACTTTTAGCCCCAAACTTATGCAATCTATACAGTTGCATAATACAATTTAACCAACAGCATTAAAATATTAAAAATGATGAAAGTTTCTTGGCAAATGTACGAATCAGTACAAGAATTTTTCTTTGGGGTTTATTTCAATGGGAAAGAAAAGAAAAGGAGAGAGGGATAAGCTTGGCCTCAATTTCCCCATGAAAATTTACACAGTTTAAATTAGGTTACTGTACTCTCTTTGTAGAGCAGAACAGTAGAGTTTTTGTAAAATACTTTGATATCAAGTTATATCTATCAGTTGTTAGTAGTAAAGCATACTGATTCATCTAAGAAGAATCAAATGCCTACGTGGTTTGTTGTTCTTGATGAATGAAGTTATAACCACACAATTCTTCAATAGTTGTAGGTAACGAGCATCAGTGGATAGAAATATGAGATTTGGAAAGATTTACAGAGAAGAGAATTAAAAAGAGAAGAGGTTGAAGTTAATCAACATAAACAAAGGAATCCTAGTGTTGAGTTTCTGCAAATAGCATCCCTTTATAACATTGTTATTATTCCACTTAAAAATTCAGTCAGAAAGAAAAGAGTTGGTTTTTCTTCATCCATTCCATCAGGTTTCATCTAACATTACATAAAATATAATGTAACTGATATTTCATATAACGTTATATAACATATAACATAACTGATGGGAGGGTCTAACCAGAGATGGTATTCAGCAGGTTCTGACCAGTTTTGAAGAACCGGTAGCGAAAATTTTGAGTAGTTCAGAGAATTGGCAAATACCACCTCTGACTGGAGATTTTACAGTATCCTTCCCCTGCCATGCCCACCAAGCCACGCCCGCAGAACCGGTAGTAAAAATTGAATCCCACCACTGGGTCTAACATTGTTAAACTCCCTACAGTTTGCCTAACAAACAAATAGGTCAGCAGATGATGCTGTCAGTATGACACTGCACTATATCTTGCAACATTCTGAATCCCTGGGGACTTATGCACACATCCTTTTTGTAGACTTTAGCTTGCCATTCAAAACCTTCATTCCAAAAATTCTTCACTCTAAACTCAGCTCACTCAGCTCTCTGTGCCTGTTCATATTTGTAGTTGGATCATAAGTTTTTTGACAGATGGGTAGCAACAGGTAAAACTAGGGAAAATTACAGGTAGTACTTGGGCAATTAGCGCGGGCTGGGTGCTCTTTCTGTTGCTTCTCTTCCTCTATACCAATGACTGTATCTCAAAGAAACCATGTGTTAAAGTACCAAATTTGCAGATGATACAACGATACTTGACCTCATTTGAGTTGGTGATGAGTCTGCATATAGAAGGGAGGTTGAACAACTGATCCTATAGCCAGAACAATAAGGAGATGAACATGCTTAAAACTGTAAAGATGAGAATGGATTTTAGGAGCCATTCTATTCTGTTCTGTTCTGTTCTGTTCTGTTCTGTCCTATCCTATTAGTTCTTACTATATTCAATAGCAAAGTTTCAGCAATAGAGTCCTTCAAATTTTTGTTTTCTATAATCTCCCAGGATTTCAAATGGACACTTAATATTAGAACCATCATTAAAAAGACACAACAAAGAATGTTCTTCCTGCATCAATTCAGAAAGTTCGGATTGCCCCAGGAGCTGTTGATATAATTTTACAGAAGAATTATTGAATCTGTAATTTGTACTTCTATAGCTGTCTGGTTTGGTACTGCAAACAAACAAGACAGTTACAGACCAACAAAGAGTTAAGAGTACAGAAAGAACAATTGCAACCAACAAATAGTTAAGACTGCAGAAAGAACAACTGTAACCAGCTTGCCCTCCATAGAAGAACTGCACTGTGTATTTTATGGGTAGGAAAGAGGGCTGTGAAGATATCTACATCCTGGACATAAACTGTTTCAACTCCTTACCTCAGGATGGTGCTTCAGAGCATTGCATGCCAAAACAACTGGATGCAGGGATAGTTTTTTTCCCTTTGTGCCATCAATCTGTTACACACCTAATTGTCACAGGGCTGTCTAATGTCTATGTATATTCCACTAATGGGAGAAGATGACAAAGAAGTAATAGACAATAGAAAGAAAGTAGAACTGGTTAATTCATACTTTACATCTGTCTGCCATGTTTGCCTTAAAATAAGACCCGGTCTTATTTTCTTTTGGGCCCTGAAATAAGTTTATTTTTGGGGAGGTCTTATTTTTTTGATGAGCAGGAGGTGGCGATTGCCAGGGCTGATGGGAGTGGGAGCATTGCTACCACTGGCCCAACCCTCTGTCTCTCCATCTACTTGATGGCAGCCAAAATGGGCCAAGCCCCACCCTCCGCCACCCTCTCTCCTTACTGGTCCTGCTGCTGCTGGGACACTGGACTCTTTTTGTGCCAGTGGATCATTTTGCAGCAGAATGCCACAAGACTCATTGCACCAATGGAGTCACTCTTGGAAGGACATAGCAAGACTCATTGCACTGGTAGAGCCGCTTTCAGAAGGATGCCGTGAGGCTCATCACCCTGGTAGAGCTGCTTGTGGCAGGATACTGTATAGTGTGTTGTGGCATTGTTCATGTGAGCAACTCCACTGGCACAATGTGCTTCGTGGTGTCTGACTGCAAGTGGCCAAAAGTGGCTACAGAAGAAGTTGGGCACGACAAGTGGGAGGCTTTGCTGCGGTGGTCCTAAGGTAAGCTGATGTGGAGTGCATGGGGCACCTCAAATCCCCCACTCCCATACTAGCTTGATTTTTACACCTGTGCCTCACCCAACCTTGTATGGATGATGGGCAGGGCTTATCTAGGGTTTATTTTTTGGGGGGTAGGGCTTATATTAGGCACAGACATGAAAATCGGACTAGGGCTTGTTTTCAGGGTAGGTCGTATTTTTGGGGAAACACAGTACTTCCATGACACTGTCTTCATGCAAAAAGAACAACTCTTTTTGAATTAAATTAAAATCAGAACAATAAATGACAGGTTAAGAATTCAATTAAAAGAAGCAAAAATCCAGTAAAAGGACATCTGTCAATTCTAGATGGATTCTTTTTGGTAAGTTGAATATTGTTTTCTTTTTGTGTGAAGAAGATGAAAAGTATGAATTAAGCTTTATCTCTACTGCCCATTGCTTCTTTGCCATCTTCTACCATTAGTGGATTGTTTGACTTTTTTCTTGTTTTTAATATTTGTTGGAAATCTTACTTCATTCATTTTCTAACTTCATCTTTGCAGGCTCAAGTTATTCATTGGTTTTCTGCCTTGGTCATGTGGGCCTCTTTCCATTTTTTGTACTTGTCCTTTTTTTTCAGTCAGTTGATCTGAGAGTTCTTAGTGAAATCATACTGGTTTTTTTTCTTGGTTTTGTTTTTCTTTTTTACTGGTATTGAACTGGACTGGGCTTTTAAAATGGTAATTGCTGTACTTCCCACTCTCCACCATGGCATTTTCCTCTGCATACTATTCTTAGCTTGTTACTAGCATGTTATGCTTAGCTTGTTTCTGTATTTGTTTAATAAATGTATATGGCCACCCGTCTCACTAAATATGATTCTGAGTGGCCTTCTACCAACAATTAAAACAATATTACAGTCCTTAAAAGTGTTAAAAGATAAATAGAAATAGCATTTAGACTTATATACTGCTTCACAGTGCTTTACAGCCCTCTGTAAGCAGTTTACAGAGTCAGCGCATTGCCCCCAACAATCTGGCTCCCCATTTTATCTACCTCAGAAGGATAGAAGTCTGAGTCAACCTTGAGCCAGTGAGAATTGAACTATAGAACTGTTGGCAGCCAGCAGTCATCAGAAGTAGTTTGCAAGACTGTGTTCTAACCACTATAACACAATGGCTAAAAAAAAAAAAAGCAACATTGTCAAAGAAGAAGGTTCATCTAAATATAATATAATCAGGACTTAGATTCTCCAATGGCAGCTGCTGAGAAACTCACATTTTTTGTTCCTTTGGAATAGCTCTGTGTGATGCGACTAACCTTAACCTGGGGGGAATAATGGTCAAGAGGGCAGGAGTTGCTGGAGGAAAGAACCACCATCTGGTTCTACAACTCCTACAACTTCTCCTTCCTTCTGGATTTAATAGAATATATATGATCAGGAAGAGACAAATGCCTAAAATTGCAGCAACTCCTACACTACACCGCACATATTGTTAATTGTTTGAATATTCACCATCCTTCATTGTAAATCAGTATGACCTTGAAACAAGGCTCTCTCTCTCATTAAGCAAGAACACCTGTACAATATGGTTTATTTTTCTAGGTCCCAGTAAAGAATTTCTAACTTTGAATAAGGATATTACAATTATGTTTCTTGATTTTAATGTATAGTTTATACATACAGTTTGTTTCCTACTTCAAAATGTAGTAGTTGAGATTTATGGCTTTCAATATTTGGCATAAAAGTCCTTGAAGGATCCTTTATTCTAACAGTACAAAACTTCCATATTATTTCATGTCACAGTAACTGCACTTTACACACAAAGTTTTTTTTATATATCTAATTATTAAACATATCCTGAATAATTAAATAATCCAAGTTCTAGATGTATAAATACAGTAAAATTTTAATTTAAAGCAATTTCAGTTCCTCTTTAGTTTAAGGGTGAGGCATGTATGTTTGACTCCTATCCGTGCTTATGTTAATTGAACACCTGCAGTGGGCTTAAGCAGTATGTGAGAATCAGCCTTAGGAAAGAAAACTTATTCCCTATTTGTCTTATTCCCCCATACTAATGCATATTCATGCCCTGCAAATCTATTTATTTAAATTATTTAACCTTGCCTGACATACAGTAGTAGCTATGCATTTTACTTAATTTTATACATAAATGTTATACAGCAGACTTGGAGAACGTCTGTCTAAATGTAATTGTGTAAAATATTATGTGAATTATTTTATTGAACATCTGCAGGCAAGGGTTTACTTGAAAATACAGCTTACAAAATTTTAAATAGAAAGCTAGTTATCTAGAAAATTTACTCATGCCTTATATATAGTTGTTTTAATAATAATAAAAACAATTATTTACTTGGACATTGAATTTGCTACATATATGTTTTAATTTCATAATAAGCAAATATATATTATGACTTAGTTTCATAAGAACCAAATATATATTAGAATAAAATAGCAGCATATTTTTCTATCATTCTATTTACATTTAACTCAAAGCCATATACCACTTAATTTTAGAGATTGTGAATAGATTTGAACTGAAACATTTGTTCTCCTGAGCAAGATACAACAAAACAGTTCCTTGACTTTTTAATAATTAAGCTTAACATATTAAAACTGCTACAATTTTGCACAACTTTCTTCAACTGATGGCACATTACTAGTTTGAATTACAGGCTAATATAGTCTGTTTTCATCACTTTAATATGGCATCATTACTACTGACATTTAGAAAGACAATTTAGAGTTTTATTTTAAAGAAACAACTGCATTTCCTAGAAACCCACATGAATAAGGCAGATTTAATAAAATATTCATTGCAGTGATATATATTTTCTTTAACCCATCTTATTCTAAAAGTTAGAGTTACCAAATTTGGACTTGAATGAGAGGGAGTTTCAGGGCTATAGATCAAAGTAAGATGTCACATCCCTCAAAACTTTGAAGAAGGCAATGGAGAATCATTTTCATGCTGACACTAAGAAGACTGCCTAGATATCCTTTTATTGACACCAGCAACTGAGTTTGACTTGGGGATACCTTTTCCTTTAGTTTATTTCTTAAAAAATCCTTAGATTGGAAAATCATGTCACTACAAGTGGAATTAATAGTCTTTTTAGTTTCTAAATCTAGCACAGAAATTGGCACCAACGTCCTATCTTTGGTTCAAAAACATAAAGTAATATTTGACATCTGGGAAACGTTATGAGATATAGCTAACACATGCCTTAACTCCTCAACTCCTTTAAAAGTGTGAAATTTAATGATGGCTTTCTTCAGAACATTGTCTCTTCTTTGTGACAATTTGGAGTAATTAATTAATCATTAAAACCATTTCAATGCTGGCCAAGGGATGCATAACAATACATTACATAGGATATTAAATTATAGTCTTATTATTTACAACAGACACATTTATTAGTATGAAATGTTGCCCAAGAGTTCCATCCAATAAATATTTCTTTTTTTTTTTCATTCTTCCATACTTAATTAATATTATTTTACTTTAAGAAGCAACAAGGACAGCATTCCATGCTGAGATGGCTGGGTCTTATGGGATTTATACAATGCATCAAATACTGAAGCTGTTAAAAAAATACCATTTTAAGGAGCATTCTGTATATGGATGCTAGAACAATTTGATAAATATTAGACTAAAAAAAATGAAACTTCCTCTTCCTCTTAATTTAGAGTTTGAAACTTTCAGCTCTATTTCCCCTCCAAGGCGTTTTTAATGTAATTATGAATAAATTCCAGTGCTCCTCCAGCTTTTCAGCCCTTGAAGTCCTATCGACAACAGAACTAATATCTAATTATTTCTTGATGTCATCCTTAAACAGGAGCAAAATTATACTTTTGTCATATCTTAACCTATAAGCCAACAATAACTTATTTCGAAGGAAAATGACCACTATGCATATTTGAAGAATGACCCACTTATGATAAGCCTTTGACCTTTTGTACAATCTATGAAGAATAATAAGCTCACCATTACATTGCTCCAGCTTTTTAAATCAGTTTTTTTTTAAAAAAGGGGGGGATGCTTACAGAAAGAAAAACAGAATTCAAAAAAAACAAGATAACATTCCCACCAGCTTCCCACCAGGGATGTTCTGTATCTCCGAAAAGAGTTATAATTCTTGTGCTAATCTGAAAGGCTGGCTATAATTGATGTTGCAGTTGATATTCTCAATAAAATATAAGGAATGATTTTTTTTTTTAATTTAAAGCCAAAATGTGCCTGCATGCATATGCATTTTGATGCTTTAACTATGAGAATCTCTATATAGTTTTGGCCATTGCTTTCCTGGGAGAGAAAGATGGGAAACTGCAGCAGCAGGATAATTGTTTATTTTTTATTTTATTTATTTGTTAAAAGCTTACAATACAACAGAAACAAGAATAAACATAAATTTAAATACAAGAAATAGGAACTAATAATTGGGGACAATAGGACAGAGACGATAGGCACAATTGTGCGTTTATGCACATCCCTTACAGACCTCTTAGGAAGGGGATGAAGTCAACAGAGGTTTGTTTGAGGGTAAAGGAGTGGGGGTTTGAGCAGGTGACAACAGAATCAGGTAGTGAGTTCCAGACATTGACCACTCTGTTGCTGAAATCATGCTTCCTGCAATCGAGTTTGGAGTTGTTTACATTTAGTTTATATCAGTTGTGTGCTCTTGTGTTGTTGTGGTTAAAACTGAAATATTCATTAACTGGTAAGACGTTGTAACATATGATTTTATATACTATGCTTAAGTCCAATCTTAGCCAGCATAGTTCAAGGTTGTTTAAGCCTAGAATCTCAAGTCTGGTGGTGTAGGGTATTCTGTTGCAAACAGAGGAATGTAGTACTCTTCTGGTAAAATACTTCTGTACTCGCTCAATTGTATTTATGTCTGATATACAGTGTGGATTGCATACAGCAGAACTGAATTGTCCAAGGGGAGAGGGTGGTAGACTACAATTCTGCCTCAATAAATAGAAAGTTATTGCCAAAATATCTTATGTCTGATCTGGGTTTTCTTAGTCTAAAATGACATCAGTAGTGGGCAGAAATAACGTAACAGTACAGTGCAAATGTTTTCCCATCATCACACATAGTTGAAAACAACGTGTAAGTTATGTCACTAAATACCTTAAATAAGCTTCTAGTTTAATTATTTATTTATTTGCCTTAAAGGCAACAGAGCCTCAGTAAGACTAGTGTACCCTTTTTGGGGAAAAGCATTTATATTTGCTTAAATTTATTTACTTTGTACATGCAAATTGAAAGCATTTATTGTGGTGCATTCTGGGAAATGTGGATGATTTTATTTTTTTAGACAGGGAACAGAAAAAGAAGCAAACTTCAATTTTGTTCTTTTTCTCCTAAGAGAAACTATTTACCATTTTTCTCCCATATCTTGAAAACATTGTGCTCCACAAGGTCATTTTTAAGCTGCATAATTATAATACAAATTGGTTTTCAGCTACTGATCAGCACAAAGGCATGTACCTAAGAAAATAATGCTAGCAGGTATGTGTCTTTAGACACATTTCTATAACAGTTAAATTAGTAACAATTATAAGAACTATTAGCATTGCCTAAAGCAAAGGTGGTTAGTGAGAAGCATGATAAAGAAATTTTAGACTGTAGAATTATTTCCCCAAATCCAAGGTCAGTCACTCATTCTACAGAAAAGATGGTTTATATTTTTAAATATTTTTTTTCTAAAAGGATGCAACTGATTCAACTCGAAGGTTTATATAAGACAAAAGTTATTGTTTTCTATTTTGATGTACATAATACATATATTATTGTGCATTTTTTCTTAATGCGCTTTCAACAGACATCCAGTTTTGGTCACCACAATATGAAAAAGTTGTTGACACTCTGGAAAGTCTATAAAAATAACAACAGAATAACAGATTGGAAGGTATCTTGGAAGTCTTTTAGTCCAACTTTCTGATCAAGCAGGAGACTCTATAGGATTTCAGACAAATGGCTGTCCAATCCCTTCTTGGAAGCCTTCAATAATGGAGCACCCACAACTTCTGAAGGTAGGCCCTTCCACTGTTTAATTGATCTATCAGGAAATTTCTTCTTATTTCTAGGTTGAGTAGTTTCTCCTTGATTAGTTTCCATCCGGTGCTCCTTGTCTTATCTTCAGATACTTTGGAGAATGGGCCGACCCCCTCTTCTTTGTGGCAGTCCCTCAAATATTGGAACATTGCTAATTTGCAATTTACCTATTGCAAGAAGGAATCAGGTACCATTTTTTAAGACTAATCAATTCTATTAAAAGACAACCTTTTATGACCTAGTAATGAATGCATGGAAAGGTTAAACTGTTCTACAATTTGAAAAAGGACAGAGGTAAGAGATGGTGGAAGGGAGCAGATCCTGGTTAAATGATGGATTGTATAACCTACTGTAGCTTGGTTCTCAGACTGTGCAGATAACTCTTCAAACTATCTTTTTTTTAATGCCTGACTTCTGAATTTGGAAACATGTTGTTAATTCATTTATTTATAGTAAACTCTTCTGCCAGATGGCACTGTGACACCATTCAATGTAACACATGAGACTATAATAGCATATTATAATATTTAAAGATGATACAAGCAACAAGAAGCTGCCAATAAATTGCATAAAAAAGAAGTTAGAAATGAAATGATCAGGTAGATTAAAATGATGGTATACCTTAAAAGGATCTGTGATTAATTAAAATCCAAGTGGACACAAAAAACAGTTGGATATGACCTGCCACCTAAAGTATAATAAATAAGTCAGGTAAAAATGTGTGGAAAAGGAATGCGAGATCTGGCATTAGAAAGACCACAAAGACATGACTCCAGTTCTTATTTTTATTTTTAACTTGAAATAAGGCACCTTAATTAATTGGCAATGCAATCTTTATTTTATCACACTTTACATTCCTCTGGCAAGTACATCCATAATTCATAATGATTGCAAAAATAAAATTAAAGAGCTTGAAAACAGGCAGAAGTTGATGGCAGACTGGGAAGTTGAACATATAAAAGCAACATTTCCAAAGTTATACAGTTTTCTTAATGGACTCTTATTTATTGGCTGGAAGCAATGCATTTACTTGATTTCCAGCTATACATGTTTTGCATATTAGTTATATTCCTTGGGGATGATACCTTCAGCCCAAGAAAGCAAAATAATATACTAAAAGTTCCTGTTGCAAATCAGTTAGAAAGTCCCTTACCATTACTTAAAAGCATTGGGTTCAAATGTAATTTAAATAATAACATAATAATAATAATAATAATAATAATAATAATAATAATAATAATAATAATAGTTGTTGTTGTTAGCGTTAGCGTTAGCGTTGTTGTTGCTGCTGCTGTTGCTGCTGTTATTGCTATTGCTATTTCTATTGTTGCTATTATTGCTATTATTGCTATTGTTATTGTTATCATCATCATCATTATCATTATTATCTCTTTTATTCATTAAACATGAAACTCAGTCAACTGAACATTTAAAAATGTATCACAAATATACTCTATTACATTACCATCATATTGTTAAGTCACTGGTTCAGAATTGGAGTACTGATTCTCAAGATAAATAATGTTGACAAGCAAAGTTGAGAAAGACAGATTGTTTTCATCTGACTTCAGATGATACAGCATATTGACAGTGCATAATTGGAAAGATGGAAGGGAAAAGGAGGAGGAGGAGGAGGGGATGATAGAAAGGAGATTTATACCTTCATTTCATTTTATAACTATAATGACATGTATCATTTTGTTAGCTTAAAATCCCAGAAGGTTTTATCAAAATCTAACTAAAGAAAATTGACATTTTAGGAAGAATTGAAGAATCAAAGTCTGGTATCAGATTTTGGTATGTAAAATTCAAATTAATGGACGAAATCCATTCTTACATTTGAGAATATGCATGTTTCTCTTTTCTTGATTCACAGACACATATTAAAATATACTAGTGTCACTCCTCAATCCTTTATTGCAGTTTTTTTAAGCAGTGGAAAGACAACAGGGGGAAAGTAAACTCTATTTCACTGAAGAAAGCTGTTCTGTCAGCTGGAATTCATTGGGTGCCACCCATAATTTAGATTGTCACATTATAGTCAGGTGTAAAGAGTGCACAGACTGCTGTATCTGTGCGTAAAGAAAATTTAAACTATAGTCTAATGACAGCCCTATTTACAGCTATGAGAGAAGCCCTCTCTTTGTGCACATAATTTAAATTTGGAAAGTGCAGTTAAGAGAAAACAGCAATCTTCCCTCTCTGTGATGGGAACCTCGTATATTCCAAATGAGTTCTTTTAAATTGATTAAAACCATTGACCAAAAGCAAAATGTGAAGCACTTGTTATTGCTGGCTTTCTGCTTGGATTGCACATTGGTGAATGGTATTGCACTGTGCTGTATATTTGACGATGAGGTTGTGAAAACAAACAGAATCAAAGCATAGCCAGTATAGCCTGAAGGTGACAAGAATATCTGCCAGCCAGGACAGATACTGCTTAGCTTTTCTTGGTATTTTAACGTTAAATCAAATACTACAGAGATGCAGCAGTTCTCTGTTATTAATATATTGCACTAAGAAGAATAGCACTAAACTATGTTCATCAGATTGAGAAAGCACAGATGAACCATTGATGCTTTGTTCATCCCTATGAGAGGATGGAACTCACCCTGAATATTTATATTTTCAAACAACAAGCATATGTTTATTGCCATTTACAAGATAACAGATAATCAGAGTTGAAAGGGACCTTATAGGTCATGTAGTCCAACCCCCGCCCAAGCGGGAGACCCTACACCATTTCTGACAAATGGCAGTCCAATCTCTTCTTGAAAGCCTCAAGTGATGGCGCTCCCACAACTTCCAAGGGCAAGCTGTTCCATTGGTTGACTGTTCTCACTGTCAGAAAGTTTCTCCTTATTTCCAGATTAAATCTTCCTTGTTCAGTTTCCATCCATTATTCCTTGTCTGGCCTACAGGTGCTTTAGAAAATAGCTTGACATCTTCCTTTCTTTGGCAGCCCCTCAAATATTGGAATACTGCTGTCATGTTTCCCCTGGTCCTTCTCTTCCCTAGACTAGCTATGCCCAATTCCCATAACAGTTCTTCATATGTTTCAGTCTCCAGTTCCCTAATCATCCTGGTTGCTCTTCTCTGTACTTTTTCTAGAGTCTCAACATCTTTTTATAGTGTGGTGACCAAAACTGGATGCAGTACTCTAGGTGTGATCTTACTAAGGCTTTACAGAGTGGTATTAGTATTTCACTTGATCTTGATTGTATCCCTCTGTTATGCAATTTAGGATTGCATTGGCTTTTTTGGCTGCTGCTGCACACTGCTGGCTTCTTCAACTTCATTGTTGGCAAAAGAAGAGACAAAGGAAGTCCCCAGCATAATCAAAGTATCAGACTAAGTTAGTCATTGGATAGAAAGGGTTGAAGCTTCAGCTGGGAGATAGAAAGTGTCCATGGAAAATCCCTTTGAAATGATATTAATGCATTCATGAAATCACCCAAAGTCAAACAACTACAATTTCATAATAAAGAAATGTTAGTAAGACAATCTGGGGTGTGTTATTCCTCCTAGTCCAGACATACTTTGAGCCTAACACGTGATTCTTTCCATTGAATTACTTGATTATAACAATCTCAGGCAGTGCTTAGCAATATATTTTTTTGTGAGATGAAAAGGAGAAAATGGTGAAGAGCACCTCATGCTTTCTACTCCTGAAACAATGAGATGCTGTTTTGGGAAATGATCCAAAATTGGGAAACATTGCAACAGATTTTATAAACTGTGATAGGAGACCTAGGAAGTATAATCAATATCTGAAACCAGTTGACTGTTAGGGCTGCTGGGTTTTAAATTGGCCTCTAAAGTGGTCCTTTAACACAATAAAGTAAAGCACAGATCATAAGATGTGATATAGTGTTTGATCAACATGCTGTGAAAATCTGTACCTGCTCATTTCTGGAGATCAAGCTATTATAAAAAAAACATATTCTCCAGCAATTCACCAACAACTGAAAAAATGACTATGACTTGATAGTTGGGCCACCAGATTCAGATAAAAGAAGGAAGGAAGGAAGGAAGGTAGGTAGGTAGGTAGGTAGGTAGGAAAGAAGGAGAGAATGAGAGAAAGAGAAAGAAAGAGAGAGAAAAAAGAGAAAGAAAGAGAGAAAAGAGAGAGAGAGAGAGAGAGAAAGAAAGAAAGAAAGAAAGAAAGAAAGAAAGAAAGAAAGAAAGAAAGAAAGAAAGAAAGAAAGAAAGAAAGAAAGAAAGAAAGAAAGAAAGAAAGAAAGAAAGAAAGAAAGAAAGAAAGAAAATATCTCTTCGTGGCAATGGAGATATGGCTAGAGTAGGAATCCAGTATGATCTTCATGATATTGTATAGGTGCATTTTCAACTGATATCACAATGGAGAGGTAGTCAGTCCTCAAATAAATTCCACAAGAACTGAGTCTTCACAATCTACTGTAAAGCCATGATAGTAGAGTTGCTCTTATCTTGAAGGACAAGGTATTACAGAGCTACCACAGATCATTGCCAGTTTTGGCCCTTTACTTAGGTCTGGTCCTTCAGAGGCCACTAGCATTGCTAATTTTAGAATGTTTTTCATGTAAAGAATAAGAGTAACCTGAGTAGAATATAACAGAGTTATGAGTAACCAATTTATTGGTCTCATGACAAAATGGTAAGTGAAAAGTTAACAGCCCTTGGCAAGGGACTTCTTAAAATATTCACCAAAACCAGTCCTGTTCAATGTGGAGAAAGTAAAACTGTACAAAAAGTAAAGATATGAGACAATAGCAACAGCACTTAGACTAATATACCACTTTACAGTGCTTTACAGCCCTCTCTAAGGGTTTTACAGAGTCAGCATATTGCTCCCAAACAATCTGGGTCCTCATTTTATCGATTTTGGATGGAAGGCTGAGTCAACCTTTAGCCTGGTGAGGTTCGAACTGCCAAATTGCAGGCAGCAGAAGTAGCCTGGAGTACTGCATTCTAACCACTGTGCCACCATGGCAGAAGCAAGCATCTTTACTACATAGAAAAGCTCTTTAATTACCTCTAAAACAATTGCTAGGTTGGACATTAAGGACTGAAAGGTAATGTTAACAGAATGTGGTGATATAGCTATGATCATGGTATAGGGTCGCAGTTGTTCTGTAAACTTTTGTATCGCCACAGAATTGTTTATTTACCTATAGTGTACTGTAGCATCACTGGAGAAGAACTGGTAAGGAGATGTATTGATGAAGTTCACTTTTTCTCTTTCATAAGATGGAACTCTTCCACACTCAAGCTGGCTTAAAAACGCTGGCTTAAAAAGCTGCTGCAAAATGGAATGTAATCATTCTCCCTTTTAGCCTTTTATCTGTTTTGCTATTTATAACAATAATGATAAAGAGACAAACATGAGCTCCCTAATCTGTCACCTACAAAGGGGAGGAGAGTAATGTTAGAAGCAACGTGAAAAAAAAAAGAACATAGTGGTAAATAGTGAACTATCTAGGTTCCTAAGCAGGGGTGGGATTCAAAATTTTTAACAACCGGTTCTGTGGGTGTGGCTTAGGTGGTAGGCGTGGCTTGGTGGTCATGTGACTGGGTGGACATGGCTTGGTGGTCATGTTATTGGTTGGGTGTGGCCAACTCAATATCACTCACATTGAGGCATCTCCTTGTCTGGCCTCTCATGACTGGGGATGCTGCAACAGTCGTAAGTGTGAAAAATGGTCATAAGTCACTTTTTTCAGTGCCATTATAACTTTGAATGGTCACTCCACACAAGCAAAGTACCAGCAAAGGAGGGGAAAAAAACTCCAGAGAAGTTCCTGAGACAGGAAATCTAGTCCTGCCAAGAATGTAATAAGGGTTAACAGAGAGGCAGTTTCTGTAAGCAACACCAGAATGTTTCCTTCCTGCCTTCCTTACAGGATTAGGCCAGTAATTTCTTCTAACAACTGGTTCTCCGAACTGCTTAGAATGTTAACAACCAGTTCTAGCGAATAGGTGCGAACTGGTAGAATCCCACCCCCGTTCCTAAGTTTTTTGCGAAGATATGAGATGTTGTATGTTGGAGCTGATGTCTTATTTAAAAATATCCCAGCAGTACATAATTGTGAGGAAGTCACTGAAGAGAGGTACTATCAGATCTTTCATATATGTTGTGCTATATGTCCCACTGTGTGAAATATAACAAGTTAGCTTTTCCCAGATCTCTTCCTCTTGGAAGGATCGTGGTTTACCCTGGCTACAAGGGATGTTCCTCTGCTGCTGGGCCCACTTGGCAGAGCTCTTTAGTAAGTTTGCACATTAGAGAAGGCAGAGCAAAAGGAGTGGAGAAACAAAGAATCCTTATCACAGAACAGTCTATTTTTGAAAACCTCTAGCGATAAAGCACCCACAATTCCAGGAGGGAAACTGTTCCATTGATTAATTGTTCTCACTGCCAGGAAATTCCTCCTTATCTCCCTTTACTAAGCTTTCACCCACTGCTTCCTCCCTGCTTCATGTACAACTCATGAGATGGGGGACATCCACCACTGTCCTTTGGGTTTATTTTTGATGACATTTCAGATATATTCCTTAGGTTATTTACCTGCTTATCTGTGGCACTGACCAGTACAATAGGCAGTTTTACAAAAAAAACCCTCTAAATCCCAAACAGAAATGCAGAGACTTTCTATAAAACGACAATGAATACAAAGTCCCTACCAATAATGAGTAAAAATAAGATTCATCAAGGACTAAAGCAAGAATAAAATACTTATGTCAGATTCATTTAGTTGTTTTGTTCCTTTTGAATCATTAACGACTCACGCCATAGTAAGCATAATGTTAAGGTTGTACCCAAAGCAGGTCCATTATCTTCATTAACTACTATACCTATAAAATATCTTAATTAATACAACAGCTAAAACCTAATTTGCTGTAATTTTCTATTACTTTAGTATACTATTAAAACAGTAAACATTTCTGTTCCTTGTTTTCCATCATACTTAGTGATGCAATGCTTAGCAGTCAAAATGCAGGAAGTAGAAAATGTCATTATAATTTTGTTCCAAAAATCTATTGCATATACTCTTCCATGTGTTGTAACGCCTCTTAACAGAATCACCTCTCTGGCATGTTAATGTAACCCTGGGTGAACTACAATGTTTGTAAGTGGCAGACAAAAATCCCCACCCAACAATAAAAGGAAATCAGTTTTCTATTAACCTAAAATGCAGTCCAGCTCTACAGAATGTAATCCATTTTCTGTGGTTTAAGCCACTGGAGCTCAATTATAATCTGATATGAATAATGTAAAAAGCAAAGAAGTGAAGCGCTTCATTGGCAGTGGAAGTATAACCCACGCTTATATTAAATATAGATAAAAATGAACGCAAGTGCAAAATCGCTAAAATGCACTTGGGGCAGCATCAGCCCTTACAAAGCATCAAAGCAACCTTTACAATGTTGTGTCACCTCATACAACATTGCTTAATTGCACTTAAGAATTTAACATGCCACGGAAATTGGAATCGTTTGTGTGCCCTGCGGACAAATTAACTTATCTTCTCAAAAGTAAGCTTAGAAGAATTTTAGAGAAATAATAGATGACACAGCAGAGAAGAGTACTTTATCTGCCTTTTTGGTTGCAGCATCAAATGTACATTTTTTAAGGAACTAAGAAGTAGGTTTTATAATCTTGCTTAGTGGAAAAGGACAGTAAAGTAAAACTTAGGCAATGTAATATTTTCTGATCAGTCAGAAACAGAGAAAAACTCTACACCAAAGAATGAAAACTGCTATAATTTTTATAACTCATTCTTGTAGTTCTTTCTAGGGAACAGTCTAAAGAACAATGGTTAATTTCACTTTCTTTTTGGCTTCTCTTGCAGAAGTGCTGAAAGCAAGGAGGGAAGCCACAGAATATCAGAGTTGTAAGCAGGGGTGGGATTCAAAATTTTTAACAACCGGTTCTGTGGGGGTGGCTTAGGTGGTGGGTGTGGCTTGGTAGTCATGTGACTGGGTGGACATGGCTTGGTGGTCATGTTATTGGCTGGGCGTGGCCAACTCAATATCACTCACATTGAGGCATCTCCTTGTCTGGCCTCTCATGACTGGGGATGCTGCAACAGTCGTAAGTGTGAAAAATGGTCATAAGTCGCTTTTTTCAGTGCCATTATAACTTTGAATGGTCACTCCACACAAGCAAAGTACCAGCAAAGGAGGGGGAAAAAACTCCAGAGTGTTTTCCTGAGACAGGAAATCTAGTCCTGCCAAGAATGTAATAAGGGTTAACGGAGAGGCTGTTTCTGTAAGCAACACCAGAATGTTTCCTTCCTGCCTTTCTTACAGAATTAGGCCAGTAATTTCTTCTAACAACTGGTTCTCCGAACTGCTTAGAATGTTAACAACCCAGTTCTAGTGAATAGGTGCAAACTGGTAGAATCCCACCCTTGGTTGTAAGGGTCCTTGGAGGTCTTCTAGTCCAGACCTCTGCTCAAGCAGGAAACCCTATACTATTTCATACAAATGACTGCTCAGTCTCTTTTTAATAGACTCCAATGATGGAGAACCCACAACTTTTGAAGTCAAGCCAATCTGTTCCAACCAAACCTCTCAAGGATGCAATTCTGTTGGAGGAATTGTGAAAATAGAAATGATAGCCATAGATTCTTTGATAATTATATCTATGCCTGTATAAATAACTGTTCTATAGAAATGAAGGCCTTAAATGCACAAAAGCTGGGGGGATCAGGGAGGATAAAGATACACTGATCACACTGTAGATGCAGATGTACACATTTAATTAAATTTCCAACTCCTGCCACCAGCCACCAAAAAAGAGGGAGAAAATGCTAAAAATTTGTATTCCTTGCAAACAAACATTTGCAGTATTGATCAAAGCATAATATAACTGTATTGAACCAAATGCTGGTTTTTTTTCCCACCCCAACTCTAGAAGAAGCTCATTAGTAAAATCATTGTCTTCCCATTTCCAAAAGTTCATGTATAATGTGGTACAAAGATGCATGGAATTAAAATAGTTCTTAATAAATTATTAAAGTATTATTTGAAATTAATTTTTGTTTTGATCTCTGAACATTTCATACTCAATTCTTTTAATGCTTGCTTTGAGGTCTTCAATCAGATTGACCAGCTTTTTTCAACCATAGTTCCAACCCAACATACATATATTTTTAAAAAAAAAACCGCAAGAATTACAGTTCACTCACGTTCATTTATCATGCTAAATCCTTCACAAGATACAGTCCCAATTTATTTCACAATACAGAAATGCTTATATATATACATACATATATATATATATACATACATACATATATATATTAAAAATGAATCTGGCAGAATCAGATAAATGTCCCCCTAAAATTTAATGGCATTACGCAGAATAGATGGTCTTGCAGTGAGATTTGCTGAGGGCTGGAGATCTAAGAATGAGTCTCTTACAACTGCTTCAGATCCTGAGTTCAATCAGAATAGAGCTGAAAGGGACAATCCCCTGCACAAGTAGGAGATGTGATGACCCAGAGTGTAACACAAATGTAACAAAATCCAAAACGTAAATAAATGTCCTTTAATGCCTCCAACTTGGGTCCACTATTCAATAATTCTCAGTTGGAGATAAAATGTACTCAAAAATAGTCTTCAAAAGAAAACAATACAGTCCGAACTTAATGAGAAGATAGAGGTGAAATAAAAAAACCAAACAAACTACAATGACGAAATTTCCACAACGGACCAGGATAAGTATTTACCAAATTCAAGGAGATAACAAGGTACAGTCTGTTGGAAGGACACCAACCAAGAAAACTTCAGCCCAAAATAACACACGCTTTGCTTTTGGCAACCTTGTGTTTTAATCATCTCTCTTATATACTATTCTCCCCAGCTGCAACCAATGAGGAGGATCATGGCCGCTTCCTCTCTCGTAAGCCAAGTTGTTGCTTTCTGCATTTCTCCCTGCATGTCCTAGGATGCAAAGGGGATAGGCCTGGTTCTTCCTCTGACTGCCCAGTTGGCCTCTGCCCTTTCCCAGCCTCCTCCACAACCTCTGAAGCCACACCTCCACTCCCTGTCAGCTGTTCCTCCTCTCCCACAAAGTCTACCAAGGGCATGATACTACCATTCCAGACAAGGGGCTGTCCAATTTATTCTTAAAAGCTTTGAGTAATGAAGTACCCACAACTTCTGGAGACAAGCCATCCCACTGGTTAATTGTTCTCACTGTTAGGAAATTTCTCCTTAGTTCTATGTTGCTTCTCTCCTTGATTAGTTTCCATTAATTGTTTCTTGTCTTGCCTTCTGGTGTTTTGGAAAATAGGTTGACCCCCCCCTCTTCTTTATGACAGCCCCTCAAATATTGGAATACTGCTATCATGTCACCCCTAGTCCTTTTTTTTCACTAAACTAGCCATACCCAATTCCTTCAATCATTCTTCATATATTTAGCCTCCAGACCCCTAATTATCTCTGTTGCACTTCTCTGCACTCTTCCCAAAGTCTCAACATCTTTTTTATAATGTGGTAGAATGCAGTATTTCAAGAATGCTCTTACTAAGGCTTTATAAAGTGTCACTAAATAGTATTATATCATAATACCATTTTCTAGTGTGCATACTTGTAATCACAGCATTGAATTCTAAAGAAAAGTCAGTACAATCAAGTTCTGTATGATTTGAATCGTTATTTATTGTTATTCTTTGCTACATAGTATGCAGAAAAGACAGCAGAAAAAGTACTTGACATTGCTTCAGAAATTAGCAATTGTTACAGTAAGAAAGGGTCTTTTAGGTTTTAGAATGAGTGAATTATATATTCAATAGCTATGTAACTTTGGTTATTTTGATGGTTTGGTTTCTTGAATTTGGGACTAATGTTTAATTAGAACATAAGTAGTTTGTTTTGCTTCTGTGAAATAATTTGCCTTTTTTTTATTTTCTTTGAACAAAGAGAGGTTCAGCTTCATCAATTTCCTTTTGAGAAAAGGAGGGTAAGTAATTAACAGCATCTTTGCAAAATGATTGTTTGCAGATCTTTGGTTTACTGCAGTTGTTATCAACAGTCTCTGAGACGGAAAGGCAATTCAACTTTTAGTAGAATGTAATAACTGGACTGCTGCATTTCAGAGATGTGTGTAAACTTTACTAAACAATGTAAAGATTTTCTACATACCAGTAGATCCTAAATATGTGAATAATAAGTCACTGTTAACAAATTGTCAGTTTGGTTTAACCAAACTACAATTTGCCATTATATTTAAAATGGGGAACTGTAATTTAATGACTGGAAGGGTCAATCTGCAATTCAGTAACACAATATATTTAATAAATTCAGAGCATTCCATTCCAAAGTTGACCCCTGGCATCTCCATGTAGCTAGATGAATTATTCTGCCTGAAATGAATAAAATAGAATAGAATGGAATGGAATAGGAATAGGAATAAGAGCTGGAAGATACTTTGGAGGTCTTCTAGTCCAGCCCCCTGCTCTGGAAGGAGACCCTATACCATTTCAGACAAGTAGCTGTCTGATTTCTTCTTGAAAACCTCCAATGATGAAGCATCCACGATTTCTGAAGGCAAGCGGTTACATTGCTTAATTGTTCTCGCTGCTAGGAAGTTTCTCCTTAATTCCAGGTTGCTTCTCTCTTTGATTAGTTTCCAGTCATCGTTTCTTGTCCTGCCCTGCAGTGCTTTGGAGAATAATCTTATTCTCCAAACCACCAGAGAAATCTTAGACAGCACTTCAGAGTCAGTCTTAGCCTTAAACTGAATGAAAGTGTAACCTGACCCCTTTAATGCAGATTATCTTGAGAGAGAGACAGAGAGAAACAGAGACAGAGAGAGACAGAGACAGGGAGACAGAGACAGAAACACACACAGAGAGAGAGAGAGAATACTTTATTGGCCAAGTGTGATTGAAGACACAAGGAATTTGTTTTGGTGTAAATATTCTCAGTATACATAAAAGAAAAGATACATTCGTGGAGAGTCAACAATCATAAGGTAGGACACTTAATGATAGTCATAGGGTACAATGAGCAATCAAAATAATAATGTATAATTAGGTACATTCATTTCATTGATAGATATGTTAAGGACTTCAAGTCCCAGAATTCCTGAGCTAACATGACTGGAGAAGGAATTCTGGGAGTTGAAGTACACTAGTCGTAAAGCTGTCAAGTTTAAAGACCTCTGTGTTAAGGGCACAAAAAAACCCAGCATGCACTTCAATAGTTTTTTGTTTTTTTTAACCATTGGAAAAAAATTGATGGATCAAAATGTTGCTGTACAATGTTGCATTTGAAAGTGTTTTTATCCCAACTTGAGCTGTTAAATGACCACAATACTGCCCAGTGCCTCAAAGTATAATCAAGAACCTATAGCTGTTTAGCAAGCCAAGTAATGTATAACTTATAACCTCACAACAAAATATTTTCCACTCTGTTTCCCATAATAAGTCTATTCTAGACAGCCAAATAAAAAACATGCCTTTCTTCATCATTTACTTAAACCTCTGAGAAGTTCAAGAGTTTAAAATAGGCAGGATGAATTTAATATATAATCTTGATGTTCTTAGTTGATACAATGAAGTATCAATAATTTTTTTTTTTTTTTATTATTAATTACATTTATATACCGCCCTTCTCCCAAGGGACTCAGGGCGGTGAACAGCTCGTCTAAAAACCCCACAAATACAAAAGTTAAAAAGTAATTAAATATTTGAATCAGCTGCAGACTAAAATTAGGAAACCCCCCCCCACCCTTAAAACCCAATTGAAGTTAAAAATGGAGATCAAATTTAAAATCATTATCTCAGCCCAGGCCGGCCTGCTCAAAGAGCCAAGTCTTTAACGCGCGCCTGAAGGCCCTCAGGTCCGTGCCGGTACGAAGTTCCGGTGGCAGAGTATTCCAGAGGGCGGGGGCACCCACAGAGAAGGCCCTACCCCTTGGCGCCGCCAGACGACACATAGCGGCCGACGGCACCCGGAGCAGACCCTCCCTGTGGGAACGCACCGGCCTGTTGGAGAACGTTGGCAGAATGCGGTCCTGAAGGTAACCTGGTCCCATGCCATGGGTCGCCCTAAAGGTCAAAACTAGAACCTTAAAGCGAACCCGGAGAGCCATCGGCAACCAATGCAGCTGAGTGTGTGAATTAGCTGATTGTTTCTAATCTAACTTTTTTTACTGTGTAATTGTTTCTAATAAGCAGCTGTAAAATATGTAAATGTAATAGCAGAATTTTTGTTGCTATTAAAAATGCAAATATACTTAGGGTCAACATTACCGCTAATCATCTATGTTGAATTTTGTTCCTTATAGACTATTTTCATCTCTTCTATTGCTACATTACTAAAGTGAGCACTGACTATCTGAGTTGCAGTGGGATGGAACAAATTAGTGTTTCTCTCCCCCCATACATGCACATACACACACATATACACACACACATGGGTTGCGGCTTAACTGAGCATTTTCCATTCTACCTCTAAATTGTCAAAATGGAAATATATCCAATTAATATCCTAAGTATATTAATCACAATTATAGTTTGTGTATTCACTACAGAGGTGGGGATAACATGTGGCAGATTAACAAATGTTGTTATCAAAGAAATTATATTAGGTAGTTTGTCTGAGAAAGCAAAGAGCCTCAGATGCCTCAAAAGGAAGTCACAATCCACATTCAAATCTAATCTCATTTAACTCCAATTCAAATTTTGGTCACTGGGGGTGTTGAAAGAATCACTGTCAAGTAAAATGGTCAGAAGAAGATAAAGAGGAACTTTCCAAATGCCACTCTGATGGAGGAGGAATGAATGGAAGAGCAATAAAAATAAAAATCTTAACATCATGCAAATGGTTTATTTTATGCATAATACAAAACAATAAAAACACCACCACCCCTCTCTCTCACACACACACATGTCTAACAACAGCCTGGGAAATTTTATTTGTTGTTATTTCTGGACACAACAAGAGAGTTGATGTTCATCAGAACAATGTTGGCATTTGGCAAGTTATACTGATTGTGTTACAATTTTAGCAACTGTGAATGAAAAGGCTCTTTGATTTATGAAGAGAATTGAGATCAAGTGAGGGATCTCATTTAGAAAAGATCTCATTTGTAGAAGACAAAGAAATAGTTTTCATGACTGAGCATCTCCCTCCCTCCCTCTCCCTCTCTCTCTCTCTTCCAGTCCTTTGCATAAGTTTTTAAAGAAAACAAGAACTTCAAGGATTAGAGAGCTAATAGTTAAGTTTATCTCTACTTTCTTTTTATGCCATCATCCTAGCACAGCTGGCTAGTGCTGTTTAATTCATGCTCCCATGGAAAATATCAGGACACAGGAGACTCAGTATCAATGGAGAAACATAAGGAATTGCAATTTGCTCCCATGTGCATTGGACAATATACAATTAAAATTAAATTTGCTAACCTACTTTTTAAATTTGCACTTAGATCCTAAGCATTTTGTTTGGAAGTAAACTGTAATGAATTCAGTATGGTTTACTCCCAGATATATGCGCGAAGGCACACTGTTAATAAAATCCACACTGCAGATAAAATTTCTTTTTCTTGATCAAACCCTGTAAAGCTGGAAAAAAAAAAACCCAAGATCTTTACTAACAGGGGAGGGAATCAGTTTTCAGAAAAAAAGAATGCAACAAAGTTAGTGAAATGAAACGAAGCCTTGCTTTTCTATATTTTATGAGACTATCTGAGATGAATGTGTGTTCTCAATAATGAAAGAGAGCATGAAGGAGGAGGAGGAGGAGGAGGGCAAAAGTCTTCATAACTGTGACCCTACTGCAGAAGGATTTGGTTGCTACAGCTTACAGTCAACTCCGTAAAAAAGCACTCATGGCATTTTAACAATCTAAAGCAGCTAAAGAACATTTTAGCTGGAAAAAAAATTATTGATTGCCAGAGAAGCTTTCACAGCTGGAGAAGAAGAGAAGCAAGTTATCTATAAGCAAGCAAGTTTGAAATGATGGTTATGTGGATGCCATGTCAAGAGTTTAGATGCTGACCTTTCTAGTGTACATAATGTACCCTACAATATGTTTGAACAGTTTAGTCCTTATCTTATCTGTTGCTTTACCTTCATGGCTTCTTCCATTACAGAACTCTGAATGCTATCACGCTGGCAGTTTTGCAATTGGGTTCCCCTTATCAAATTATGCAGGAGACAGTTAAAGAGGGATTCCCAAAACTCGGAAATGAAAAATAGGATCAGCCAAGAATCCTTTCATATACAACCACGAATCACTCAAGCACCAGGCAGCCAGGCTGCCAAGTAGCATTTGTTGCCTTGAAATAGAGTTTTCCTATTCTGAAATACCATGCCAGTGGTGGGGGAAATGTCAAAAGTCACACATGCAGGTGTCTGTTTATAACAAAACTAAATGAGCTGAACATCACGACATTCTCTTTTCCTGGAATAAATCTCCAAATAACATATTCACGTTGATATATATCTATATATATTTATATCTATATATCTATATCCATCTCCATCTACATATCTATCTATCTATCAACTATCTATCTATATCCAAAATTCCCTCCCTCCCTTCCTACTACCTTAGACAAGTCAGATTGCATTTTCCTCCCATAGTATTTATTGCCTTTTTCTCCAACCTAGATTTGTAGCCGGTGCAATGTGGGAGCACTAAGTATGCACTGATGACAATCCACTTTGATGTCATGGAAAAAAATCAGTGACGGTGATATTCACTAATCTGGATATTCGTGGGACTGACCCAAGAGGTTCTGCATCCCCACATATTGCTTATTATTGACAGATTTTGTTTTTCCTTACTGACATATTATGCAGTTTGGGATAGATGGTATAAATGGGTAGAACACAGAAATAAGAATTAATGTATAGGAATAAATGTAAATATATGTATAATTGATGACAAAATACTGTTAACAATGTAAATAGAAATGTGCAAAGTTTATAAATTAATCAATCAATCAATCAATAAAAAACATTCTATTTCAATTTCTCAAGAGCCTTAGCAAGTGTATGTGTAGCAGAAATAAGCAAAGTAACAAAACTATGCTTCATTAGACCACATATAGTTAACATGCGGTTTCTATTCATTCTAAAGCCTTAAAGGAGGTTGTTAGGTTTCTTTAAGAAGCTGAACTACATTGGTTTACCATATATGGATGCAAGTCATAATGACTAAGCACTTTAACTGAAGCCAGGATACTGATTGGCTACAGGAAGCAGGATTACTATATAGCAAGAAGCCAGAGAGCACATTGTTGTTGCTTGTGGTAACTATGGCTGCTACTGGATGCTTCTCTGCTACTTCTTCTACTAGGCTACTCAGCAAGTATCTTCATCATTCTGCAACTGTATTTCTCCATTGCTGCATTGATGTATTGAAGCTGCCGTATTGCCTGCTGACTATGATGGTTAGTTATATATTCTATTGAATGATGAGCTGTGTATGAACACTGGACTGAAACTTGGATTGTGCTTATACCCCTGTATATAAAACCTTTACCCTTCAACTTCTGTGCCTGTGTGACTCTATACTCACTGCTACAATTTAGCACACTACTTCCATTTTGCTGTATAGTCCTTAATAGACAAGGAAACTCTGCTAAATACTTATCAGGGGTCTCTTTACTTTGATCTAAAACAGGGGTGTCAAACTCGTGTCCCGCGGGCCGGATGTATCACATGCTGCCCCCCCGATCTAGTGAAGGATAAAAAAGTCACGATACATCCTATGACGCCACCATGACGACGCAGGTTTGATACCCCTGATCTAAAACATTCTTCAACATTGTTTCTCCCTCATACAATGGGGTTTGTTTAAGACAGGGATGAAGAAAAGGCAGATTTGCCAAGGGAGAAAGAGTAGAGCAAGCAGGAGACATGGACACAGTTGCTAAACCATATTATACAGTCTTCTTCCTAGCCATTCTCCGCTCTGTGGCTTGATCATGCATGTAGATCATCCGGATTGACTGCCTACTAAGATAATCTTTCTGCAACAGGAATCACAGGTACTGAAATGCCTCACGTCTAATAAGTGGGGTTGTTGAAAGGGGCTTCTGAATAGATGATGCACATGTGTAAGTAGCCAGTTTTTTTTAATGAAGCAAGTTGGCTGATGTATTGTAGTTGGTTTGATTCTACCTTAGCACTTTGATAGCAAGTGTTGAAGTGAGCTATATTACCCTTTGAGCTGTGTGCATGGACAAACCATACAGGTACCATTGAATCCTTTCCCTTACCAGAGTCAGTCTCTCACTCCCCTTTAAGGACAACCCAGGGACAAAGTGTGCTTTTGCAAATGAAACAGGCAAAGGAAGGGCGATCAAAAAGTGTTTGCTTAGAAGCAAAGAAGAAGGTCATGCATCTTCTGACTAGATCCAGGCCAAAGGAGACCAGAGCAGTAGGAAAGAAAAAGGAAAATGAAGAGGAGAGAGGGAAGGGAGGTCGCAGCTCATGTGAAAATAACACATCTAGGATGAAATTGATAAAACATACAGAGTTAAACTCAGATATCACTTTTTTTTTTTAACTTTGGGTGATGCCGTAGCCTAGAAGTGGAGCTCTCGCATCACAATCAGCAAGCTGTGAGTTCGATCCTAGGTAGCGGCAGATGTTTCCCTCTCTCGGCTCACTGCTGGAACTCTGCATTGGTAACAGGAAGGGCATCCAGCCAGTAAACACTCAGCTCCATTCAGTTGCCCCAACTCCATCCCAATGTAAGGGATAACAGGGAAGCATTGTTTAGCCATACATGTAATTTATATAACTTATATTTTCAGTGTTTAATTTTATTACAGCTGTAAGGCCAGATACAAGTGAAATATGGACTAAAATGTTTTATTTTATTCTACTCTCTATATGTGTGTGTAGGTATGAATGTATGTGAGTAAATAATTTAGAACATGGTTACTAAAATAAATCCAAATAAAATACTGTTATAAGGAGATCTGATTCTAAGTAATGGTGCAGCTTAGCATATATATGGTAGCACAGAAGTGGGTGACTTGAGAGCTTAGTTTTCAGTCTTTTTCCTTGTTCTTGTCTTAGAGCAATAGCATTAAACTTCCTGCCTGAAATTTTCTTCAAGTTAGGATGTATAAGGGTCGGTCTAGAGTCCTTATATAAGGAATAATGCAACAGGATATGACCTACAGTTTCCATTGAAACATCAACACATGGACATAGCAGAAGATGTATAGAAATATCTTTGAAAGGTCCAAGGACTGCTGAGGGCACAGTATCCAACTTAGCTAACATGAAGGGCTTTTGAAATTTTAAAATTAGAATGGATGATAAATATGTGGGTGGAAAGAACTCTTAGGAGAAAAGCATAATTAATGGGATGTAACACTTATTTTCAGTTGTATAAAATATCTCTTTCTTTCTCAATCTCTCTCCCCTCCCTCCTTCTCTCCTTCTCTCCATCTCTCCCTCCTTCCATCTTTCTTTCTTTCTTTCTTTCTTTCTTTCTTTCTTTCTTTCTTTCTTTCTTTCTTTCTTTCTTTCTTTCTTTCTTTCTTTCTTTCCTTCCTTCCTTCCTTCCTTCCTTCCTTCCTTCCTTCCTTCCTTCCTTCCTTCCTTCCCATTCTCCCTCCCACATTTAGCTTGTAGCTTATAAATGTAATATGTTATTCCTACCCTTCCTCTCTCTCTCTCTCTCTCTCCCATCCCTCCCTCTCTCTTTCTCTCTATCTCTCTCTTACACACACACATAACCACACACACACACTCATTCACTCACTCACTCCAGTCCAGGGTAGCCTAGGCCAACCCAATTACTTCTCAGAAGCCTTCATGACTTGTGCCTCTGCAACCTTGTCTTGGAGGGAATGCTGGGGTTAACTCCTAAGAGCAATGAGTCACCCAGAGTTTCAGGATGCCTATTTCTCACAGCTCTGGTTTCTGATTCAGATAAAATCAGATTTTATATTTTGAAACTTACTTTATACAAACTTTAATAGAATCATCTTTTGAAAAGTTTTTTTTTTTCACTTTAAATACAACTTCCAACATCAGTGACATTTATAGCAGCAGAACTTCTGGTTTTCTTTTCTCTATTTTTACTCACTGAACTTAGCACTAATATTTCCCAAGCTGCAGTCCATTCCTGGGTTTCAAAAATAGAAATTTTGCAAATCAATCAACGTTAGTAAACTGTTTTCAAGAGATGCGAACAAATCTGTACATTTTACCAACACAAGCTACTTAATAGATTTTTGCATATTTTAGCAAGTCTGCTAGATGTGCCTCCCAATCTGAATTTCATACTTGAAGTGTTACATCTGCTGCTGTTTTCACAAATGCAGACCTCTTTTCATTAAAGCAGATTTCCACTGGATTAACCTTCAGCATTCTGAATGTGTCATTTAATCATTGCTGCTATTTTCTCATAATAGAAAAGAGCAACCCTTATGACTGTTAGCTTCATATAAGCAAGACTGTACAAACAACGAGTATTTTGTGCTTATGCTGCAGAACCATGAAGCCATGTTAGAAAACCCAGAGTGATGGAAATCTAATGGCTACATTTCAAAACATCTGATCTTTGCAAAAAGCTCAGGCCCCAGTTTGTGAATAAACATTGATATGACTGGGCAACACTTTGGATTTTGTTTCCAAAAGGTTATCAGAAACAGCTAGAGCCGCAATCTGGATCAAGCAGGCTGGGGCTGCAGAGGAAAATTCTGCACAATCCTAGGAGAAGATAGAGCTGCTATGAAGCACCGCAGAAGCTTGCTAAATGTCTGCCCTTGCACAATCCCACGCACATTTCTTGATAAAACAATACAGTTTTTAATCTGATGTCATTTGCTCTTTCACATATAAGCCCGAGGTGCAAAATTATTCATATCGTTGAATGAACGAAGTATTTTTAATTGTGGCAGGAGATGTAGGTGATGGATAGATATATAGATGGAGATGATAGATAGATAGATAGATAGATAGATAGATAGATAGATAGATAGATAGATAGATAGATAGATAGATAGATAGATAGACAGACAGACAGATAGATAGATAGATAGATAGATATTAGATATGTAGATGTTAGATAAGATGATAGATTGAAGATAGATTGAAGATAGGTAGATGATAGTTAGCTAGTTAGCTAGCGATAGGTAGGTAGTTAGGTAGGTAGATGATAGATAGATAGATAGATAGATAGATAGATAGATAGATAGATAGATATTATATATGTAGATGTTAGATAAGATGATAGATTGAAGATAGATTGAAGATAGGTAGATGATAGCTAGTTAGTGATAGGTAGGTAGGTAGGTAGGTAGGTAGGTAGATGATAGATAGATAGATAGATAGATAGATAGATAGATAGATAGATAGACAGACAGACAGACAGACAGACAGACAGACAGACAGACAGACAGACAAATGAATTTTGCCCCTTGACCTCTAGAAACAGTTTTGCACAATATAGTTTTGTCATGCCAGATAGATGGATGGATGGTTCCTGTCTCCATTTCTTATCTGTCAGACTCAGTTAGGTCTACTCCTAACTGATATTTTCATGAAAGCAACAAATAGTTCAATTGCTCTATCCACCAAACTAAAAATGTATCAGACTTACCCACTAGCAGTTAAAACCAACTCTGAGATATGCCTCCCTGGCAATTGCTTTGAAATCACAAATTGGCAATATAACATGCCAGTGTATGGCAAGTTAGAAATATCAGGGGAAATTAATAGAATATTTTCAGCCAGAGACTCTGATCTGACCTAAATGGCTATTACTACAGTTCTTTAGTGCTGTTGAGGCATTGGATGTAGAATTAAAACTGATTATAACAGCACTTAGCATACTGCTATATTCTCCATTGTGACTGTGTGATTCCTAACTGCACAACAGCAGCAGCAACCATTGTTGCATGGAATTTAGCCTTGATTGTCATACTCTTAAGTTTTTTTTTTTTTCATCTAAAAGACATTGGAACACATTGGAACATATATCTTGGGAAATGTTTGTAGGACTGTATTTCTCTTCTTGTTTATTTGATTGCTTTCCCATCTTTTCTTCAGGAATTGAAGCTGGTGGATATAAGAATTCTCTTTTCATTTTTTCCCTACAACAGCTCTCTGTGGGATGGAGATTTGACTGAGATATCCATTAATAGTAAGTTTCATGCCTGCAGGTAGATGCAAACTGTACCTTAACCTCCACACCATATTGATTCTCAACTCAACACTATCGTTCTTGATGGTTAACTTTTCCAGAGATGGCCAACCATATAAATTAGAAACAAATAAATAATAGGAATTATAGATGTGCTCATAGAACAAGACTACAATTTCCAGCTTCCTTCAGTATCAGACAAGTTTGCTGAAGATTCTGCTAAATGTTGTTGGCAGTTTTGAAGGGCAACACCTGTTGTGTTCCTAGATGGAAGTAAAACACAATTATCATTTTAACAACCCCATAATCCCTTGCGGCGTGGAATCTGGGCAACTGAATGGAGCTAACAGAGTGTTTTAATGGCCAGATGCTGTTCCTGTCACCAACGTGGAGTTTCTTTCAGCAGATATATTTCCAGTGTGTCCAGAGAGAGAAATATCTGCCTCTACCTAGGATCAAACTCACAGCCTCCTGATTGTTAGGCGAGAGCTCCATTCTTGGCCACCACACCACTCTATGGAAGTAAAACACAATGATTTTCCTTTATTTGTAAAAAAATAAAAAATAAACAGGAAGGGTTGCACTGTCATATCAATATTGTAATAAATACACCTAGAAATAGATGAGACTACAACAGGCATTTACAGTTCATATGGACTGGGGGTGGGCAAGCTTCTGTGTCTTTATTTCCAAGTTTCCCTTTTTATGTTACATTTATTTTACCATAAACTTTGCTTCACCTGTGTATTATGATTAACTTTTTAATAGAATAGTCCATGGTAAGAGCTTGTATATAATTCATGATTTGATGTTAGTTTCAACTGGTTTATAAATATATGTATGAGTTTCATGCAAATATGGAGCACAGTAGTTAAAGTGCTGCATTGCAGGCAAACTCTGTCCACAGCCTGGAGTTCAGTTCTGATCAGCTCAAGGTTGAGTCAGACTTCCATCCTTCTGAGGTCAGTAAAATGAGGACCTAAATTGTTGTGGGGGGTATGCTGACATTGTAAACTGCTCAGAGATTGCTATAAAGCACTATGGAGTGGCATATAAGTCTATTGCTATATTAAGGGAAAGGGTAAAAGGAATCCCTGCAGATTTTACTCCACTAGTTGTTGCTGACTATAGAGGGTGGTGCTCATCTACATTTCAAGACCATTGAATTAGTGCTGTCCAAAGACATTTCTGCAGTTATGTGGCCAGCATGACATCATGGAACTGTTACCTTCTCACTGAAGTGATACCTATTTATCTACTCTCATTTTCATGCTTTCAAACTGCTAAGCTAGCCAGAATTGGGGTGAGGATGGGAGCTCATCCTATTGCATGGTACTTGGGTCTCAAATCTGGGCTGCTGGTTTTCCAACCAGCCCAACATCTTAATTGCTGAGCCATCATACTGCCTTATACTAAGAAGAGCCTTCACTTAAAAGAAAGACACAACCCTGGTGGAGAAAAAGAAATCTTCAAAGCCATTGTATAGTCAGGACAATATTATTACTGGCATATAATACATATTTCACTGGTATATCCATTTTTTGACAATAGTTATAGTTTAGCTTTGATATAGTAGGAAATAAAACAACATTGATTGACTGACATATACATACAATAACTGTCCTCCTTTTTATATTGCAGTAAAGCAATTTTTTTCCATTGAGAACTGCCCAGAATTTGTTATAAGATAGGTGGCTATATAAATAGTGTATCAAATATAGGAAGCAGATTTGCTAGATAACTAAATTGCAGGTTGTTTGTTAACAGGGGTTTAATGACTTTTGAGTTGACATGAAGCCAGCTTAGTTCAAATGTAAATACAACATGCTGATTTTATGCCTGATTTCACAATCACTATAAATTCATTACAAGGCGAAGAGAAAGTTAAGTCAGAGGAAATGTTCTTAGCAGGAGTTGAAAAGCTTTGCTTCAGACTATATTAATTTTTACTTTATGGGGCAGAATTTCAGACTGACTTTCATACATGATTGCCTATTCATAATCCATATTTAAACAAAGCGACGAATATGTTCTTGTTTACATGCACTGCCCATTTGGGGGAGAAATGTGCAATATGAGCAGCATCAAAGAGCAATTTAAGTTCAAATTTATTACAACACCAGGGCAAGATACAAACAAAATATTGAATAAAGGAAACATTACATCCATATATATAAATATGTATGTGCGTATCTATGTGGGTGTATTTCTCTCTCTCTCTCTCTCTCTCCCACTCCCTCCCTCCCTCCCTCCCTACCTATCGATCTATCGAACCATCACAACATGGACATAACTGAAGATTCAAAGGATTACCCTTAAACGGTTCAAGAAGGTCTGGTGAGGGCAAAGTATCCAACCTGGCTAAAGTGAAGACTATATGAAATTTTATGAACTTTATGAAATTTTAAAATTGAAATGGATGATAGAAAGAGCAATTCTAATCCTTGCCTGAATATTTATACTCAAGAGGTTAAGAATTGCATGTGTGACTTAGATGTCTAAAAAGCCCTATTAAATACATATTATGACATCCTGATTCAAGCTGTATTAGGAAAGTTGATCTTGTAGAGTGGAAACCCAAAGGTCTATCTTATCTCCATCTCCCACTTCTGTATTCTTTCTTAGTAGCTCTTGCTGACATCATGTACTTAGCCTGAGTTCTACTTCCAAATTCAATATGAGAACGAGATAGGTTTATTTAGGCTATTCACCTAGCTGGCAAATTAAAGGGGGAGAATGATTAAAATGGAAATATATTCTATAGTGCCACTTTCTGGTTCTGTGATAATGAAATACAGGACTAAAGAAGTGAGCCTTCCTCTTTGACAGACCAATCTTAGAAAATACAAATATAATTAAGGGTAATTTTTTAAAAAGAAAAGAAAGAGTGCAATACTTCCTTCAGTTTCTTTTTGAATGGATCTTTGTACATACCTAATATTTCCATGACTGAAAAGGAATTTCCTTCTTTCCTTCCTTTTTTGTAGGTTTAGCTGATGTCTTAGAAAAATGCACAAATGGAAAAAAAATCACTTTTATCAAGAATCATGTTCCATTTCAGATAAAGGTATTGTGATTTAAAAAAAAAAAAAAAGCCCTGAATTTTGAACTTTTTCCTTTCAGCTATTTTTGCTAAAGACAGATTTGTAAGAAAGGTTGAAATATAATTGTCCTCTGTTGCACTGGGACAGAATTAGAGAATATTTGAAAGTAGAATCACTCCTTTTCTGGGAACAATCCCAGATAAATTACTGGAAAGGGTTTGACATTATGCAAAAGGAATCTTGTCCATTTGTGGCAATAAAGGATTAGTAAATCTTTCATATACTAATCAGATGGTATTATTGAAAATTATATAAACTCTAAGTGGACAAAACAATTCCCATATCCAATTGATCAGAGGCAAAGTTTAGTTACTTCATAGTTATTTACAATATGTGACCCTTATTCCCCCATCATACCTCGAGTTCTATTTTGTGCACTTATTCAAAGACCCAACTCTCTTAAAAAATCTATATTACTAGGAAAGATCACAAGAAAGGAAGGAAGAAAAGGATGACATCAACAAGGTGAATGAACTCAATTGCATAGGTGTTAGGTATATCCAGAAGTGACCTAAGGGTTGGGGATAGACCATTCTGGATGAGGTCTTTTCCAAAAGATGATTGATAGAATAAAATCAGTGAATATGCCTTGGAATGTATCTGTAACATATCAACTTTCCAAGTGCAATGAGTTTGTTTTCTTGAAAGTGAATGTACTTATAAACAGCCACACAAAGGCATCATACAGGTAGTCCTTGCTTAATGACATAACTGGGACCAACAACTCCATCCAACTTGTCATGTGATCATTAACTGATGTGATCATTAAGTGACTTTGACTTGCAATTTTACTGCTGGCTTCTCCCTTGGCTAAGCTTGTTGGAATCTGACTGTGAAGTGTGCAAATGTGACTTCAGGAATACTGTAGCAATTGTAAGTGCAAGGACCAGTCATAAAGTTACTTTGCAGCATTATTGTAATTTTAAATGATTGCAGTCATTAAGCGAGGACTACATGTATGCAAAAATGCGTTGCAGTCAGTGCTGGGCATTTATTGGAAAACATCAGACTGATGAACACATATTTTCATGAATGAGGAAAATACTCACAGATTCACAGTACTATGCAGAATCAGCTCTTCTCTCTTGGGAAGACTATTGACCAAACATTTATTATTGTATCATGACACAAATTCCACTATTATGATAAAGAATGGAATAAATTCAAGATAGTGCTGCCACTATCCAATAATCACAGGCAGATAAATCTAATGTCTCATTGGTTCTTTCCTAAAGTCTTTTCTTCCTGCTTTTATGAGGAAAAACTCCAATCCTACTTTTTACTGTAGGCAAAGAGAGCAAAGACACATTGTCTGTTGAATTCATATAATGTAATGTTTTAGGGAAATACAGATACAACAGCTTGGGCAACAGATCCTAAACAAAACAATGCATTCCAATACAAAGTTAGGTATCACAATATTCCAGATGTTCTCAAACACCAAATCCTATCAAATAGTAAGGTGTACTACAATCCAAGAAGGTCTGCAAGATTGTTGTTCACCTCCTGCCTTAGGAGATGATAGGTAGGTAGGTAGATAGATAGAGAGATATAGTAAGATAAATAGATAGATGATAGATAGATAGATACAGATAGGTGATAGATAGAGAGATAGATAGAGAGACAGATAGACTGACAGACAGATGTAGATAGAGTCAGAGATAGAGATGATAGAGATATCTCACACACACAAACATTATCTATCTATCTATCTATCTATCTATCTATCTATCTATCTATCTATCTATCTATCTATCTATCTATCTATCTATCTATCTATCTATCTATCTATCTATCTATCTAGACAGAGAGAGACAGAGACAGAGAGAATTTCCTTCAATCATTCTCTATTCTTCATGACACGTCTGTACTTTCTTGGAAACAAAGTAAAGATAGTTTGCCATTATTTCTTCTATATGCATTAAAAAAAAAAAACCAATCCAGTTTACAACTGAACAGTCCCGTATAAATAATACACATATCCTATTCCAAACAGCTTTTTCATCAAATATAAATATGAGAAGATGTGATCAAAAGACTAAGAACTGGCTTCTTGGGAGTTATTAATTCAGTTTCTGCTGGGAGTTGAAGGTCAGGTACTTTCCCATCCTAATTAGGAATACTTGCTAAATAGCTCCTAGTTGACAAAGGTGCACTCAGTTATGTTTCTTTTTTCTCTAAAAACTTCACAGCATGTTCTCCCCACCTGTTCTGCACCCAGGAAGTAGAGCTGCTAAAGTGACAGTGTTTGTCATTTACTTCTGAGAAGAGCAGGCTAGTCACGGGTATAGAGATTGAATACTTTATATCTGTTCCCTCTACTGTTTTCTATCTGACAACCATTTGCTCCTTGAAGCTGCTGCTCTACATAGTTATAAGGAGAATTGTCACTTGTCTTTCAGATTTGATAAAGAGTCTCAGAAAATCCACAAGTGCTATAAACATGTGTTTTATTTACTTGTATTTTTTTTCTTGCAGCTGCAACTTGCTAATTTGTTAAAAGTAGACAGAATTGTCAATATTTGCAATTAGCCTGGATGTTCATTCACAGGTTGTCTTTTTCCAATAAACAGTTTCTTTTCTGGCACTTTCATTTTCTTTTAAATTCATCCATAAGTTTCTTTTTCCCTCCCCACTTAAAGGGAAATAATGCTGATTCCTATGACCTTGGATAAATGATGTATGTCCTCTGAGTAGGTAGCAGATCTGGAAAGATGCTTAATGGCCTGTTTCTTTGTTGATTAAACTTTGTTGTATTTCCTTGTATGAAAAAAATGACTAGTACCACAAGAAAATAAGGGGCCAAGTTTGATTTGAAAGCTGGAGTGATTATATTTGTTCTTAAATGATATGACATAGAAAAAATGAGATAGGTAAGAGGGTTTATTTATTTGTTTATATCATTTCAGGAATTTTTTTTCCTACATAATTTAAATGAAGTAATGTTGATGACATTACTTCCTGGCCATATCAATGGGTTTTTCATTCCATTTTATGAATTATTATAGAGTTGAACAACTTTTGGAAATCTCTAATGGAAGCTTTCAAAGGTCCTTTGCAAGCTCAGTTTCAGAGTCACTCATACTCAGAATGAAGTTAGCAATAGCAGTTAGGCTTACATACCACTTCACAGTGCATTACAGCCCTCTCTAAATGGTTTACAGAGTCAACATATTGCCCCCAACAATCTGGGTCCTCATTTTACCAACCTAGGAAGGATGGAAGAATGAGTCAACCTTAAGCCTAGTGAGATTTGAACTGTCAAATTGCAGGCAGTCAGCAGTCAGCAGAAGTAGCCTGCAGTACTGCATTGTAACCACTGTGCCATTGTGGTTCCTAGATTATGTGCAACTGGCAACTCATCAGTCTGAATCTCCAAGGTTTTGTTTGAAATACTGAGAGTAAAGTATGGCTTATCAACAAATGGAATTTAGGAGGCACTAACAGACCATCGTTCTATCAAAGCACACTGTCCATTGTGCGCTGGTCTGATTTTAACTTAGGTCTGTGCACTCAGAATTGTGAACCCTGGCAATGGAAAATTATTGTCCATGTCATTTTATTTCTCTCTCCTTCCAATCCCTTTATGTTCCTGTAGGAACAACCCCCCACCCTAGAAGAATGAAATGTGTTGAGGAATATTAAAAAGGCAGGATATTATATTTCCCCAAAGAGAGAAATGGAGAAACATGCTCTTAAAGCAGACAGAAACCAGCCCCAGTCTCCCTGGCCCCAAGCAGAAACTAAGGAGGCCAGCTTTTAGAAATGCAGATTTGGTAATCCAATCAAGGCAGGATATTTTTAAAGTCCTTGGCAGAATGGTGGGATTAGAAAGCAGCCCCTCATCCAAGATCCAAGACAAAAGACAGTAGCCACAATAGGAATTGCCCAACACCCTTTCAGAACACAAGCCTCTTGAACCACCTCCAGAATAACTCAAACTTTAAAGTCACAGAAACCGAAAAGCTCAGATAAACAATAAGCCAAAGGTTGACCAGATTAGCTCAGACAAGCACTTAGGTTTTGCATTTCCTCTTTTGCCTACAGAGCCAACTATACCCTACATAACACCTACATGACCTCATAGAAATCTGACAACAGCCAATAGAATATTAAAGGACATGTTCTTGCACAGGAACAGGAAGCTCAAATACAACACCCAAAAAAGGTATAAAAACTCACCCACTCTCAACTCCATTTTGTCAGCTGCCCACAATCACATATGGTTGGTGGTTCTGCTTCATCAATAAACCTTTCTTTCCTTCCAACAATCCTACGTTGTTAAGTGAGTTTTTGATTGTCAGGCCTAAGAAAAAAAGAAAGTTTCATTCAAGTTTGTGAAATGCTCTAAAAAAACTTTTCCCCCCCTTCCAGTCAAACAATAAAGTAAACAACAAAATGAAATTTTATTCAATACAAGCAAAGAACCTGCATTTTTCTTCTTAATTCTTTTGGCCAGGTTAGAAGGCAACATCTTTTCATTTCAGTATCAAGACTCTGGAACTTCCCCAGCCAGCAAAATTCAATATATTTTCTTTTGTCAAAGTTTGGGCTTGATTTCAGCCTTTCATACTTTTGCAATGAGTTATTTTTGTTAGCTCCAGCTTTGTTCACTACTTTCTTGTGCTGTAGCTTGCTATTATGGGTTTTGCTGTAATGCTGAAATGCCGTTAGACACTTTGATGGCCTCTTAGGACTAAAAGATTGAGTAGTAATTTCTAGATGTTTACATGAATAACAAAACATCTGGTTTCTGTTAAGGACTAAAACAAAGCAAAAAGAAAATATAACATAACAAAACAAAACAACAACCAGAGAAACCCAGTAGACTATGACATACCTGCACAATAACTTAAATTGAATGAATGATACATATTTTGTATGTATAAAGATCACAAATGCAACAGAAACCACAAAAAATACTGCCAGAGAGCCAATTTCTTTCATTATCATTTTTACCTTACCCTGAATAACAAGTAAAGTATAGAGCATCCAAGTCCTTTCATCTCTGTTTTGCTGTGATTCTGCAATTCTATAAAATATTTTATTTATAAAATAAAATATGTATTTATCAAATTTATATGGCCAAATGTCATTAGTTTGTCTATTAATAAGCTGGCTGGCAAATCTCTCATATGCAAGCATTCTCTCTTACTGCTATTTAGCAATGTTTGGCTATCTATCTAATTATCTATAAATAAATGAACTAGTTTGAAGTTTATGGCAAGCTTAGATGCTACTAAAGGGAGAGTTCAATGAGACAGAATTAGAACTGTTGTTGACCTAGTCCATAACTAGTTAAATCCTCTCCTTGAGTCAAATATGTAGTGCTTTCAAGGGGGAACATAATTTGACATGAAACATATCTATTTAACTAAAATTGAGAAGTGTTGTATCCTAGGCTTCCCCCAAAAGCACTAAGCCCACTCCGAGTCCCGTCAAAACCTCTTCTATTAAATTAATGTGAATTTAGTGCATTCACATTCAGCCAAAAGCTTGGCAAACAGTCTTGCAAAGGTATACTAATTAGCTCAGACCTTATCTATCCTGGAAAGCTGCCCGGTAAATATTTCCACACAGAGATGATAGGGAAAAGCTGGATTACACCGACAAATCTTCATGAGGCTGGAATGAATGAACAAACGAATGAACGAGTGAGCGAGCAAATTGTTTCCTGCAAAAGCACTTTCCCCTTTTGCTCCTCTTTTAATCTTGATGGGGGGGGGGGCATTCATTGTCCACCTATGGCCTTACTCCCACGTCCAAACTGAGTTCTTAATTGTTCCTTCCTTTTGGCAGCTCTGTGGATACGCAGTCTGGGAACCAGCTCCAGAAGCTCCACCACCTCACTGCTGTCCGAGCCGGAAGGCACCTGATGACTGCCAGCCTGCCCTGGCCCATCTCTGTGCGATTCAAGGTGCTAGTGATCATTTTTAAGGTGCTCCATAGCTTGGGACCTGGGTACTTACGGGACCACCTGCTGCCAACATCGGTCTCCCGTCGACCAGTGTGCTCTCACAGGGTGGGCCTCCTTGGGATACCGCCGACTGGGCGATGCCGGCTGGCAGCCGCAAGGGTGCGGGCCTTGTCTGTGGGAGCACCCTCCCTTTGGAACAAACTACCCCCGGAGATGAGGACCATCCCTGACCTCCAGACCTTCCGGCGTGTGCTAAAAACCCATCTGTTTCATCAAGCAGGTCTGGCCTAGGTTTTTTACTGGTGGAGTTTTAATTGGCTTTTAATTGGGTTTTACTTTTTAATACGTATCTTTTAGTCTTATTAGCATTTTAGCCATTAATTTAATTCATTTTAATTCCTTTTTAATATTGTGTATTTGTGTATGTGGTTTTTATCTGGCTGTACACCGCCCCGAGTCCCGATTGGGAGAGGGGGCGGTATATAAATTGAATTAATAAATAAATAATAAATAATCTCTGCCTCTGACACAGAGCCCTTGCCTGAGCCTTCTTCATCCTCCAGGACTGGCCCAGATTCCTCTCCAACCTCCTTGCTGTCCGACTTTACTGCCAGTTCTGTCAGCCACTGGTGGGCCACAACAAGAGGTTTTTACCCTTCCTTTATTCCTCCACTTCCCTCTTCTTTTAATTTATAAGTATAGGAATGAACAAAACCTGTGAATAAACCAAGTAAAATTGTCAAATCAATATTTTTCAACAATTTAAGTATGTGCATTAAGAAATGAAACATATATTTCAGGATCGTCCTATTATATAGAAAAATACTACCACCAACAAAAAAAAAACCCCAAAACACCCCTACTTCTTGCTCTATACAAGTATATAAATTACGTATTTATTGTTGTCAATGTACATTAACTTTGCTGGGAGGGGTTCTCCTTTTCTTCTCAAGGTTTTTTTTGGTAACAATTTGCTTAGTGGTTAAATGAAAGCTTGAGAAATTACAATAATTTGGAATCAATGTAGAGTTTGAAAATTTTGTGCTTTTATTATCCTGGCAATTAGCACTTGAAAATCCCACATACAATGAATTTACCTTTGCTGCATTACTCTCCCAGGCCTATACATACATTAGGTTTTGTGCTTAAGTATCTTGCTAAACCTATGAATTAAAGTCTTATAGATACTGGCTCCTTTGTGTGTTTTTTAGTTGGTGCACATAATCTCCTCTGAGGCTTCTTCAAAAAGATGCATTTTCCCCATTAAGAAAATCGTAATATTCATTATGGTTGTTCAGTGCTTGCTTTTATTTCCCTTGCTGGCAGAATTTGCAACATTATTCAGACATAACTTGCTTTCTTGCTCTTACTTTCTTGAAACCATAAGCAGTCATAACTCATTAATGCTCTTATTGATTTCAAATTGATGGATTCCATTGATTTCCTTTCCCCATGAAACCATCTCTGTCATCTGTACTGCACTCAGAGGTGTTACAAAAATCAATAGGAGGGAAGCTTTAAAATGAAATTAGATGGGAAAAGATATTTAAAAAGAATCAATCTGGCTATTATTTTCCATCATCCTTGTTTTCAGATTAATAGGTTGACAAGACAATGATAAGTCACCATGGGAATGTTTGAATAACAATCATTTCTAATTATTTTTAAGTCTTGAAACATGTAATATGTATAATTTTCTTCATCTTCCTTGAACCAATCATATCAGATAGGTCATAAGTTAGAATCATAGAATGTAATATAATTCCATGGTTAACAATTACATATCTGCCAAGTTTCTATGCTTAATATATACGGCAATAGCATTTGCAATATATATACAGTGGAGCAAAAAAGTATTTAGTCATCCACCAATTGTGCAAGTTCTCCCACTGAAAAAGATGAGAGATGCCTGTAATTGTCATCATAGGTATACCTCACCTATGAGAGACAAAATGTGAAAACAAATCCAGACAATCATATTGTCTGATTTGAAAGAATTTATTTGCAAATTATGGTGGAAAATAAGTATTTGGTCACCTACAAACAAGCAAGATTGCTGGCTCTCACAGACGTGTAACAACTTCTTTAAGAGGCTCTTCTGTCCTCCTCTCATTATCTGTATTAATGGCACCTATTTGAACTTGTTATCAGTATAAAAGACACCTGTCCACAACCTCAAACAGTCACACTCCAAACTCCACTATGGTGAAGACCAAAGAGCTGTCGAAGGACACCAAAAACAAAATTGTAGACCTGCGCCAGGCTGGGAAGACTGAATCTGCAATAGGCAAGCAGCTTGGTGTGAAGAAATCAATTGTGGGAGCAATAATTAGAAAATGGAAGACATACAAGACCACTGATATTCTCCCTCGATCTGGGGCTCCACGCAAGATCTCACCCCATGGTGTCAAAATGATCACAAGAACGGTGAGCAAAAATCCCAGAACTATACGGGGGGACCTAGTGAATGACCTGCAGAGAGCTGGGACCAACGTAACAAAGGCTACCATCAGTAACTCATTACGCCGCCAGGGACTCAGATCCTGCAGTGCCAGACGTGTCCCCCTGCTTAAGCCAGTACATGTCCGGGCCCGTCTGAAGTTTGCTAGAGAACATTTGGATGATCCAGAAAAGGATTGGGAGAATGTCATATGGTCAGATGAAACCAAAGTAGAACTGTTTGGTAGAAACACAACTCGTCGTGTTTGGAAGAGAGAGAATGCTGAGTTGCAACCAAAGAACACCATACCTACTGCGAAGCATGGGGATGGCAACATCATGCTTTGGGGCTGTTTCTCTGCAAAGGGAACGGGACGACTGATCCATGTACAAGAAAGAATGAATGGGGCCATGTATCGTGAGATTTTGAGTGCAAACCTCCTACCATCAGCAAGGTCATTGAAGATGAAACGTGGCTGGGTCTTTCAGCATGGCAATGATCCCAAACACACCACCCGGGCAATGAAGGAGTGGCTTCGTAAAAAGCATTTCAAGGTCCTGGAGTGGCCTAGCCAGTCTCCAGATCTTAACCCCATAGAAAACCTTTGGAGGGAGTTGAAAGTCCGTGTTGCCCAGTGACAGCCCCAAAACATCACTGCTCTAGAGGAGATCTGCATGGAGGAATGGGCCAACATACCAGCAATAATGTGTGACAACCTTGTGAAGACTTACAGAAAACGGTTGACCTCTGTCATTGCCAATAAAGGATATATAACAAAGTATTGAGATGAACTTTTGATAATGACCAAATACTTATTTTCCATCATAATTTGCAAATAAATTCTTTCCAAATCAGACAATGTGATTGTCTGGATTTGTTTTCACATTTTGTCTCTCATAGGTGAGGTATACCTATGATGTCACTTACAGACCTCTCTCACCTTTTTCAGTGAGAGAACATGTCCCACTCTGGTCTTCAGCTGCCATTTGTATTCTATCTTCTTGCCTCCAATTACTTTTTCTATCTTCCTGCCTCCTGTCCCTGTTGGCCTCCAATGATGTCAGAGTGGCCATCAGCTGACTGTCGGGACTCAGCCAGTGGCTGGGAGCCTCACCACAGGAGCTGCACAAAGTTGCGAGGTCCTGCAACATGGTGCCAAGCGAGGCGCCCAGACAGCAGTGTCGACAAGCAGACTTTAACGAGGTGGGAGGTAGGTCATCCCGCCACCCAATATCGGTGTTGGGCTCCAGAGCATGTCACAGCATGCCCAGAACTCAACAAGAACAAGAAAGTTTAAAAGTAGAAACTTCTCTTTCCAAGTACAGTCCTTGACATTCTACTTAGAAGTACTTTGCCTTGACTTTTATTGTTGTTCCTCTCAGTTTAAAGGTAAAGTCTATTTTAAACTTGGCTCTGACCCTAGTGACTTAATTGATATGACCGTGGACCTTTCTTCTATTCTTTTCCTTTTGGAAGAAGACTGGGAGTCTCTACTCCAAAAATAAATTGGAACTGACTCTGCTTAACTTCCAAGCCCGGATAAGGTCAGACTTGTGCTAGCTGCATAGAATTGGACAGTGAAGGTCAGCAACTGATGGTGAGAACTAGCTGATAAAAGGAAAGACTTTAGAGACTTTGGGGGAAGGTCGGTAGAAAAATCGAAAACTCACATGAATTGAATTATGGAGTGGCACTCCAATAACCAAAACACCGACAGTGAAGGAAGTTACAAATATTTGGATGAGTTAGAAGCAAACAATATTTCACATAAGCAAGTTAAAAATAAGTTCTTGGTATGTTAAAAAATTAGAAAAGTTTTAAAACTGCAGAGGAGTTTGATAATAAGAGATATAGAAGAAACAGATCAGACATCCAGCCCTTGCTTATCAATGGACACCCATTGATGTAAGTGGCCAGTTTTTAAGTTTCTAGGTGTTACCATAAAAGAGAACCTGACCTGGGGTGCTCACATTGCAGCCCTGGTCAAAAAGGCCCAGCAGAGATTATATTACCTGAGACTTCTCAGGAAACAACAACTAAATGAAAAACTGCTGGTGACCTCCTACCACTGCATCATAGAAAGTATCTTAACTTACTGCACCTCTGTATGGTTTGCCAATTGCACAGTGGCAGATAGGACAGCACTCCAGAGGGTTAACATCATTGCCCAGAAGATCATTGGTTGCCCTCTCCCCTCTTTGGAAGAGCTTTATAGCTCCCGCTGCCTTAAGAAAGTTCAAAACATTTTCAAAGATCATCTTATCCTGGGCACACTTTTTTTGAACTCTTATCATCTGGCAGATGGTACAGGATAATAAAAACAAGGACAAATAGGCTGAAAAACAGCTTCTATCCTACGGCAGTAACTTTATTGAATTCTACTGTATAGTGCAATATTAATCCAATATCAGGGGTTTTCAATTCAGTGTATAGAATGTGAAGGATGTTTGTTTGTGTTTATTTTCATAGTCATAATGTACACTGAAGATGGTATTTAATTTTGTAGTATGAGGTGCAATGACAATAAAGCAAACTAAACTAAACTAAGAGCTGTAGTGGCACAATGGTTAGAATGCAGTGTTTGCAGACTAATTTTACCCAATGCCAACAGTTCGATCCTGATCAACTCAAAGTTGACTCAGCCTCCCATTCTTCCAAGGTCAGTAAAATGTGGACACAGATTGTTGGGGCAACATATGCTGACTCTGTAAATTGCTTAGAGAGGGCTGTAAAGCACTGTGAAGTAGCATATAAGTCTAAGTGCTACTGCTATTGCTATAATGCATTCAAAGCTGTTAAGATTGATTGTCTCTGTAACATGTTACATAGCAGGTGTTATTGCTTGGATGTAAACTGAACTACATGCTTTAGATCACAAGACTTGACACCTATGACAATGTATCATGCACTACAGCTTTAAAAAAATGACAGAGACTACTTTTATTTGCTAAGAAAAGATTGGGGGTTGTGGTTTGCTACAGGTGAAGTAGACCATGAAGAATGAAATCAGAGGGCTCAACAATTACATAAATGTGACCCAAGAAAGGATGTTAATAAATGTCTGCAAATGAAATATTCTGGCAGTGTATAAAACTGAATAGTTACAACAGCGAATGAAAATTTGAAAAGAGAAACCAAGTTGCGCAATCAATATCTGAAAATAATTGCAAGAGAAACAAATAGTGGCAAAACATGGCAGTAGCTTTAAATTGGAGTCTGCAAGAAGCAAACAGAAATAATAATATTTATAGCACAAGGACAAGCACCACAATAAATGTTACAAGAATAAAATAAATAATAAATAAAAACTGGAAATAATAACAAATGCAGATTATGCCATAAGAAAAGCAAGGCTGTGGACATAGAATGTAATCAGCGGAGATACCAAAATTACTGAGCAGATGCTCAGGCATGATCAAAAGATAAAAATAACAGCAGAAGAACTCAAAAGGAACTTTAAAAAGACATAAAAAATAGGATTTAACCATTTAAATACAGAAATTATGAAACAAGCCAACAACTCCATTATATTATCAGGCCATTATGAACTATAACAGTATAAATGTACAATATATTTGACCTTAAGCATTTAGTTAATGAAAAGAAAAGTTAATTGAGCAAGTCTTGTGATAAAGGTTATTGATCCTAAATTAGGAGGAGGAGAAGGAGAAGGTAGATTTTATAGAAATGTTTAAAGGTTAAAAAGGAGAATAAAACAAAGCAAAATAAAAAATAACCATGTTTTCCATTCATTACAGAGAGAATCGATGCAAGGGATGGAGAGGAGAACAGAAACAGGAATATTTTCCAAGATGAAGACTTTTTCAACTATCCCCATTGCATCCCATTGATGAATGAAGAGATGAAATCTGTGATTAGAAACACTTAACAGCAATTGATATGTCTCTGTACTGTATCTGTCAAATTGTTACCTCATGATCAACTTGGCTAATATTCACTCTGTCTCTAAGTAAAATTCTTATTTTAATCAGCTTTACACTCAGGAAAGAATCTTCTGGCTTGGAATGTCAGGTGAAAAATAATCTAAATCCAGCTGTATTTTTTTCCTGGCTAGGTTAAATTTTCTAGCCCTCAGATCTCCATGGTGGATAAAAGGCCAGCTCCACCAGGGTTTAGGGTATGTTGAGGCTGAGTTACAGGATGTGCTCAGAATCCTGCTTTGTTAGATCTATATTCTACAATGGCAGAAAGGGACATGTGGGTACATACAATGCTAATTTATTGATCTCAGATCATTGTAACTACTTCTTTAATTAAAAACTATTGCATAAGCAATTGGCTATGAAAAAGAGGAAGTTAATACAACTGTTGTCTATCTAGCGACACATACCTCTGAAGGCTATTAACATTCACAATAATTTTCAGTCCTAAATATTAAAATACTTACTTTAAATCTACAAACCAAAAACACTGCAGGTAATCAGTGTTCAACCACACACTTCCTCTCAAACTATCCTGAAGCACTCATATGCTTTCTTTAGATAAACTCCCAAAGGTGCTTTTTTTCCAACAGGCAACTGGAACTGGCAACTGGAAAAATAATTCTTGGATGAGAAGCTAAACAACTTCAAAGAAAAATCAGAAAGTCCAGTTGCTGCTTGAAAAAAAAGCACCTTTGGGGCAACCATGACCAAGATGACTGAGAATATCCATAGACATTTAGATAGACTCCTATTACTAGAATTCTTAAAATATTTCTTAGTAATTGTACTCGGCATAGTGAATGATTTGTTCCAGCAGACATTAGTTCAGTAGATGTTAGTTCAGTTATTTCAGTAACAAGAAGTAAATTAGTTTCTTCCTCAATGGTGTACAGTTATAGTTATCATTAGTTAGTCTTTACTATTTCCAAAGGGATTCTATGCAGCTTACTATTTATCATTCATTGCCTGCAAAATATAAAGCCCAAGTTGTTCTTGTTTTCTTAAAAAAAAAAATCTGCTTTCTATTTATTTATCTGTTTGTCAAATTTTTAAGCCCTTAATTCCATAAGTATGTTTAAGGCCCCCCTGAGTTTCATCAAATGAAAGTCTGATCTTTCACCTGATTATTCATCAAATGTCAGTGTCAAAATGATGTCTGCACTGTTGTCATAAGTCAACTGCCTACAGCACAAGTACATAAGGGTGGAATTTGTATAATGTCATTACATACCAGTTGTCCCACCCTCCCATGCCTCGATGATAGATCTATTTATCTTTCTATTTTTTCCTGAAGAAAAAACTTGCCGTCTCTTCCTTGATAACTATCTAGGCCAGTGGTGGCTAACCTTTTTGGGCTCCTATGCCAAAAATTGTTTGCGCACTTGCACGCTCACACTTGAGTGCCAGCACCCAGAAGGCAATGCATGCCCCCCCCCATGCCCCCTATGCCTGTGCGTGCAATACCCACCCACCCCGCCACCCCCTTACCTGCACTATGCCTCACAGCTGATTTTCAGCCTCCCAGAAACTCTCAGGAAAGTTTCTGCAGTCTTTTCAGGCCAAAAATTAGGCCCGTTTCGTCACTTCCAGTATCTCTGGAAAACAGGAAGTGACAAACAGGCCTAGTTAAAAAGCCTGCAAAAGCTTTTCTGAAGCCTCTGGGAGGCTGAAAAAGGTCTCAAACCAGCCACAAATCAGCTGTGAGGCACAGGCATGCACAGTGAGGTAAGTTTGCCTGCAGCTCACATGCCAGCATAAATGGCTCTGCGTGCCACCTGTGGCACACATGCCATACGTTTGCTATCACAAATCTAGGCTTTTCTAAAAGAAACAAACAAAAATTAACAATATTATTTCTTGTCTTTCTTCCAGGAGTTTAAACCATTGTACATAATAATTCCCACCTCCACAACAGGAAGAGACAGGACTTAAATTGAGTGATTACCCCAAAGTTATATTCACAAAATGTCTGTGTTCCAAGTAATACAGAACTCCGAGGCAGGTAGATTCCTCAAAAAACAATTAATTGGATACATCATCTTGGCACATCTGGTAAAAACCGGCTCTGAAAGTTCCTGCAGTTTTCACCTGATTAGAAAGTAAAAGTTCAGCCACCTGTTGGAATGTCCTTGGTTCCCACAGGAAAACTTTTCGTTTTGACTACAAAACCCCAGCTATCTATTTCTCCCCTCCCTGTTCCTTCTTCTTTCTTGCAGCAACCCTGAAGCCTCAAAGGTGGCCTCAGCTAGGTTCACTTCAGGATTGACACAAAGCTTCGCAGCATTTAGTCTGGGACCAGACATATTTCTTTTCTCTTTCCCAGTTCCTGAGATGTTCCTGTATTAGCAGGGCTTCCTTACCAACAGGCACCAAAGTTTCTTTTTGGTTGATGTACACCTCTGCTATGTTCTGGGTAGATGATAGCTGTTGGGAATCATAGTTCAGTTATAGTACTGTGCATCAGCTTGGAAGTACAATTTTATTTTATATCATTTTAAACCAATAACATCCACAACAGTTAAAATAATTAGCAGCATTCTGCAAAAAACAACAATGTGGACACTCTAGGAAAGGGGAAAAAATTAAATTTAAAGCTTTCTGTTGCAAGTTGGCCCCTTGGACACCATCCGTCCAGACTGCTGTATATCATTTACTTATTTATTTTCCTTTAGATTATGATTGTTCTCCAACAAAACATTCCTGTTTTGAGCTTTCTATGGTGCATAAATTGTGATTTGAAGCAGCATTCTTAATAACAGCCATGAGGAAATATTTCTATGGTTTCTTAGGTGGCTGATAGAACTATATAGAGCTACGAGGCCACTATTTTCTGTCTAATGAAATGGGGACGAACAAAAGCTGCATGTCTCTATTTGCATGATTAAAAAGACTATTCTTTTGACAGATTTATTGCAACCCCGAAAACCAGGGGATATCTATTGTCTGTCTGTCCATCTATCTATCAATCTATCTATCATCTGGCAGAGTTTAGCAAAGTAGCAAACCATTCTGAGCATTACAAGCTTAAAACAAACATAATAGTAGAATGCCACAATCTGAAGAGGAAGAATGGTGAATCAAGAATATGTGATTGATTTGAAAGAACTCATAGAGTTCTGGGTTCTTTTTTTTTCTTTTTTGAAAAATGTTCTAGAGAATATGTTGTGGGGAAAAATATGTTTATGAAATAAATGTTTTGCCATTCAAAGAAATTACTGGACTTTACGGGAACAAAGCTCCACAGATGGCAGCTACTCTGGAAGCAACACTGAAAACACAGTAGGACTTAACTGTTGTATAAAAAAAGGAGATTTGCAGGAACAAATAAACAAGTTGCAGAGTTCACATCCAAAAATTTAGAGAATTGGCAAGAGCTTTTCTTTGCAGAAGACTTGCGTTCTGCTACAGTTTGCAAGCATTGAAGACTGAGTTAAACTGCTAGCCACCAGGGCTTGAGTCAGAAAAAAGGATGCCAATGTAAAATTTGCCCTATTTCCCCATAACTGATCTCTATTCAGTTATTATAACAAGGAGAAAGGGGGATAACGCTGCTACATTACCTTAATTTTATGAGCCAAGTTAAATATTTTTTGTGAAATCCTTGGTGCTTTCGGAATTTAGTTGTTTACTTGCTGAATTTTCATTACCCAACTAGTTAACGTCATCAATGCAAGTGAGTGTAAAGTTTTTCAAATTTTCAGATTAGTATAAACCACAACATTCTGAATTCAAATCAAAGAGTAGACTTACTATGTGACTTCTTATTTCAGCTGGAAGAAATAGTGTGTCACGAGGCAATCAACTCCAGCAAGTTCTTCCTTGTGCATCGACTCCTGAGAGAAAGATGAGTGCCAGGCCAAGATTTCTGCTTCAAAATGAATTAAATACCAAATCTGTCAAGCTTTAAAGCAGATGAGTGCTAATGTATGACTATACATCCATATTATTTTATATATATATAAAAAAAACCTGACACACACACACACACACACACACATATATGGATCTTTGGTTCTTCGGGTTTTCTCCTGCGTAGAATTGGAAATATCTAAGCGACGTTTCAATGAAGTCTAATTTATCATCTTCAGGCTTGTGTCTTCGGCCTTGTGCTTCTCGGAGTAATGTGAGCTTGCAGCTGCTTCTTCCTTTTAACTACTAGTGGGGGTGTGACTTGATTGGGTGGGGGGGTGTTCTCATTGGTTGGGGGTTTGGCTGTGTAACACAAGGCTTGTGGTGTGGAGATTTTTTTGTTTGTGAGTGAAGGCTTCATATATATGTGTGTGTGTGTGTGTGTGTTATGTTTTTGAGCTGATAAATAATTAAACAAGGGAGACTAGGATAGATCTATTTCGAGCTACTTAGCTCTCGTCAGCTAGCCATACCCTTACTGGGATTCGAACCAGGGAAGTATTACATGTGAGGCAATTGTAATTGCCACTACACCACTGGCTCTCTCCTTATCAGCTCAGGCAGGGGAATAAGTATATACTTTGTATTACAACACCCTGTTAAGCCCCAATTAAGGGAGAAAGCATACTGTTTTCTTTTCTGTCTTTCGGCTCATCACCAGAGACCATACCGACAGAAAGCTATTTGTTTCGTTGCCTTTTGTTTACATGTGTGTAAGGTTTTTTAAGCTGATAATTTTAAATAATAAGGGAGACTAGTATAGATCTATTTCGAGCTAGTTAGCTCTCTTCAGCTAGCCATACCCTTACTGGGATTCGAACCAGGGAAGTATTACATGTGAGGCAGTTGTAATTGCCACTACACCACTGGCTCTCTCCTTATCAGCTCAGGCAGGGGAATAAGTATATACTTTGTATTACAACACCCTGTTAAGCCCCAATTAAGGGAGAAAGCATACTGCTTTCTTTTCTGTCTTTCGGCTCATCACCAGAGACCATACCGACAGAAAGCTATTTGTTTCGTTGCCTTTTGTTTACATGTGTGTAAGGTTTTTAAGCTGATAATTTTAAATAATAAATAAGGGAGACTAGTATAGATCTATTTCGAGCTAGTTAGCTCTCTTCAGCTAGCCATACCCTTACTGGGATTCGAACCAGGGAAGTATTACATGTGAGGCAGTTGTAATTGCCATTAGACCACTGGTTCTCATCCAGATCACAAGTATATATATGTATGTATGTATGTATGTATATATATATATATACACACATAAATACATACATACATACATATATATACTGTGTATATATATATATACAGACACATGCACACACACATACACACACACACACACACACATATGCAGGTCTTGGCGTGTTCAGGCCTTTTCCCATGTAAGATTGAGAGTATCTTGGCGACGTTTCAACGAGGTCCCACTTGCCATCTTCAGGCTGGTACCAAAGGCACAAACAAACAAACACTCACAAACAAAAAAAAATATCCACATCATAAGCATACACACACACACACACACACACTCACATACATACACACACAGGACCAGCATGTACTGATCTATCATTTTACCCAGTAAAATGAAGCCTTTGTTTTCGAATCAAAAGAAGACAAGATAAAGGCTACACCACAGAATTGAAACCTCACCTCTTTTTATACATACTGCATACTGATGCAAGAAAAAAAGCAACCTTCAGCTGCTTGATCATGGGCATTACCTTGACGTTCGTCCTGGTGCCTCTAATTTTTTGAATTTTAAAATTGTTGTTTGGAATACACAACCTTCCAGTAATTCTGAGGGCTGGAGACTCTTGCACACAAACCCAATCTAGCAAAAACCAAATTAAAAGCCAAGACAAAAAAGCAATGGATGGAAACTAATCAAGGAGAGAAATAACCTAGAACTAAGGATAAATTTCCTGACAGTTAGAACAGTTAATCAGTGGAACGACTTGCCTCCAGAAACTGTTTGTGCTCCAACATAGCAGGTTTTTAAGAAGAGATTAGATAACCATTTGTCTGAAGTGGTATACGGTTTCCTGCCTGAGCAGGGGTTGGATTAGGAAACCTCCAAGGTCCCTTCCAACACTGTTATTTTGTTAATTGATTTTCATATGTACAAAATCAGGGAAATCTTGAATGCTGTAAAGGCCATTTGAAAAATGATGCATATCAAAAGAGTTTACTTAGCTACTAATAATTTAAATTTGTAACCTTTGTTGACAACATGCAGTTTACGATATGTCAAGGCTATTTCATCAAGATATTTTCTTTGTTGTAAAAGATGTTTTCAGCCCACAGTGAAATGTTACTGCGTCAAATAAATGTGCTTACCAGAGAGCCAATTGAGTCCGAAGTGGTTTTCCCCATTTTTTCCCCCCAAAAAGCAAGGTCATGTTGTTTTATAATATACCTTTCCTATTTCAAAAGTCATTCATTAAATCATTAAAATAAAATGCATAAACTTCAGTAAGAAAAAGCATTCATTATAAAAAAATTAGCTATACGGTGATTTTATTTGGAAAACAATACTGATAACATGACTGGATTATCAACTGCAAAAAATAGGAGGAGTCAGTAGAAACATCAGAAACTTTGTGCAAAGATTAATGACACAGTGGAAGACACACTTGCCACTGATTGGTGATAGATTGGTAGAGGTTAATATCAAGGGAGGAATCTTTCAAGCTGACTTACTATCAACTGTTATGACAGGGTTGGTGTATGTTAGGCAGAAGCTTGACAATTTTAATTCAACCACAATCCCCATAATCCAGAAATTCCAGGTCAGGGTCTTTGCCTCCAGGTTGCCCTTAAAGTTCAAGAGCAAGGCTCGAAATCACATGCCCTCACATGCTTCGTTCAACTTCTTGGCAGTGAAAGTCCTCAGGAGCAGCACCACTCTGGGGGCAAGACAGGCTATCAAACTTGGCAAAGTTCACGATGAGTGTCAAAGTAAAGGATCAAACTTCAGTCCACACCAGCAAGGATTCTGGAGCAAAGTTCTTCTCGGAGCCATGGAACGTGTTGCCCTGAATACAATACAATACCTGTTCCCAATAAAAACCCCTCCCCATGGTGTCTCCTTAAATGTTATTGTCCATGTGATCCTCAAGAGGAGGGGCAGGGCACTCTCAAGCTGAGTAGTCGGGTCACCTTGGGCTGACTCTGCCTCCTCTCCATTCTCTGCACTCGGGATTGGATGGGTGAAGCATCTGTTCATCTCCAGAGCCCTGCCCCTTCTCTGCTCTGCTGCTTGCCCTTTCTATCTCCACTCCCCTTCCTCGGTCAGCCTGTGCCCTCTTTTCTTCTCTGCCTACTCTTTTAAAGCCTAAAGGACCTGGGACTGCCTCGTCCTCATCCCCAGGTCATTTCTCAGCGGCCATAGGGACTGTGCCCTATCCATCCATCAGTCCCAGCTCCATCTCCTTTTCCTCCTCAGAGATGTCATGGGGCCATGACATCAACATTATTAACACTATGAATGTTTGTCATTGCACTGATTTATCCGTCAACAATATTAACCAATATTGGGCCATTAAACATCAAAAACATCTGCCAGGCTTTTCCACCTCTTTTAATTACACAATCACACACTGTATCGAAAAACACCATATGAAATAGAACCACTACTCAACACTATCTGTTCATATAGCCAAGATATTGCAGTGGAATTGGGAATGGACAAATGTGCCACACTCATTATCAATAAGGTAAAAACAGTGAAAACTCAAGATCCCCTATGAGTCTGGATGAAGATGATCACTACAAATGCCTGGGCATCCATCAAGCTGACTACGTCAAGCATGCAGAGGTTAGAAGTAAATAGTAATGAGTGAAGAAGATCAAAGATGAAATCCAAAGTCAGGGAAGGAAACCATCAAAACCTGAGTAATTCCAATCATTCAGACAGAATGAAAACCTAGATAGGAAGACCAGAAAAATAATAACAAACATGACATTCATTCTTGCAGCAATGTTGACAGAGTTTACTTACCAAAGAAACTAGGTAGGCATAGAATGTTGTATGTACACCAGACAGTTGAAGAAGGGGAAAAAAAGGCATTATAAGAATATCTGAATATCTAAAACATACAAAGAATGGTTGCAGGAACTGGGGTTGGCTAGTCTAGTAAAGAGAAGAACTAGAGGAGACATGATAGCAGTCTTCCAATATTTGAGGGGCTGCCACAGGGAGGAAGGGATCAAGCTATTTTCCAAAGCACCTGAAGGCCAGACAAGGAATAATGGATGGAAACTGAACAAGGAAAGATTTAACCTGGAAATAAGGAGAAACTTTCTGACAGTGAGAACAATCAACCAATGGAACAGCTTGCCCTCGGAAGTTGTGGGAGCGCCATCACTTGAGACTTTCAAGAAGAGATTGCACTGCCATTTGTCAGAAATGGTGTAGGGTCTCCCGCTTGGGTGGGGGTGGGGGTTGGACTAGATGACCTATAAGGTCCCTTCCAACTCTGAATATCTGTTATCTGAATGACACTGAAGAAGATCCATGGAAGTTAGTATACTATGAAGGCTTACTGATATTAGAGAAACCTAACTGGCCTACATGAAAGACCAAATGAAGAATAGAAAAGCAAAGTATTATGTTACTTTGCAAAAGTATTACAAACAGCAGCTAGCAAGTAAAACAAATCACAGCAACGTCTGGCAATGGCTAAGGAGAGGAAAGTTGAAGAAACCAACAGATGGGCTAATTCTCATAATACAAAATCAAGCCTTAGGAACAAATGCATACAAAGCCAGAATTGAGAAGACAGCAACAAACAACAAATTATTCCTCTGCAATGAAACTGAAAAAGCAGTGGACCACAAGAAGATTGCATAGACTGACTATAAACAATTGTGTGACAAAATAACAAGAGTGGTGCATTGGAAGATCTTCAAGAGATATCCGCCACAAAGAAGAGGAGATCAACCTATTTTCCAAATCACCAGAGGGCAAGACAAGAAATAATAGATAGAAAGAGAAAAGCAACCTAGAACTAAGGAGAAATTCCCTAACAATAATAACAAATAACCAGTGGAACAGCTTGCCTTCAGAATTTGTGGGTGCTCCATCACTGGAGACTTTTGAGAAGAGACTGGACAGACACTTGTCCAGGATGATATGTGCTCTCCTGCTTGAGCAAGAGGTTGGACTAGAAGACCTTCAAGCTCCCTTCTGTTACTTTGTAATCTCTGCAAGCAAGAACTTGAGATCATAAAACAGAGAAAGTGATAGAAAATGAAGGGGCTAAAATCCTTGGGGAGTTTAGAATTCAAATAGACAAGCACCTGCTTCATAGCATCCCAGACTTAACAATTGTTGATAAAAAGAAAAAAAAATATGGATGGTGGACATTACAGTATCTGGAAATAGCAGAATAGAAGAGAAAGAACTAAATAAAATCTCTCTTCCTCCCTCTCCCTCTCTCTCCCTTCCTCCCACTGTCTCTCCCTCTCTCCCTCCCTCTCTCCCCCTCTTCCCCTCTCTCTGTCTTTCTCTTTCCTCCTCCCTGTCTCCCTCTCTCTCCCTCCCTCCCTTCCTCTCTCTTTCTCCCTCTCTCTAAAAATGCCAAATGCAGTCTAAACATCTTGCTGACTATGCAACCAACCATAATAATACCCGGTACTACATGCAAAGCAAATACAAAATATTTGCCGGCCCTCTGACCTTTAGTCCCTAACATGGCCCCCTTTTTGTTCCTGCTATTCCTGCTGTTCCTTCTTCCTACATCTAATGAAGCCATTTAATTTTTTTATCCTCCTTCAGCAAGGTGGAAGGTTGCAGCAAGTGCCTTATATTCCGTGCCCACTTAAACAGCAGGTGAAAACAAAGGTCTCTGAGGCACCAACTGTGTTCTGAATTGAAACTAATGATACAACTTTATTTTTTTTAAAAAAGTTGTATCTCTCTCTCTCTCTATATATAGTATGTGTTGTCTACAGGGATTTCATCCACCATGTTTAGAGAAATCAGCAGCTTATTGATCAAATAAGCTGATACGCAGTCAGTTCTTGAGTACAAGCAGAGTTTTAATGGAGAACTTAAAAGAAAAATCACAGGTTATGATGACTTGGTGTTTCTCTTAATGACCAAATGGAAAGGTTCATTGTAAGCCCGTTGAGGGTCAGGAGATGTTTCCATGCTTTGTGATGGAATTGCTGGTCCCAACAGTAGTTATGAAGAAAGGATCAGAAGTGGTATTCAGCAGATTCTGACCAGTTCTGAAGAACCAGTAGCAGACATTTTGAGTAGTTCAGAGAACCAGCAAATACCGCCTCTGATTGGCCCCACCCCCATCTATTCTTTGCCTCTTGCCTCTTGAGTCCCAGCTAATCAGTTGGGTCTTCTTTTGTTGCCCTGCACAGAATAATGGATTTGGAAAACAGGTTAGTGGGGTGGGGTGGGAATGGAGATTTTACAGTATCCTTCCCCTGCTATGGCCACCAAGCCACGCCCACAGAACAGGTAATATATTTTTTTTAATCCCACCACTTTTGATCCAAATCTCTTTCAAATATACAGTGTCCAGTGGTAGCTCTTATAAAAACCACAAGTGGGACTATAGAAAATATATATAATTGTGGATCCTGCTTTTTCATTTTTCAAGGCAGCAATTTACACTATTTCTATTAAGAGCAAGTAGAAGAGTTTTTCCTTCTGCACATATTCTAATATTATTTGCATAAATAATTTTTAATGCATTTTCCCTAATCCACACACTTTTCCTTTCATTGGTCCACCGATATTCTTTTTCAAACTTCTCATAGCAAAAATCTATAGTCATTTGGGCACTCTGAAATACACATGCACACACAATTTTTCTAAGCTGCTTCCAAATTGTCTTCCTGTTGCATCCACTTTCCCTTCCTCCTGTTGGAAATTCTAATGCTTTTAAAATACTTTCAGCATCATTTCTTTCTTTTCTTTACATGTCGGCTGTCTCCAAAAATCTACCCTTAACATGACCTGCCCCAGTGGCGGGATTCAAATGTTTTTGCCACCGGTTCGGTGGGCGTGGCTTGGTGGGTGCACTTTGCGCATGTGCACACACTTTGCATGCACATGCGCACTAAATGTGCACTTTGCTCAGGCACAAAGGCATTTGCGCAGGTGCAGAGGTTTTCTAACTCGCCTCCTACAAGCCTGCACAATCCCGGTCTCTTCAGCAGCTGCCGCGCGGCACTATTCTGTGCCGCGCAAAGCAGCTGCACTTCATATTCAGCAGCTAAAGGTGAGTATGGAAGGCCAGGCGGGCGGGTGGGCCCAACAGCAGAGCAGCGGAGAGAACTAGTTTGGTCTCCACTGTTCATCGCTCCTACCAGCTCTCCAGAACCGGGCAGAACCGATCGAATACCACCACTGGCTGCCCCCAATTCAAAACTTCTCATTATCCTTACAGTTCTCACTCGTTTTCTCCAGTTTTCATCCTATCCAAATGATTCATAGGGTTTGTTTGTTTTTTGCTTGCTTTAAAACATTTAAGGCCATTAAACTGAAATTTCAGATTATACTGTAATTAATGCAATTTGCACAAAGAAGCAATCTGTTGACACACAAAAAAATATTAGACTAATTACTTGAAGAAAATTGTTGGCACACAGGATAGGCGATCCACTTTTCTTTCTCTGAAGTATAGATATTAGCTTTTCTCTTGCTCGTCCCTGTATGCTGAAATGTCTCCGGCACAAGGGGAGCCAAATAACTTGTTTTACAATGCATGACTGCTTTGTGTATTTAATATTTTCCACATTTAGCAATAGGGGAAGACAGTAAGAATCAAACCATTGAGCTGGAAAATCAATAGGCCTATTTGGAGTATAATCCTTTAGTCCAGGTTGACTTTTATTAGTAACATGCAATTAAAACACACCCACACAAACACCTACACATACAGCAGCATGATTGAAGATGCTTAGAGAAATTTGATGACCGTCAATGAAATAGTCATCAGATTTTACTGGATTCTTTCCCAAAGTTTCTATGTTTGGAAAAAAATATTGTATAAATCTGAAGTTTGGAAATGTATTGATAATGAATATATTATATTGTGCACTTTTCAAGTTATTTACATTAGCTATCTGTCATCATGTTAATCTGTCAGACTTTCATGGTCTACATATCCAAAAATTTGAAGGTGAAATTAAAAAAAAAAAGGAGCTAGAGAAAATATCTAGACAAGCTGTTAATGTATAAATAGTAGACAAATCTTTTACCAGCATTTTTTCAAGTACTTCAATATACTTTACTATACTTTATATAGTATATGGTATATATTGCATACCCTAGTATAAACTTATAGTAGTAAGAGCATTCAATCACTGCAAATGTTCACACTGAAATTAAATCTTACGTTCATACTTTCCAAATTAATACGCACTCAATCACAATTGAGAAGGAAAAAAACCACTAAGTAGGTGGGTTGCAATTTGCAAAATGCAAATTTACATATCTTATTCCCAAACGTGTTTTAGAGCCACATATTAACAATAATTGCCCTTTATGTGTAAGTATTGCAAACCAGCTTAACTTATTTTAAAACTAAAGGGTGAATATCATCAAAATTTGAACATGCCTCAAGTTGTTAGAACCTGAATGCCAGTAATGGAAAAACTGCATTCCCAGGAAATGTAAACTTAATTATAATATAAACTGGTTTAAAATTGCAACTTTATTTATAAAATGTATAGAAATACATAAGCAAGAGAACATCATCCTTAAATAACCAAACATCTCAGTTGCTTTTTGGAACAACATGATTATTATCTCTTTATAGTACGTGTAAATTTGGTGATGGATCCTAGAAAAACACAGCTGCTTCAAAACTGCTTGCAGTCAGATGCTACATTTCTGTTCTGCCTCTAACAAAAGACCTAAAAGTTCTGATCAAGGAAAAAAAATCAAAGTACTATTGTGGTCGGTTGCACAGTCAGCCAAATGTTTAGACTGGAGTTGGCATTTTTATCCATCCATCAAGTCCTTGGATAGGCGGATGTTATTATCTGATGGTGTTAAAAATATTTTTGAAGGATGTACAGTGATCTATTGGATCTTAAATTGCCACGAGATTGTAACTCACTCAATCTTCCAAATCTTCTCAACTTTTATGGCTCTACTAATTTTCAATACATTAGGATCCAAACCTCTAAAAGATAATTTTGGCAACCTGGTCATGACCCTGTTTAAGAGAATATGAGTGTCATATTCATTAATGAAATGATTACTTGCTTCATTACAAGGCAACATTTGCTATTGTTTGTTACATACTGAATGTTTATCTTCATCAGTTGACAAAGTTTGTTCTTAGCTCATTAACACAAAGCCTTCAGTTTTCTTTAACACTTCTGATTTTAATGAACTCCATATGTGTTTTTAATGCTCCCCCCTTCTATAGCCTTGGAGTATTGACCATGCATTGCCTTGTTCTTCCAATTAACAAATTGGTTTTCAGTTGTTTCTTTTCTATATAAACCTTTCACCTTTGTTGTTTTCAAGAGCTTTTCTTGATTGACTTCCTTTAGCAACTGTTCTTGGCTTTTGTTAATGAAGTTATTCAGGCCATTTTGATTTACCTGTAGGAGTTCTCTACCCCCTTTGGCTCTTCATAAATACAGGCAACTTATATCAATTTTTGGGTGCAATGCATGGTGCATTCTCATTCGTTTTCTTGTCTTCTGATCCAAGATTCCCAGTTCCATCTGGGGCCAATCAACAATTCTTATTTTATATTGACAAACAGAAACTGATTGCTTTAATGATGTTTTCACCAATCAGCTCTGATTTCAAAATTTTCTGAACATGTTTAGTACGTTTGGGAGATATATTTTCATAGACTGGATTCCGTAATAATTGGAATCTTCCAAAATTCCCAAATGTTTGCAACCTTCTTTGAGTGCCTCCGCCTTTATCAAACCTTCATTGCTAAGCCGCATTCCATCATCTTCAATAATTTCCCCTCGCTTTATGGCTATGGTTGTATACTTGTGAATGAGACTGAGTGGCTAGTCTGCTCTCCCCACCATCCAAGTTGTTTTCCATCAATAGCTCTGAATGGAATGGCATACCTCAGACACAATTGGTGCACCTTGCCAAGGAACAGGTGACAGGAAGGTTTTTGCCACCGGCTTTTTGTGTGCTCATTCCTAGATTGGTAAGCACAGCTTTGATCACTCAAACTTTTGTCACCTCCCAATTAGACTACAGATAGTCCTCAACTTACAACAGTTCATTTAGTAACTGTTCAAGGTTACAACAGTGCTGAAAAAAGTAACTTATGACCATTTTTCACACTTATGATCATTGCAGCATCCCTATGGCCATGTGATTTACATTCGGATGCTTGACAACTCACTCATATTTATGACAGTTGCAGCATCTTGGGTCATATGATTTCCTTTTGTGTTCTTCTGACAAAGTCAATGGGGAAAGTAGATTCCCTTAACTGTCATGTCCCTGGTGGAGACTGACTCTGAGAGAGAGGAGGAACAGCTGACAGGGAGTGGAAGTGTGGCTCCAGAGGTTGTGGAGGAGGCTGGGGAAGGGTAAAGTACAGCTGAGCAGTCAGAAGAGGACCCAGGCCCATCCCCTTTCCATCCTAGGGCACGCAGGGAGGTGAGGATAAGGGAGAGATGTGGTCTCCTTGGGATGATAGGGTCTTGATCCTCTTCATGGGCTGCAGGTATGAGAACTGAATAAGAGTTTGGACCTGCGTACTGGCAAACGCTGGAAACAAAGCATATTTTAGTCTGAAGTTATCTTGGACTGTGCCTTGTTATCTCCTTGAATTTGGTAAATACTTCTCCTGTTCCGTTGTGGACATTTTGTTATTGTAGTTTCTTCCCCAAACCCCAAAAACTTTAACCTTAGACTGTCTATTATTGACCTCACCCCTTTCCTAAGAGGTCTGTAGGGGCATGCATAAGCCCACCAACGTGCCTACCATCCCTGTCCTATTGTTTCTGTTATTTCTTTTGTTTTTCTTATATGTATCCATGTATTTATAACTATGTTTTTATGTATACCTATTATCTTGTAAGCAGTTGACAAACTGACAAATAAAATAAAATAAAAGTTTGCTTGGTTTTTTATTTCAGCTCATTAATTTCGGACTGTATTGCTTTCTTTTGAAGACTATTTTTGAGTACGTTTTATCTCCAACTGAGAATTATTGAACAGTGGGGCCAAGTTGGAGGCATTAAAGAACATTTATTTATGTTTTGGATTTTGTTACATTTGTCTTACACTCTGGGTCATCACATTAACAATGGTGTTACTAATTTAAGAACAGCAGTGATTCACTTAACCAATGTGGTGAGAAAAGTTGTAAAGTGGAGCAAACTCACTTAACAAATTTCTCACTGAACAATATAAACGTTGGGCTCAATTGTGGCCATAAGCTGATGACTACCTGCACTGCAATGTGCTTTACATTGGACTGCCTTTAAAACGGTATTTGGAAGTTTTATCTGGTCCAGAATATAACAGCTGTCTGAATTGCACTGATGTGTAGGCTTCTGGAAGCATCAAGGAACCAATTGTCATGAGGCTGGGTTATTTAAAGGACACATGTCCGTGATGGTTTCTGTCTGCCTTACTTGGTCTCACAGAAGAGGCATGCTCAGTGAGATAGACTCTAGGAAGTGGCCCTTCTCTATCATGATTACATTATTACACAATTATTACACAAAGGACATTGCCACAATTGAGCAGGTTCAGAGGTATTTCTCAAGAAAAGTACTCCACTCCTCCACTTACAATAGAATTCCCTATACCTCCAGGCTTGAAATTTTGGGCTTGGACAATCTGGAACTGCACCGCCTGCAGTCTAATCTAAGCATAGTTCACAAAATTGTCTGCTACAACATCTTGCCTGTCACCGACTTCTTCAGCTTCAACCACAATAATATATGGGCAAACAAGCAATACAAACTCAAGGTAAACTGCTTCAAACTCGATTGCAGAAAATATGACTTCAGCAACAGAGTGGAAAATGCCTGGAATGCATTACCCGACTCTATTGTTACAGCCTCAACCCCTCACAGCTTCAACCTCAAACTGTCTACTGTGGACCTCACCCAGGGGTGGGATTCAAATTTTTTAACAACCAGTTCTGTGGGCGTGACTAAATTGGTGGACATGGCTTGATGGTCATGTTATAGGCTGGGCGTGGCCAACTCAATATCACTCACATCAAGGCAGGCATCTCCTTGTCTGGCCTCTAATGACTGTGGGGATGTTGCAACAGTCAAAAGTGTGAAAAATGGTTATAAGTCACTTTTTTCAGTGCCATTGTAACTTTGAATGGTCACTCCACACAAGCAAAGTACCAGCAGAGGAGGGGAAAAAAAACTCCAGAAAAGTTCCTGAGACAGGAAGTCTAGTCCTGCCAAGACTGTAATAAGGGTTAACAGAGAGGCAGTTTCTGTAAGCAACACCAGAATGTTTCCTTCCTGCCTTCCTTACAGGATTAGGCCAGTAATTTCTTCTAACAACCGGTTCTCCGAACTGCTTAGAATGTTAACAACCAGTTCTAGCGAATAGGTGTGAGCTGGTAGAATCTCACCCCTGACCTCACCCCATTCTTAAGAGGTCTATAAAGGGGGCATGCATGAGCGCACCAGCATGCCAACCATCCCTGTCTTACTGTCCCCATTTATCTGTATTTACTTCCTTTGTTTATGTTTATGTTTATACTTGTTATCTTGTATATGTTTGATAAACAAATAAAATAAAATAAATGATCTCTGCGCTCTGAAGCAGTGTCCCTGAAGAGATATGAACAACCCCAAACTTATTGGCCTTTTGAAAGGCAACGAAGACTTGTTTTTTTCCACAGGGATCAAGGCCACACTTTTAATTTAGAGTCTGAATTTTGTAGTTGCTACTGCTGCTGCTGTATTATATGGGATGTTCATAGCCCAGAGTGTAATTGGATAGATGGATGGCCATACAAATTTGACAAATAATTAAATAATTCACAGTTGTCTTGGAAGTCTTTCAAAAGGATATTAGTAAGATTTTTTTTTTAAAAAAAATAATATTCAAGTTCTGGCTATAAGAGATTTATATATGTAACTCCAGCTTTCAAACCAAAGAAGCCTCTAAAGAATGGAAGGAAAGTAATAATCACACTACTTGCCAAACAGAATTTCATTACAGTTGTATATGCTGGCAAATGCTATTTCTTAGAGCAGGAAATGTGATGTAACAAGGCAGCAGGCTTTTAAGTAATCATAGGCAACTTTTCAATAAAATGGAAAGTCATTGTTAAAACCTTGCACAAAAGCTACAGTAGATGACTGATGGCATGTCAAAGAATCCATTAGATATTACCTGAAATGTATGTGTACTGCTCTTTAGTAAAAATGGATAACTCTTCAAAATCAATTATGTTTCATTCAATCTCCTTGATTAAACTTTGACCAACTACCCAGCTTTGGAACTCAAAAGGCTGAATAAGTGTGTGTTTTCCTGCAGTTTCAAGAGATTATTACACACTGTTGTGCAGTATTGTCCTAGCCTACTGTTAAAAGGAAGGGTAGCTCACCATTAAAAGGTTTTATTTTACTTAAGACCGTAGGGTTTCAGACAATACCACATTGAGTTCACAGGGAGTAAAGTTAAGGACCTGCATAAATCTTAGAAAAATTGGGAGTTTACATTTAGAAGCCTGGGAGGCACAGTTGATTGTTACAGAAAAGGAGAATAAATACAGAAGCTTTATAGTTCCAGTTGTGTAATATATCAGAACTGAAAAACAATCTGGTATAAGACAGGCTGATTCATTTTCCCATTCTTGCATTTTATATTGAAATGTGAGACATGGAGTAAATATTCCTTTTACAAACCTACCTATTAAAATATTACTTTGTTTCTTGAAAAAAAAATATTCAAATCCAAAAGCTTTAATAAATGTGCGGATTCCACTTGAAATGAATTCCTATTTCTGCATCATTAACTTAGGATCAGTTCTTGACCAAATAATACACTAGCTCAAATCTGATCCGATTCCTGATTATTCTTTTTTGTTGGTTTTCCATCTGCATGAACCCATGATACATGCATAACCTACCAACCTTTTGTCCCAAAGGTGCATTTTCAAGAGGCAACTGGACTTTCTGGAAGTTGCCTCTTGAAAACATATCTTTGGGACAACCCTGACCTGGATGACTGAGAATCCCCATAGACATCTGCCAACCTGTTTTAATGAATTTATTTTTATTGTTGTGACATTGTTTTCATTCATTGGAGTTCATTGGAGTCTTCTCAATTCTGGTTTTGTATGTTTTTGTCCTTAAGACTTGGTCTCAGGCAGCCAGAATTCATTTCTCTGACTGCTTCAGTTTTCCTATTCTTAAACATTTCAAGGTCTTGTTGATTCCCAAAATAGCTCTTTCCAAAATTGTGCCACTATATAATAAAATCAGAAGTATATAAAGAAGAAATTGATTGCTTTTATTTTCTCAAGACTTTTTTTGTGGCTTACTGAATTTCCTATGAATTATTTTTGGATTTTTAAACATCTGGATATGGAAAAGAGGATAGTGCCCCATTCTCTTTTTCCATTCTGAGCCTCTTTTGAATAATCACTTTCAAAGTATGCAAATCAAAAGTTGGAAAAATAATGAAATCAAACTTTTTATATAAAGCATTCTGTTCCAAAGCAATCAATTGACTGGTTGCTTACTTCTTTATATCTTTCTCAGTCAAACAAACAAACAAACAAAAAACCCACCAGATTCTATTTAGCATTTATAGATCCAAGAAATAACCAATAATATCAATGGAAGCATTGAATTGAACAACAATTGAAGTCCTGAACCTTTAGTAAAAACATTATGTAAAAGGATAAAAAGTTCTTATTTTAGCTTAAATAATAAAATGTTACCCATTATTTTTAGAAATTTTAGAAAAATTATAAAAGGAAATAAAGAAGAGAGGGGAATAGATAGAGAAAAATGGTATCTAACCACCACCACCCAATTTGCAATATTGTTCACAAGAAAGGTTTTTGAACTGTTGGAAGGAAAATCCACTTGGTTCGGTTCCAAGCTGGGAGAAAGACGCTGAAAAGAACATGGAGGCTGATTGGAAAGAAAGTCTAATGATGAAGCAGAACCACCAGGGTTTGTGGTTCTGGTGCAGCTGACAAAATGGAGTTTAGAGTGGGTGGATTTTACCTTCTCGATTCCTGGTTGGGGGGGGGTGTCATGTAGGAGTCATAGCTAGGGATCTATATGAAAAAGGGAAAATGCAAATCCTAGGTGTTTGAGCTAATTTTGTCAACCTTTTGTTTGTTCGTTATCTGAGTTTCTGTCTTGTCTTTCTGAATGGATTGCCAAATCTGCATTTCTAAAAGCTGGCCTCCTCAATTTCTGCTTGGGGTAGGGAAACTGGGATGGTTTCTGTCTCCCTTAAGATTTTTTTCATTTTTCCTTTAGGAAAAATATTTTATCCTGCCTTTCTTAATATTTCCCAAAATATTTCATTCTACTGGAGGTAGGGTGGGGGCTTCCCGCAGAACTAATGGACAGATTTTGTTGTTGTTGTTGCCCTTGGATGTGATGGAACTCTTTGCTTCACAAATAGAGACATATGCACTGAGTGAATAGGATCCACTTCAATGTGAACTTCAATCTTGCAGGAACATGTGTGAGAAGGACTTTAAGGTTAATCATTCTTTGAAATTTATCCAGAAGCTTACTGGTAATCAGTGCAGACCAATGGTGGGATTCAATTTTTTTTACTACCGGTTCTGTGGGCATGACTTGGTGGGCATGGCAAGGCTAGCTGGGCATGGCAGGGGAAGGATATTGTAAAATCTCAATTCCCTCCCCACTGGTGGGGGAAGGTTACTGCAAAATTCCATTCCCTCCCCACCCCACTAACTTGCTTTACAGCTCCGTTCTCCTGTGCAGGGCAACAAAAGAAGACCCAGCCAATCAGCTGGGACTCGGGAGCCAGAGAATAGATGGGGGCAGGGCCAGTCAGAGGTGGTATTTGCCACCTACTCAAAATTTCTGCTACTGGTTTTCCAGAATCTGCTGAATACCACCTCTGATGCAGACTCTGCAGGACTAGAATTATGGGAAAATAAAATTTTACCTCTGCCAACAAGTAGGTTGCTTCATTTTGGATCGTTGGCAACTTCTAAAGCCAACCTCATGTTGTACATATTTTTGTAATCTAATTGGGAGATGAGAAGGGAGTGAATCACTGTTTTCAGGGCCTCCTTCTGCAGGAAAGAGCAAGTAGTATAATAGACAAAGCTGGGCAATAGCCATGGTCTCCATCAGCTTATCTACCAGAAGTCAAGGAGAACCCTCAAATTGTCAATCTGATCTTCCAGAGAGATGTAGATGTAGTACCATTTCTTCTAGATATACAACCAAAGAAGAGACTATTTTGGGATAAACTTTAATGCAACCTTGATGCTTCTATCGATTGTTGTTGTTTTTCCCTTTCCATTCCTTCACCTGCAAACATTGAATCAGGGTTTCCACTTCATCTCTGGCGTAGATCTGCAGGATAGAGAGTATGCATGATACCTCACTTCAAATCAGTGGAAGACTTCTATCAGCAGTATCACATAATTGTTAAACAACAGAGTACAAAGAAAACAACCTCAGTGACAGTTTGCACTGGAATTATCAAAGTTAGATCTCTTCTACTGCACCAGCACTGACTGTTTACTCAGTTAAAACAATGCTTCATGAAGAAATTCATGGATGATGTTCAGTAGCATGACCTGTACAAATATATATTTCTCTTGATTACTTTTGAACTGAGTAACCCATATTTAGTCTGTACATAGTGCCATGTCTTCAGAACATCAACACTAAAGGGCCATGCAAAATAAAAATGAAGTCAAGTCAGATATGGAACTTTCAGTACAAGTAGAGAGTTGATAGAAAACAGGCCAAAAGATTAAAGGAATCCTTTCTACAAATAGAAAGCAGTAAACCTTTTCTAGCTTCTGTAGCTATACAACATCCTTGATTATTCTAGAAGCAGATATGGTGTGGATGACAGCAAATCAATTCTCAGTGACATACCTAGAGTGATCATACTAGGAGTTAGCAAAATGGACAGTATCCTGGTGGACATGAAGTTTATTTTATTTATTTATTTTATTTGTCAATTGTTTACAAGATAATAGGTATAAGTAAAAACATAGTTATGAATACATGGGTACATATAAGAAAAATAAAAAATAAAAGAAACAATAGGACAGGGATGGTAGGCACATTGGTGCGCTTATGCATGCCCCCTACAGACTTCTTAGGAAAGGGGTAAGGTCAATAGTAGACAGTCTTAACGTTAAAGTTTTTGGGGTTTGGGGAAGAAACTACAGAGTCAGGTAGAGTATTCCAGACATTGACCATTCTGTTGCTGAAGTCATATTTCCTGCAATCAAGTTTGATGTGAATAACCTTGAGTTTGTATCTATTGTTTGCTCTAATGTTGTTATGGTTGAAGCTGAAGTATTCATTGACAGGTAGGACATTGCAATGTATGATTTTATATACTAAACTTAGATCGGACCGAAGGCGGCATAGTTCTAGGTTTTCTAGGTCTAGAATTTCGAGTCTGGTGGCAAAAGGTATTCTGCAACGAGTAGAGGAGTGGAGAACTCTTCTTGTGAAATATTTCCGGACTTTCTCAACTGTGTTAATACAGGTGTCCCATAATGGATCCCCTGGGTTGCAGAGATTAAAATGGAAATGCACCACAGATTTTTCTTCTATGCATAGATAAAAATCATCAACTTTGCCATGGTGAAAAGTAGAAAAACTTGAAAAATAGCAAAGCTTGAAAAGAAGGAGTGTTTTCTTCACTTGTATTGACCTGCATAGTGTAGATAATAATAGTTTTTACTATCAATCTACCCTTAAAATCAAATCACACAGTAAGCTTGATAGTAGATACTACTGAATGATTTTCAAGTTCCTCAGCTAAGAGAAGCCTGAATAGTACTTTTAGCATGCCTGTCATTTCCATCAGGATATGCCTGTCACAAGGATGTCATCAGAAGAAAAGCAGAGTATTTCACAGTTTAAAGTAATGACAATATAATGAGTGAAAGTGGAAAGTTTATGACTCATTTTAAGAATGGAGTTCCTCTTCTTTGACTCCATGATTTATTGGATCAAGAGAAATCTAATAGCCCAAGACCAACTTCCAATTTACAGATCTGGAGGTTTGATTTTGTCATGTGTTCTCAAACATAGAGATGCTGGTAGCTTATTTACTCTTTAACAGGACATGAAATAGAAGCAGGAAGGAGAAATACCAATAGCAATAATAATAGCATTTAGACTTATATACCATTTCATAGTACTTTACAGAGTTAGCATATTGCCCTCAACAATCTGACTCCTCATTTTATTGAATGAGGAAGGATGGAAGCCTGAGTCAATTGAACCATTCAAGATTAAGTTTTTTATTATTATTATAATTATTATTTTTGCTGAACATTTCCATGTCCTAAAAATCTGCTAAAGTTAAATGTGTAACAATAAAGCCTGCAGTATGTTTCAGTTTAAGTCCATTTTGGAAGCATATTTTAGGAAGTATAACTTTTAGAAGTAGATCTGCAACAATGGTATTGAAAATACCATTCAAACAATCAGAAATGTATATGGTTGGTTGGACAACAAATTCTCTACTTGCTAAAACATGATTCATAACAGAGTAAATTTAATAGCAGGCATCGTAGAAATTAAGAATTATCTGAAAATTTCAAACAAAACAGCAAGAAACACATCAGCTGTTCTAACCAATCTGATCAGTCTTGAGGGATTTCTTTCCTTCCTTCCTTCCTTCCTTCCTTCCTTCCTTCCTTCCTTCCTTCCTTCCTTCCTTCCTTCCTTCCTTCCTTCCTTCCTTCCTTCCTTCTTTCCTTCCTTCCTTCCTTTATTGCAGAAACATATCCAGGAGGATGGTGAATAAGCTGATCTTCCCATTTTTGATGTTCCAGCCCTTGCAACCCTGGGGGCTACTCTGTAAATTGATTCCAACTGGAATCTCTAACCTGCACATTACAGGATTGCTTCAAGATCACTGTGAAGTTATATTCCCAATGGACACAATATTGAAAAGAAAAGAGCATACAGGATAGAAGAATCACACTGACAGCTACCACTTTCTGATTTATTTTTAACCAAGGTAACTCAAATATTCTGACCCCAAAATACACCCAAGATTTCTTCCAGTGGCAAGATGAAATATGATATGATAAAATATTGAAGAAATGGGCTGTTGGTGCAAGAGCCTTCCAGCAACTCTGTTGTCTCACAGAAATGCCACAGAATTTTCAGTGATATTATTTCTATTCTCAAGGAGCAGCAAATAAAACAGTATCCCATTCCAGATTTGATCAGACATAGTGATATGCTATTTTTATGATGGATAACTTAACACGCAAACATTAAAATAAGGTTTTATTATGATAGTGTGGGTGATGATGGAGATACCTTGGTAGGAACTATTTTTTTTTAATAAAAAAATCAAAACAAAGCAAACAACAGTAATTGCATGTGTCTCCTTAATCATATTTTAGTGATGGATTATCAGCTCTAGTTTCCTTTAAAGTATTTTAAAACTTAGAAGTCTATTAAATAAAACAAAGTAAAAACTTCAAAACAGTATTTCTCAAACCCAGCAACCTTAAGATGTGTGGACTTCAACTCCTAGAATTCCTGAGCCAATGTGGATTTCAAGTCCCAGAGTTCCCTAACCAACCTTGCTCAGAATTGAAATCTACACTTCTTAAAGTTGCCAAGGTTGAAAAACACTGCTGTAGGGGAAACGAAAATGTGCATACAAAATAATGGTAGACGGTTACCAAATAATGCATCCACTATGCATTAAAATGGATTTTTTTTTAAAAAAAAGATTCTTTTTGTAAGAGCCTTTTCCATGTTCAGTCAAAACAAAAGAGGGATGATAGATACTATTGTGGTTTGGAACAGTATTAAGTGAAACAGTCCTTATGAATGCATTTATTATTATGTCAAACCAGAACATTTTTAGGATCCAGTAGTAGGCAGGAAATTATAGCCCCAGGTCAAGCACAACAGACTTCACAGGCTTTCTTTCCCTTGAGCATAAATATTATGGGGGATCATGTGGATTTCAGAGAGGCAGGGATTGAATGACTTCTCTGATCAGTCTAGCTCAAATGCATTCAAAACTCACTTTGCCTGGCTGGTATATGAGCTTCTCATTTGGTTGAAGAAAATCAGCCAATATTGCATAAATTGTGGTTTCTGAATCCCCAATACAATAGGATTAGTACTAGCACTTAAACATATATACCATATCATAGTGCTTTAAAGCACTTTCTGAGCAGTTTACAAATGTCAGCATATTACCCCCAACAATCTGGGTTTTTACTGACCTTGGAAGGATGAATCAACCTTGAGCCAGTCAGAGCCAAACTCCTGGCAGTGGGTGGAGTTAGTCTGCAATATTGCACCACTGTTGATTCCTATATCTCATCTCATCTCATATCAAGCTGCCATAGCTGGGCTGCATGCCTCAGGTTGTGTCCTAGCTGCAGAAAAGTATGACATGCAATTCTAAAAATTTGATGCCACTTAAGGGATGGGTAGTTTTTTGTGCACAGGTATGTCATTCTAATTATATCTGACATCTGAAAAAGTATATGGCTTTTCATATTTTGAGTACACATTTTCCAAGCTTCTCCATAATGTCCAATTAATAGCACTAAGGAGTCAGGGACAGAGAGAGGAAAACTGCCAAAAAATTATCAGCCTCTAAGTCCTAAAACATCATTGTTATGCAGTTATCTGTCAAGACCTTTTTCCTACTGCTTAACTCTAGTTCACCATGATAGTCAAACTTCTTTAACTATACTTACTGATAACTAAAATTGTGTCTGAATTAAGCAGTATGCATAATCATGTTTTATTTAAGTGTTTTTCAGATGAAAAACAATTAGTTCTACTGGGTTTAAAGAAAACAACCCCATTATCTTAAAACACAAACTTCAAAGCTTTTAATAGAATTATATAGAATTGTTCTATTGATCTTCAGAAAAATTCTCTCGCTAAAGTATCAACCTGGTATCCTCTAACAACCTTCATGTCCCATAATCAAAACCAACATGCCCAAAGTATACTTATGGAAGATATTGTGAAGGAGCTGGGGTCAGGATGGCTAAACTAGAGCCTTGCCATTGATCAAAACATTGACCAAAACATCCCAGTAAATATTTGAGTCAAAGTTCAAATCTAGAGGTTGGCATGGTATTTTCTATCTATTCTTTTACATTTTTGGTTACAAAGACTAACCATATTGAAATGAATCTAGCTGCAGTGATGATGTCTTTGGCATAATTTTTTTGCAATATTTTTTAAAAAATCCATTGGGATGAGCCTTATATGGAAAGCATGAAATATAAGAAAACAGTATTAAAGTCAAAAATGGAAATAAAACAAATAGCTCTGGGAGCTGAAGAAATATGGAAGCTGAGCCAAAATGAATTAAATGAGTTATGAGAATAGGTGAAAGGAATAAGTCTGGTTCTGTGAATAAATCTATTATATCAGGATTAATGTTGTTTCAGCTTCAAACAAAAACTTACATATGCTTATCATTTAGATCCATATTTCCAAAGAGGAAACTGAGAGAGAGGGAAAGAAACTCTTTTTCCAACATAATCTTGAATACAAGTAAGTATGTTGCATAAATCTCCTTGTTGTTAAAACATGGTCAACAGTATGTTGGCATTCAAAGTATATGTAAAAAAGTATGAATTTGTATATTTATCTGCACATGCACACAAATTATATTAGATGTCATGAATCAATGTGCCAAAAAGAGAATTTAAAATGGATGGGCTGTCCAATGACTAAAAAATGAAAAAAAAGTATGTTTCTGCTTTAATCTGCATGTGACTGAAGATAAATCTATTTGTATGTGCACATAGAAAAGAAATGTATATAAATATAAAAGCATGACTGATGTGTTTAAAGACAATAAAGAGTGAAGTAGTGAGGGCTACCAGGCTAATCAGTGTTAAATTTGTGAGAAACAACCTTTTTTGGTAGTGTCAAGAGTATATAGTTTGCAGTTGGGGTTTTTAATTATGCTGATTTTAAGGGTTCTTTTAAATTGTTTAAATTTTTGACTAAATTTTTAATGGGGTTAGGGAGGGGGAAATTATTGGGGTTAGGGAGGGAGACCAGACTGGGTTTGGGGGATATCCCGTCTGGGAAAAAGGGCAGACCAGGGTATGCCTGCGACCGGGAAGTCTTGGGACCAGGGATGGTTGAATCGAGGATGGGGGCTTCTTCTGGGGAGGGGGATGAAAGGGCTATCCCTATGATCGGTGGGAGAGGCAGGTATGGTGTTGACAGGGGGTCTTATCAAGTTATGGGAGCCCGCCCCTGCTGTTTACAAGCGGTGGTGTGCTCTGGCCCCCAGGTCACGTCTCGCTCCCTGAGTTGTTTGAATGATCGGGCCCCGGGCCTCCAGCTGATGTTATGCAATGCCAGGTCCGTAGTGAATAAAGCCCCCTTGTTTACGATCTTGTCATGGAGGGGTGTGTGGACCTGGCTGGCATTACCGAGACCTGGCTGGGACAGGAGGGGGGTGTCCCTCTAGTGGAGATGTGCCCAGCCGGGTTTCAGGTTTTTCATCGGCTGAGGGCCCAGGGGAGGGGTGGGGGGTTGCGGTAATTATTCGGGAGGATCTGGGACCTAGGGAATCCACTGTTCCTCAGACGACCGGATGTGAGTCCCTTTTTGTAAAGTGTGGTTCCGAGGTTCAGATGGGCCTATTGATCACATACCTGGCTCCCTGCTATGTGACATCAGCTCTGCCTGAGCTCCTCGAGGTCATAGCCGGTCTGGCGGTTGAGACCCCCAGGCTGATGGTCATGGGGGATTTCAACCTTCGGCCGGTGGGGCCTCGGGGATTGCCCAGGAGTTCTTGGCTTCCATGAGAGCCTTGAGCCTGACCCAATTAATTAGGGAACCCACGCACACTGGGGGTCACATCCTGGATCTGGTTTTTGTCTCTGGACAGTGGCAGGATGATCTTGGTGTTGGGGACGTTTTTGTTGAGTCCTTGTCATGGTCAGATCATTCGCTCCTTAGGCTGGACTTCCAGCCCTCTCCTCCCCATCGAAGGGAGACGGACCAAATACAATGGTACCGCCCCACGCGCCTGATGGATCCAGACAAGTTCCTGATGGAGCTTGGGCCATGTCCTGACATTCAAACACACGACTCGGTTGGGGACCTGGTCGCCACCTGGGAAAGGGTGGCGGCTGGGGCCCTGGACCGGGTCATGCCCTTGCGGCCTCTAATCTGGCGCCTCTCTCACTCAGCCCCTTGGTTTTCCGGGGAGCTGAGGGAGATGAAGCGCCGGAAAAGACGCCTGGAGAGTATTTGGAGGACTACTCGCTCCGGACCCGACCGAACACTATTGCGGTCTTATATTAAGACCTATTTAGTGGTGATAAGGGTGGCAAAGCGTTCTTACTTTTCCACCCTTATTGCATCCGCAGGAAACCACCCGGCTGCCCTGTTTAGAGTGACCCACTCCCTCCTGAAAGGGGGAGCGCGGGAGGACCCCTTGCAGGGATGGGCTGAGGACTTTTCGAATTTCCTGGTGGATAAAATCGCTCAGATCCGGGATGGGTTGGACTCTGAATGGGCAACTCTGGGTGGGGGGGGTGGAATTTGAGGCAGTCATTTGGGAGGAGTTTGATCCTGTGACCTCCGAAGACGTGGAGAGGTTGCTGCGGGGACTGAATGCTACCACATGTTTATTGGACCCGTGTCCCTCCTGGCTGGTGTTGGCCACCCGGGAGGTGACACGAGGTTGGTTTCAGGGTATTATTAACGCTTCCTTGAGTGAGGGATATTTGCCCGCCGCCTTTGTGTTGGCAGGGGGGCAGAGGTCGGCCCCAAGGCTCCTGGTTTGTGGGGTGCCTCAGGGGTCGGTACCGAGGCCCCTTCTATTCAACATTTATATGAAGCCGCTGGGTGAGATCATCCGTGGCTTTGGGGTGGAGTTCCATCAGTATGCTGATAACACTCAGCTATACATCTCTACCCCGGGCCACCCCAATGAAGCTGTCAAAGTGATGACCCGGTGCCTGGAGGCCGTGCGGTGTTGGGGCGGAACAGGCTTCAGCTCAACCCATCTAAGACTGAGTGGCTGTGCTTCCTGGCACCCCGATACAGCCAGCTTGTTCCATCGCTGGCTGTGGGGGGGGGGAAACTCTTGCCCCCACTGAGAGGGCCCCCAATCTGGGTGTCCTCCTGGATGTCTGGCTGTCATTGGAAGACCACGTGGCGGCCGTCGCCAGGGGGGCTTTTGGCCAGGTCCATAGGATCTACCAGTTGCGGCCCTTTCTGGATCTGGACGCACTTCACACATTCACCTCCGCCCTCGTCATCTCCCGCTTGGACTATTGCAACGCTCTCTACATGGGGGTCTCCTTGAAGAGTGTCTGGAGACTGCAGTTGGTTCAGAATGCAGCTGCGCAGGTGATCTTGGGATCCCCTTGGAGCTCCCATGTAACACCACTTCTCCGCAGGCTGCACTGGCTTCCAGTGGCTTTCCGGATCCGATTCAAGGTGGTACTGATTGTATTTAAAGCGCTCCATGGCTCCAGCTGGTGCAGAATGCAGCCGCGAGGGTGGTAATGGGGGCTCCTCGGGTCTCCCACGTTACGCCACTTCTGCGTGAGCTGTATTGGCTCCCGGTGGCCCTCCAGGTGCGCTTCAAAGTCTTGGTTATTATCTTTAAAGCACTCCATGACTCGGGACCGGGATACTTGCGAGACCGCCTCCTGCCATTATCCTGCTGACTGATACGCTCCCATAGAGTCGGCCTCCTCGGGGTGCCACCGGCTGGACAGCTAGCAACCCCGAGGATGCGGGCCTTCCCATTGGGGGCACCCCCTCTCTGGAATGAATTACCCCTGGAAATGAGGGCTGTCCCTGATCTTCCGTCGTATGCTAAAAACTTATTTATTTCGGCAAGCCGGACTGGTCTAGGGGTTTTAAATTTTAATCTGGTTTTTAATTTTTCTTAATTCCTTTGTTTTAAATTTTGTAGAGCCAAATATATCTAATTCTTTTAATTTTTAATATTGTAATATTGTATATATGTTTCATATGTGTATTTTTATTCCGGCTGTTCACCGCCCCGAGTGCCTTTGGGAGAGGGGAAGGTATATAAATTTAATTAATAAATAATAAATAAATATATTTTGAAGAAAAAAAACAAAGAAAAACGGAGGGAGAAAAAAACTGGAAGAAATTAGATTAAAAGTATTAAAATGTATTATATATTTTCCAACAGAATAAATGAAAATGTATGTAAGGAAAAGAGATAAGGAAACTATTCAGAAAAGAATGAAAATAATTGTGTTACAGAGAAGCACAGAAGTGTGCAGTATTACACAGTAATAGGAAGTATGAAAATGCTGCAATGATGAAGTTTAAAAAGCTACAGATAAAAAATAAGATATAAAAGAGAATGATTTCTCAAAAAAAATTGATATTGTATAATGGTTAAAAGTGAGAAAAATGATAGTTGCAAGGAACCTAGCTTAACAGAAGGAAGAATGGTTAAGATTTTTGGGAGGGCATAAGAAAATAATGTTTTGAAAATGGATGATTAAAAAGGAGCCTCAATAGAGAGAATGGGATTAAACATAAGAATGATGGAATGATTTGGGATGGAATTGAAAGTGAATTTTGGAAGAAATGTTTTAGAGATGTGTATGGAAATGATGGTGATGTGTTGAAGAATGGAATTGGACCTAATACTTTAAATCTTAATGTCCAAGCAAAATGGAAGTGATAAATATTGTGAAAATGCTGAGAAATGGTCGGTTTGCAGGTATAGATAATATCAATAGGAAAACATTAAATATCAATGTGACGGGCTTTTGCAGTGATTGAGTTATTTAAAGAGTGATAGAATGCTACTTTTCTTCTATACAAATGGAAAGGTGTTTGGCTCAATTCTGATAGAAAATTTATAAAATCTGACAGACGGCTAAATTTGGGGAGTATAATCTAATAGCCTTTATGCAGATCAGAATTTTGTTTTTCAACAACACCGAAGAAAATGGATGAATGTGAGAAAATATAGTACTTATTGATTTAAAGAAGCAATTTATCAAATACAAAGATCTCTCCATTTCTATACTTGATGTGTTTTCAGAACTAGATGCTACATTCCTTGCCCCCTTGAAGCTCCTAACTAGAAAGGTGATTATGAACTTGGGATATTACTACCATAGTTTCCTTTATGCTATGTCCTACCCCATCCTCACATGACTCCTGTTTATTAAAAACATTATTAAAAACATTTAATAACCATGCAAACTTCACATGTCTTACTCTACGTAGTCTATGTTGAACCATTTAGTACACTTCTCATTTATTCTGAGGCATACCTTATGTCCATCATATAGATGTTAAATAGTAATGTGGAAAGATGATGTTAAAAAGTAATGTGGAAACCATGAGGCTCCTCAAAAAGCAAGGGACTGGAGTAGACATGTTAAGTTACATTGGTAACTCTGTGCTTAAATGTTAACATGTCTCCTTGTTAAAAATTATCTAAAGCAGTCCAGAAAAAAATATGTAAAGATGCTGTATATATGTAGAGATGGAAAGAATGCAAAGGAAGACTATCATCATCATGTTTAACAATCCTATAATCCCTTGCGGGGTGGAGGCTGGGCAATTGAATGGAGCTAACAGAGTGTTTATTGGCCGGATTGCCTCCGCCAATGCGGAGTTTTGTTCAGCAGATATATTCTCATTGTGCCCAGGGAAAGAAATATCTGCCTCAACCTAGGATTGAACTCACAGCCTCCTGATTGTGGGGTGAGAGGTCCACCTCTAGGCCGACGCACCACTTCCAATACAAAGTAAGACTATGCAGCTAAAATTCAAGAAGCTTGTACAGTGTCTAACTTTGTCAGAAAAAACTTAAAACTAAGTTCAATAGAGTGGGAATGGAATATTTTAGAAGTGCATGTGATAAATCAAGAAGAGTTTGAGAAATAATGTGTGGGTATTGAATGAATATGTATTGTGTATAAACATGAAAAACCAGTATGAAGATATGTTGAGTAGTATGGTTGAATTGACAGTGGATAATTGTAAGGCAAACAATGAATAAAGAGTAAGAAGAGTAAGAAGGAGGAGAAGACAAAAAAAGCTTTGTTGGAGGGACAAGAACCTCAAAACCAAAGTCAATCAATAAAAATGTTTTATGACTTGAAGTGTAGAAATGAAGGAAGCAAGAGTGTTTTCAAAGAAAGCAAATTAGAAATAGGTATAGAAATTGGATTTGTGTAAACCACTTTCAGCTATGGTTCTTTTCCTTCTTATTATCTGATACTTTAATTACTGTAGAGTCCTTGGTGTTCTCTGAAGACCTTTGCTTGTTTGCAGACATTTCATTACTGAAATATATCACCAGTGTTGTAGATAATGAAACATCTGCATGAAAACAACTAACCTTAGAGAGCACCTAGGATTCAACAGTTCAATCCTGAGCTATAAATGTTCTCTTCTTTGGAATGTTAATTACATTAGCTTACTCTTTCATACTCCGGTGTATGTATACTCTGTCTTAGTCCACTTTTTGATAATGTATAAATTGATAAGAGATGGATAATGAATTAAGATTTCAAATATATCTTGTCATAAAATTTCCAGGTGAAATATAGAAGTTCTCCATCATAAGGCAAACATGAAGAACATTGCCAGACCACCATGACCATCTCTGTTCAATCAATGCCATCCTGTTACTGTGCTCATGTCTAAAACTTGACTGGAAGGTTTCCAAATAACATTTCCCCAGAGGTGGTAGTCAGCAGGTTCTGACCAGTTCTGGAGAACTAGTAGCAGAAATTTTGAGTAGTTCAAAGAACCAGCAAATACCACCTCTGACTGGCCTGCCCCCATCTATTCTCTGCCTCCCAAGTCCCTGTTGATTGGCTGAGTCTTCTTTTGTTGCTCTGCACATTAGAACGGAGCTGAAAAGCAGGTTAGTGGGGTGGGGAAGGAATGGGGTTTTGCAATAACTTTCCCCCAGGCGTGGGGAGGGAATGGAGATTTTACAGAATTCTTCCCCTTCCAAGCCTACTAAGCCACCCCCACAAAGCCAGTAGTAAAAAAAATTGAATCTCACCACTCTGCATTTCCCCTCTAAAGCTGTATTCAACCACCTTCTCAATAAATGTTTCAGGAAAGATAGTTGGAGATTGGTCAGAAATTATTCAACATCATTGAGCTGGCAATGGCTCATTTAAGAGGTGACAGATTATCTCATCCTTTAGCACAAGTGGATTTTATTACTACTTGTGCCAAACCATGTATCAGTTTGAGGAGACCTTAATGTACGTGGAGTGTCATGCATCTAATACACAGGAGGCCATGCTCACTGTCTGAAGTCATTTCATAGGCAAAGTTAAAAATGCTTGTTAGCATGTTTCACTTTAGCCTCCAATAATATTAATGCTCACATTCAAAACACTATTAATCCATCTATCCCTAGTACGAGCAATTTGGTTTATTATTTTCTAATCGTGTACAAAGATGAGGCATATTGTACAAGTGGGTTTTGACCCAAACTGATTTTTTTTAATGTCTTCACATATATAATTACAGTCCCTATTTTGGGTGGAAATAGCTATGATATGACCCAGAGTAATAGGTGAATACCTTACTTTTTAACAGTAAAAGTTATAAAAAATGTATGAAATATGAAATTCTTGGGTTATCTTGCCTTTAAAGAATTGTTTAACAAGCTTCTTGAGTCTTAGCTGCCCAGTCTTCCTCTGTTTTTTTTTTTTTTACCTCTCTACATAGATATAACATCCTTACATTTTTTTCTGGTCTGCTTTAGACTAATTTTTAACAGGTAGGCATGTAAAATTGAAGCCAATGTTTTGTACTGATGTACATTGGATACAACTGTCCTAGGCCATTGTTTTTTGAAGAGCTTTGATGTGTTATTCTTTTCTCATTTCTATTTAACATCTATATGAAGGAAATAAAGTATGCCTGAGAATAAATGGGATATGTATTAAATGGTTTAACTTAGACTACATGGAGTAAGACAATTATGAGTGAACTTTGCATGGTTGTTAAGTATTTTAAGAATATAGATATATTCTTTTGTGATGTTAGTGGGCAGAAGAGAGAAATTCTTGCAGTCAGTTAATTAAATAGTACCCAAGTAACTGAAGACACCATGGCTACTATATAATTAACTAAGTGCAAGAATGTCATGTTCCAATCATAAGAATATCTTCATAAGTCTCATCTGACAGAGTTTCTAAAGCAACTAGTTTGTCTCATTGAATAAGAAATGGAACATGAAAGGAAATTTCTCACCCTTGCATTAATGTTTTACATAGTCTGAGAACCAGTTAACTGAAGAGATGTCTTCATTGCTAACTGCCCTATCTATCATGGTACATAGCTCCTGATGCTCAACTTAAATATCCACCTATGAGGGCAGCTAGGCTGGCAGGCTCAATAGGAAGAAGTTTTATTGGCAGTGACTAAATATTTGTCAGCTGCTGTGCCAACAGCAGTATGCCAGGTTTCTTCTCTGTAGGCTTTTATAAGCTCTTCTGTTACTTCTGTGCTCTTATTTCAATTTATCGTCAATCACTCACGCATAAACTCAGAGACCTGGAAAATAGCCACACTCAATTGTCTATGGAGATTCTCAGTCATCCATGGTTGTCCCAAAGGTCCTTTTTCAAGAGGCAACTGGACTTTCTGGTTTTTTTTTTAACCCAAGAAGCTTTTTCAGGTCTGACTGGACCATTTCCCACCATCCAGTCAAAACTGAAGAAGCTTCTTGGATGAGAAGCAAAATGTTTTCAATGAAAAACCAGAAAGTCCAGTTGCCTCTTGAAAAAACACCTTTGATACAATCATACTCAAATCATTTTCAACTAGTGTCACAAATGGTTCTTTAGAATACATGGAGATCCAGTTTATTTAAAAATAAAACATTCGTGCATTCTATATATTCTTATATATTTGTTCTTTCATAAATGCATACGTCTGCTCATTCACACTCACCCTTCTCCTTTTCATTTAGGCTGGCAGGCATTAGTCAGAAGAATGGAAACCTGCCAAGTCTGAATCCAATGATGACTCAAAGAGTGAGCAAGTTTCAGGACCACTTTAATCCCCAAAGTCCTTACTTTGTTGATTCTCAAATCTGGTACCAGTTGATGGGCTTGGGTGGGGTTTTCCATGTGCTCAGGTTCAATTTCTTTTATCTGTTTCAGGTGACGTTTTTCTTCTTTCTTTTCCTTAACAAATTGGTTCCTTATTAATTACTTCCCCTAAAGAATCTTTTCCTGGCTTTTATCAATTCTGCTTACATGCTTGCTTCATCTTTAGGTACAGCTTAGTCTCATACACCATGGAGATTTTTGTCTTCAATTATATTCAATCATATTCACTTAAAAATAAAATTAATCAGATTGCTGATTCAAAACACTATTTTACTTTATTTGTTTGTTTGTTTAGCATATGGCAAATACATGGACTTATAGTGGTTTGAATGTTAATGTCCAGTCCTCCCAGCCATTGAAGGACCAGGTGGTCTATGTTGAAAAAAAATCAGACATTGAGCCAGTATAAGCTTTTGATGGATATTCGGACACAATGTGATGGACATTTTGTCAAGGAGCACTACAGTCACACTGAGGGGTAGAGACAAGACCCATTTAAACAATGAGTCCTGGCAGACACCATGTTGGGTACGGATCCTGTTCAGAGTTGACCAAAGCTGGTAATGAAGGTCAAGATCTGGTACTTTTTGTGTGGGTCATCTATGTAATTCCCTGTATCTGGGTGTTCAGCAGCCCATTTGGCTTTCCACTGTGTGTTGATGTTGTTAGATAGCTGCTGAGTGAGTGCCAGAGAAGGCTTCCTGGATTTAAGCCTGCCAATTGATAGATGAGGAAGATCAGGTGCACAGGAAGAAGTGGGTTTCTCATAATTTTTTGGAACTCCTTCATTAAGGCTTCCTGCCTTCGTAGACCTCATGCTGCAATGTGGCTCAAGATGGGGAGTCAGCAAGTAGAAGTAGCTTTTATGCAGCCACTTATGATCCTCATTGTATCATTTAGTCTAACATTGATCTTGCTAGTGTGGCAGCATTAAGTCAAACAGGGGTGCAATATTCAGCTGTGGAATAGACCAACCCTTGTGGTGATATTCTGAGAGTAGAGGTTGAGGCTCCCCATCTTGATCCTCTTAGTTTCTGGAGTAAGTTGTTCCTGGTATTAATTTTAGCAGACTTATTATCTAGGTGTTTCTTATAAGAGAGAGTCTGATCCAAGGTTACTCCAAAGTATTTAGGGTGAGGATCAGTTTTAGATAAAATCCATTGTTAGATGTTATTGTTTTAGTGGGCTCATTTATGCATATGTGGGCTTACTTACTGCTCATTTTTTAACTTGTATTATTACAGTACTGGCTTTCAAAGTACAGAGATATAAGTAAATAAGCTATAGATTTCTATAAAGATAGATTTGAGAGACATATATACATGAATGACATGGATGAAAAGTGGATGTCATAACAGGTATGAAAAAAATTGCCATTGAATTATGAAGACATATTAAATTAGATGTATATTGATCCTTATATTTTCATCCCCTGAAGTTCACACACCAGGACACATATCAACAATAGAAAAGGTTAAACATGAAGAAAGATGTTTTTAGATGCTCAAAACAGATATACCCAGAGGTGACATTCAGCAGGTTCTGACCAGTTCTGGAGAAGTGGTAGTGGAAATTTTGAGTAGTTCAGAGAACTGGGAAATACCACCTCTGATTGGCCACATCCCATCTATTCTCTGCCTCCTGAGTCCCAGCTGATTGGATCTTTTTTTGTTTCCCTGCACAGGAGAATGGAGCTGGAAACCAGGTTAGTGGGGTGGGGAGGGAACAGGGATTTTGCAGTAACCTTCCCCCAGGAGTGGGGAGGGAATGGAGATTTTACAGTATCCTTCCCCTGCCATGGCCACTAAGCCATGGCCACCAAGCCATGCCACGCCCATCAAGTCATGTCACAGAATCACTAGTAAAATTTTTTGAATACCACCACTGGATACACTTGCTTTTAGCACGCACTTGATAATTTATAGTAAGAATAAAACCTACCAAGTGTGTTTTTGGGGAAAGAAATGATTAAATTCTGATTGATCAAATCTTCAAGTCAGTGTTGAGTCTGTGGCCGCATAAGCAGGTCTTCTACAGGATGATCTGTCCCCAACCTGGTACTTTAAAGTATCTTTAAAGTAGCATGGCTCTCATTCCTATAATTGAGATAATCTACCTTATTCCTGATTATCCTCTTCTTCTTTTTCCTTCACCTTTCCCAGCAAGATAATTTCCCCAAAGAGCTAGGTTTTTGCATAATGTGTCTACAATATGATAATTCTACCTTAGTCATTATTCCCCCACTAAGAATTCTTAATTTATTTGTTTGATGATGCCTTTGTTTGTTTTCTTGGCTACCCATGGTATTCTCAGGAGGCTTCTAAAAAAAAAATTCAAAAGCATCAATATGCTTTCTATCCTGTTCCTTCAAAGTGCAAACTTCACTTCCATAGAGTGCCACTGGTAAAACTACTCCCTGCATGATTCCAATTTCCAATCTTTGTTGGTTGAGACATATCAAAGCATCAGAGTGTCTTTTTCGAAGCTTCAGTTCTACTCTATCAAGTGCTGGAGTGTGGTGTGTTTCCTGATGCTTGTTCTTTTACTGTTGATAGTCAGCCCTAAAAGGCAGAAAATACCCACCACTTTGATATCTTCATTGTCAGTTCTAAGGGTGATTGCTGTACTTTTTGTCATTAGTTTGATCTTTATGTTTAATTTTACAACCATTTTTTTTCAATGCACCCCTTGACATTCATTATCAAAGCTATCATTTGCATTTTCAGCTATTAGAGTAGTGTCATCAGTAGGTAACTAATGTTTCTTAATCCATTTTTAAAATCACACATATTTTCCAATTCAGTTTCCCTCAATATATATTTCTTATACTTTTCCTAGGTGTCCTAAGACCTATAAAAATATCTTATGACTGACTCTGTTCACAGAAAAATGACCAATCTTTACTTGAACATAACATAATCCATTCTTTAAACTCTCTCTCTCCCCCTCCCTCCCTCCGTTCTCTCTCCTTTTCTCCCTCTTTCTCTTTCTTTCTCTCTCTGAATAATGAGAAAAGTTGAAGCCTTGGTAATGGTCTCAGCCCACAAAAGAAAGGGCTAAGAAAATATCTTAGAAGAGAGGCTTCCTTGTTCTCTGGAAATTAAAGGAAAGAAAGGAGAAAAGTCATTTCAAACTTGCAAATTTCTTGCAATAAAAGTAGAGGTACTCCTGGTTCATGCTTCTTGTCTGGATTACCTCAATATATGTATATATATATGTATGCAATACAGTGACTCAATTGTTAGAAACAAAATTGCTTTTATTGTTTGGAAGTTATTTCACTTAATATTAAATTAGAATCTGTTTTCCTATAATGTTTGACTGTTATTCCATATCCTGCACTCTGAATTGACGAAGTCCTTTTTCTGTTTGAAAGCTCTTTAGTTATTTGAAAGATACTACTACTACTACTACTACTACTACTACTAGATGATGATGATGATGATGATGATGATGATGAAGATGTTTTTTCTTTCTAAAAGGCAAATCTGTCTAGCTTTCTTTCTTTCTTTTTTTCACCTCAGACCAAAATTCGTTTATTTTTAAACACATTTTATTAGCTTATAGAATAAAATACAAAAGCAAATAGGAAGACACAGTGGAGGGGATAGGAGGGGAAAGAGAAGCAAGCGGGGAGGGAGAAAAGGGAAAAAAACGTGTTGACTTCTGACTCCCTGTTGCAGTAAAATAAAGCATTAACATCAAACCTCAGCTTTTTACTTTTCTGTAATAATATAAACTAGCCGTTTCTATAAAAACAAATCAATCAGTAAAACTCAAAATCAAATTTTATTTTTTTTCCACCTCTAGCACAAAGTCCAGAAGAGGCCTCCATGTAGTAACACAAGTACTTATGCTCTTTTCTTTGATCAAAATGGTCAATTTAGTCATTTCTGCCAAATCCATCAGCTTCTGTAGCCATTTGTCCATGGTGGGAATCAAAATATCCTTTCATTTTTATGCACACAGTAGTCTTGCTGCTGTCAACATATATATAAGGTCAAAGTTCCAGGTTTTTTTCCAAGTCTTTTTCAATTAAACTCCAAAGAAAAGTTTCTGGTTTCATCTTCATTTTAAGAATTTTCTGTATTAAAATATGAATCTTACTCCAAAATTTATTTTTCACCTATCCACCATAAATGATAAAAAGTCCCTTCAGTTTACTGATAATCTCAGTTCTAATTTGTTGAATCTTTCATGAAGTATGGTGCCAGGTGGCTTCTCTGAGGATTGGTCTTTCCATAATACTAAGTAGTGTGAAGAATTTGATTGTGCATGTGTTTTTTGTGTGAATACACATACATATTTTTTTAAAATAATAATAATAGCAATTTAATCAAATTAAAATGAGGAGGCTGAGTGGAAGAGAGAGAGACAGAAATTGCCTATTTCTGATCCTAAAACTGTGTCCTCAAATTGTGCCAGTTTATATATGTTGTCTTTTCCTGGATAATGAGAAAATGGATCCACGACATGCTTGAAATGCTAGTGCCACCAATTTTTGAAGAGAAGATATGGGGTGATTTATTTTATATAGACATTATTGAAGTGTCATTGATAGTGATAAATGAGTTTCTTGTGACAGCCCCTTGGAATATTGAGATGGAAAAAGTTAATATTTCCCCTAACACAGTACTATTAGCACTATCATTTTACCACAGTGAATTAAAATGTAAACAAGGACTTTATATTTCATGCTTCACAAACATCTACATGGAGTTAGGAAGTATTTAAAAGTTTCACATTAGCCCTAGTGAGCCAACATATGAATCTAGTAATGAATTAAGAAACAATGCATGTGTTAATTGTGTGTTATTTTTAATATATTTCCTAGCTATATTTGTTGGGGACATAGTACCTGTAAAAAGAACTGAATTAGACTAGCATTCCTTTGTATTCAAATACATACAATAGATATACTGCATCAGCAAAAGTTCATTTTATTCATAGGGCTGGAAATTTGTAGACTTTGACAGCTTTGTACACTCAGCAAATGTATAGGGCTGCAAAAGCAGGTTCTGATTATACTTCAAATATCTTTGAAGGTTTGATGAAATGTGAACATCTACTAAAGGGTAAAGTTCAGAGATGGTGAAATATTATTTCAGAACTTTATTTTAGTAGTTTTAAGCTTCCTAGAAGCAATTCTATTTTTCATTAAGTATTTAGAAAATTGTGATTATCCACCAATGACCAAATGGCAACATTCATAGAATGCCAGAAAGAAAATTGAAGAAAAGGACACAAATTATTGGATGGTTAAAATATTAATTTATTGTAAGCCTTTCTAATGAAAGGAAATTAAACAAATGTACACTGGTCATCATTAAGATAATATCTATTTTAGAAGCTCATTCAATCAAAAAGAATGAGAATAATACATTATTAAATTACACATTAATTCTATATGGACTAACAATAAGACATCTAAAATAGCCTAAGTACTAACATTTTCATACTGCAGTACTAAATATGTCTTAATTCTAATTTTACCAGCTGTAGTAAATTATCTATTTTTAAAAGTTAAACAACTTAGTAAGTGTATGCTAAACACATACTGCATGTGTCCAACAGGTTGACTGTTGTTTTATAAGATTCATTGACACACAATGAATTTGGTTACAGCATAAGAAATAGCCAATTCCTTACACAATGGTATATACAGCAAATATTTAAAATGATCCCAATTTAACAGATTTCTAGTGATGTGCTTGGTATAAGTACAAGTAAGTATTTCTCCACACTAGAAACAACACAACAATATTATGGCAGGAGAAACTTAATGTTTCTCCTGCCATAATAGCAAAATCATTCTTGTAGGCTAAGATCTAAATTTGAAGGATATATCGCATTTTATTGGGATTATCTAGGTAGCTAAAATAATTTAATCCAAGGATTTTAAAAGTATAACTATTGTCCATAACATTTATAAATGAAAAAATGGCATTAAGCACATATCTAAGAATGGACAAAATTTATTGCAAAAATTTAGACTCTGATAGACCACAATTGGCCATAACCATTAAAGGCATAAACTAAACTGTGCTGTTAATTTGGTTTTAAGACATTAACATGCCATGAACATAAATTGTTCATTGCCTTAAAATGTTTTTAATAAAGTGGAAGTACTTTCCCAATGTATTTTTTGATAATTAATGCCTGCTTTTCACATGTTTGTAGAATTGCCAGGTAGACACTGGGCTATCTTTGCTAGTACAACATCATGTGATTTCTGTTAAAAAGTTCTGCTTTATTGTAGATGCTAGATTCATGAAAAAACTTTTCAAATCAAGTGAAATTATAGAAGGTCATTTGTATGCTGTAGAACAGCAAAAGGAAAGCATATCATTGGTGGTTTCAACTACAGCTGGCTGTTGTCAGGGTTCCAGAAAAACCCAACTCCAATTAAAAACTCTGAGGCAGGCATTTTCTCAAAGTTTCCTTTTATTAGAGTAGGTATACTGGCACATCTGAGAAAACCTGAATCTGAAAGTTCCAGATTTTCCTCCAATAAATAAAGATCAGAAACCCACCCCCTGCACCCATCATTCCATCACATGCTCCAATTACCATCCATTCCAACTTGAGACATCCCTTCAACTACTCCTCAACCAGGTGCAGGAATAACATGACCTTGACATTAAAGAAGAATGCTATTATGTCAAACCATATATGCTCCATGAAATCCCCCCTCCCAACTTCCAAGCTCAAGAATGTGGCAATGTGGAAGCCTGGAAGCTAATATGGCTTCCAAAGCTGACAGCTGTATTTACTAGTTCGTTTTGCCCCAACATTTTCTGTTGAGGCAAAAGGAACTAATAAATTTTATTAATATTTATTTTAAATATTGTAAAATATTTTAAATATTGTATATGTATTTCTATATGTGTATTTTATCTTGGCTGTTCACCGCCCCGAGTCCCTTTGGGAGAGGGGGGCGGTATATAAATTTAAATAAATAAATAAATAAACATTTGAGACAACCAATGAAAAAGTTTAGCACAGTATAGAGAAGAACCAAGCTTCTTCATTCTGACATGTTGGATTGTGTCCAGAAACAGGTCCCATTAAAAAGCATAGCGATCATAGACTTTTCGAGTTGATGGGTTGTTTTTGATTCCACCTTGGGTAAGCATTCCCTTTAATCCTGCTCTTTCTTCTAATGTTCCTGCTGGCATCAGGTTGCAATGTACAGCCAACTATATCTCATCTTCAAAAAGCTAAGCAGGGTTGGACATGATTAATACCTGGAAGAGAGACTACTACTAAATCTATCTTAGTGCTGTAACAAAGCTAGAATTTATATATAAATATAATTCTAACTATATATCTATATATCTAACTATATATCTATAAATATCTATATATATACAGATCTATCTATCTATCTATCTATCTATCTATCTATCTATCTATCTATCTATCTATCTATCTATCTATCTATCTATCTATCTAAACATGCACTATTTTCCTCCCCAAAAAGTATGCCCAATCACATAGTTTCATAGTGAAGCATAGGTATAGAGTTAGTGTGTGTCTGTATGTGTCTGTGTGTGTGTGTGTGTATGTGGGTGTGTGTATGCTGAAAAAGGTCACTTCTTTATTTTTGCCCAGAAAGTAACACATATTTCTCTGTGTAATTAGTTACGCTTGACTTGAGAGAGGTAACTTATTGCACCTGTCAACATCACTCAAATGATGTCTTTCACTTCCAGGCATATGAATGCCTCTATGAAGTTCTCATCATTTGATCATTTTGATGGTACCTGGATTTTCCCCTGATAAAAACTCTGGACTTCATAATACCTAAACAGCTACTGCAGGGTTTCCCCAACCACTGGGAAAGCCACGATCAGGCCTTGAATCATTTGGAATTGAGCATGTGTGCAGGGTCATCTTAACAGTATTATGGGCCCTGGGCAAAGCAGTGTACTGGGGCCCCTACGACAACTACTCACAGGAATAAAAATGTAAATGTTCAATAAAAGTAAACATATATTTGCATAATATATGCATACTACATTTATATGATACAAAGTGCATTGAAAGGTTAACATACACAGATTAGTATGGGGCCCCTATGCTCATGGGGCCCACGGACAAGTGCCCATCAGGCTCATGCATTAAGACAGCCCTACATGTGTGCCCACCACTTGCACAAATGGAGCTGGTGCTATGTACGCATACTCACCGATCACATGGAACTATCCCTTTTGCCAGTCTGCAAAGACGGAAAGGCTGAGGAACTCTGAGGTTGCAAAAATTGATATATTTGATAAATTGGTGCTTGCCAATTTTATCCAATTATACAAAGCAATTAAGAGGCACATATTGCCAATTCCTTTCAAACAAACTGGTTTAAAGCATTAAATAAAATATACCCCTTTTGTCTAGATATTAGCACCTAAAGATCTGCTATAGCTGAACATTTCCTCAAATTGTGTGAAACACTAAAACAGGCACTGTTTGCTAATTTCCAATATTGGTAAGTAGTACCAGCCAGTCACATGACCACCAAGCCACACCCACAAATTAGGCCATGCCCACGGAACCGGTTGTTAAGAAATTTGAACCCCACCCCTTCCTCTGTGCATTTATGTTTGCTTATTTTTCTTTTATTGTGTGTGTGTGTGTGTGTGTGTGTGTGTGAGAGAGAGAGAGAGAGAGGTTAGATCAGATAGTTCTCTCTTTCTCTCTCTCTCTCCCCCACCAATGTCAGCAAGCCACCATCAGTCAAAATTCATATTAGTAGTCCCCGGGATTTAAAATTATGAGTTTGGTGGTCCCTGAGATCCAAAAGGTTGGCAAACCCTGGCAAACTCTCCTGTTGAGCAGTGGATTGGATCTCCAAGGTTCCTTCCAACTCGATTATTCTGTTATTTCCAACATTCCATTAAGTTGAAAATAATATTTAATTAGTTGCTATTATAAACTGGAGCACCTCCCTCCAATTTAATAAATATATAGAAAGTTATTGTTTCAAATTTCCTTAGAGACAAATTAAAAAAAAATCATGAAAATGACTGGACTTAAGTGATCCTGGTAATTTGTAGGAGAATTAAACTTGGCTACGTGCTTAACATGTACACAACTTCTTTTACCTTAAGGGACTTTCACTTTAATTAATACCTTATATTAAACAGTTCTTATAACTTTATAAGCCAACAAAATGCATTTTAATGATTAAGTCACAAAACAAACATTGTGTTGATTTAATATAATTAGCAAGAAATTTATTTTCATTTGGTTTCTCCAAAACTGGTGTTTCAGATCTGTTCTTTCATTTTTGAAATGTGTTTTCTTCTGATAATGTTTCTTCAATCTACTCTATTTTCCCTATGACCTGTACAGGCATTTCTATGACTTTTTATCAAACAGACAACATACATTGTTCTTGAGCACAGCTATTTTTCTGTTCCTTGTTTTCTGATTTGTTGCATTCCATGTTTATAGCTTGGCTGAAGAAAATGGGTTATAAAATAAGGGAGTCCTTTATTTGCCCTTCAAGTTGAGCTTTACTCCTTGGACTTGATGGACAAAAAATCATTTGCCATTTTGATGGTTTCCTTGGCCTTGATACAGAAATTATTTCCCCCAGTGTCATAAGGGATATAAACTTCTATTCTAGCCAGATCCCTACAATTTTATGATATTTCCCAAGAACTAAGCAAGTTTAGTTCTGCTTAGGATTTTGAGAAGGAGTGTCACTCAAAGTTGGTTGGGTTCTGCTACCAGATTTATGTTCCATAAATGAATTACAGATACAGATCATGTTCAGAATTTATTTCATTTTCTGCTTATCTTTATAAGTGAAATGAATGAAATAATTAGTTTTAATTTCTTTGTCAATGTCACACTCTAGATATTGCTTTAAGAATGAAACTGACATTATATAGAAAAGCTCATATAATTGTAAAGGAACAAAGTCCTAATTTCCAGGCTCTAAGTGTTGATATACAGAGATATATGCCAATGAATTAAGTATAGATATCTAATTTTTCATGTTATGGTAGTTTTATTATATTTATTACAATATAGAAAATGCAAATTTCATTACATTCACAATCTGGTATATGTATACAATTCCTATGAAAGTCCTGTAAAGTATGCTTGTGTTCATGCTTCTAAAAGTAAGAGAACAGCAAATATATCCAGAGCAATTTATTGCTTTTAAAATTATGTTTGACTACTTTTCATTTTTAGAAAAAAAATGATTGTGCAGCATTTACTTCATGTTTCAAAACTTTCTAAACAAAAGTGTCACAAATGTTTTGATATATTTCAGTATTCCAGGAACTGTGAATTAACTTTGATTGCTTATATACATTCATGAGGCTCAAGACTGAAGTTTGGAATATGTATCTTACAGTAAAAAAATATGTCCATAATTCCATGTTTACCAATGAGTGTATCAGACAAGTCACATGAAAAAGAGGCATAGAAAACAACTATTATTTTACCTGTGAAATTTGCAAGGAAATGCAACAAGGCAGAATTCCCAGAGAAAGAGATGGACTAAGTTTGATGTATCCTTACTCTTCTTTGAAATTGAAAGAAGTAGGGAGGAGGAGGGGGGAGGAGGAGGAGGAGGAGGAGGAGGAGGAGGAGGAGGAGGAGGAGGAGGAGAGAAGAAGAAGAAGAAGAAGAAGAAGAAGAAGAAGAAGAAGAAGAAGAAGAAGAAGAAGAAGAAGAAGAAGAAGAAAATATCTTCATATTTCATAAGCCGTTCATTTCCTAGAAAGCCCACAGAAGATTCCTGCAATATAATAATGTATAATGCTTTTTCCAAAATATAATGCAAACTTCACCTTCATTGCTAAACATTCTCCTTCTCAATAAAGAAGTAGCAAAAATGGCTTCAGACTGTCACAGGGGATTAAAGTATCTGCGTAAGTGCAGAGTTATTTTCTAACGGTTTCAGAGAATTATGTGCAAGAAAGCAGTTTATACTGATTTTTTTTTTCCAGAAGGCAATTAGATGTTCCTCTGCTGACATTTCCATATTTGCTTGTTCAGAACTTCCACAGCAGTGGATGTTTAAGGCAGATCTGAGGCTGTATTTGCTTCAGGCAGCTGCATGGAGTCTTGAACAGCTCCCAAGCTAAATAGTGGAAGCAGAGAGCATCTTCTTCTGCCCAGCAATGTTATAAAGTCCTTCATTAAAATGAAGTAACATCACTATATCTGAGAATTTACCAGATGATAAGCTCCCAAGAGAGGTAGCTGCCTTGCACGATCTCTGGCAGTTGGCCTGAGGTCTTTTGGCTCTTATGCTTCTTTGGCTTCACCCTCCAGCTTACTGTGTTTTCCTTTATAATGAGTGTAATGTTCATCACATCTGCCTCACCTAGCTCAAGGCCATCCAGACGTATGAAGATGAATTCCCCAAAGGCCAGGAAGGAAATGTGCTCCTGGCAAAAATCTGTCTTTTTCTTTTTTCGGGCCCACTAACAGAATAAGAACCAGTTCAGCTGAGTAAAAAGGGAGCCACATGGGATTGGGAGGCAGGTAGGAAGAGATGGAGGTTAAGGGAGTGGAAACCTTCATAATGAAGGAACATGACTGAGCATCTGGGAAGCTTCACGTGGAAGAGGCTGGGGATTTCCTGTCTATTGCGTACTGTGTTCAACCCTTGCTGCATGGAAAGTTATGAGTTGATGTAATGGAGGAAGTGGGGGAAAAACAAATATATTCTACTAATAAAGTTGTAACCATTTCAATATTCATTTGTATAATCTGCTTTAACAAGGTCAGAAAATTTGACTTGACTTATTTGACCTTCTTATGTCAACAGGTAACTCCAGATATTCTTAACAGTGTTTCCTTCTTAAACAAAGTGCTTTTGATGTGATGATTGAGCAACTCCATCCTCTCTTGGATGAAACTGAATTCTAAATCCATTTCAATGTTGTTTTAGATATATCTATAGAACAGGAGCCATCTTGGAGTCTGTAGAGATTCTCAGTCATCCAAGTCATGGTTATCCCAAAGGTGCTTTTTCAGGAGGCAACTGGACTTTTTTGTTTTTTTCTTTTGAAGACATTTTGGTTCTCATCCAAAAAGCTTCTTCAGCTCTGACAGGGTAGTGGAGAATGGAAGGATTTATATAACCTTGCAGACAGGTAATCTGAATCCTTTTAGTAGGTTGTTGAGGCACTTGGAGGTTTATCTGTGTCCTCCACATCACCTGAGTAGTGCTCCTGGTTCCTGTAGTCTACAATTTTTCTTCTGGAAATCCATTCCTACTCCCACACCATTCAATGGGTGTCCATCCCAAATTGTATAGCTAAAAGTCTGTCAAGATTCTTCGTCATCCAGGTCATTGTTGTTCCAAAGGTGCTTTTTCAGGAGGCAACTGGACTTTCTTGTTTTTTTTCTTTTGAAAATATTTCACTTTTTCATCCAAGAATCTTCTTCACCTTGGTCACCCTGTAAGATTACTTGTGCCCAGAAAAATCTAAGGGGACTGCAGTCTTGTTAGTCCTTCTGGAACCCTCATTGGTTTTTGATACACCAGTCATGGTCTATTCCTGCACAGGTAGTCAGAGATGGAATGTAGCAATCCTGTATTACAGTGGTTCCACTCTTATTTGCAGGATATGGTACTTGGACATTATCTTTCTTCCTATTGACAGTTGAAGTATACAGTGTTCCATTTTCTCACCAATGCTTTTAAAATGTCTACATAAAACTTTTGGGAGGGTGCATTGGGCAATAGGGATGGAGATGTTGTCAATAGGAGCTCTATCTATCCTTTTCATCTAAAATATCTGAGGAAGTTTGTCTTCTGAACCAGGGCTCAGGAAAGCTAATGGAACATATAAATTGAGACTTAGTCCAAACAAGGTGGTGATATTGATTTTGGGTGATACATCTGTACAGAGGAGTTGTGTGTCCTGGAAAGACACACATCCATTCTAAAGATCCAGGTTTACAATTTGGGTCTACTTTTAGATCCGTCATTGTCACTGGAGACCCAGTTACAAAATTCTTTTTATCAGCTTCTGTTGATTTACCAACTTTGACATTATCTCAACAGATAATATCTAACAGTTATTCACGCTGTGTAACTTCCCAGTTGCATTAGTGCAATGTGTTGAACAGCAAGCTGGTTTTGAAATGAAACGAAACGAAACTAATAGAATAGAATAGAATAGAATAGAATAGAATAGAATAGAATAGAATAGAATAGAATAGAATAGAATAGAAGAGTTGGAAGGGACCTCGGGGATCTTCTAGTCCAACCCTCTGCTTAGGCAGAAAACCCTATATCATTTCAGACAATTGGTTATCCAATCTCTACTTAAAAACTTCCAGTGTTTTAGCATTCACAACTTCTGGAGGCAAGTTGTTCCACTGATTAATTGTTCCAATTGCCAGGAAATTTCTCCTTACTTCTAGGTTGCTTCTCTCCTTGATTAGTTTCCACCCATTGCTTCTTGCCCTCAGGTGCTTTGGAGAATAGCTTGACTTCCTCTTCTTTGTGGCAGCCCCTGAGATATTGGAACATTGCTATCATGTCACCCCTGGTCCTTCTTTTCATGAAACTAGAGATACCCAGTTGCTGCAACCATTCTTCATATGTTTTAGCCTCCAGTCCCCTAATTCTCTTTGTTCCTCTTCTTGTACTCTTTGTAGAGTCTCAACAACTTTTTTACATTGTGGCAACCAAAACTGGATGCAGTATTCCAAGTGTAGACTTACCAAGGCATTATAAAGTGGTATTATTCTAATCCCGAAGTCCAGAAACAGTCTAGAATGGTTAGACTGCTCATTGGGTCTGGCCATATAACCGTATTATGGCAAACCCTTATGATCTATACCAGGGCTGGCAAACTCATGGCCTGTGGGCCAGATGCATCGGTTTAGCAAAGGGGAAAAAAGTTACAATATATCTGATCTATACTGATTACTGGTCTGCTACGGAAAGTAAATCAAAGTCTTGTTTTTGACCTTTAAAGTCCTAAATGGCTTGGAATCAGGATTCCTGGAACCAGGTTATTTCTCTTATATGCAACCTACTCTGTGAAGGTGGGGCTCAGTAAATGAGATTGCATCCTATTTATGGAATTATCTCCCTAGAATGGCCTGAGTGGTACCAACATTAGCATCATTTCATTGCCAGGTAAAGAAGACCTTTCTTCCACTTTCCCATGCTTTTAATTTGATTTTTAATTATATCAAAATTGTATTTAATGCCCAATGTTTTAGGTCTGTGATAGCGAACCTATGGCAGGTGTGCCAGAGGTGGCACGCAGAGCCCTCTCTGTGGGCACGCGCATCATTGCCAGCTGGTCTTCTGGTTTCTGGTGTGCTGGCCAGCTGGTCTTCATGGGCATCGGAGCACCCAAAAATGGCCCAAGAGACAGCCAAAAAACAAGCCAATTTCAGGTTGTTTTCCAGGCTGTTTTCAGGCTGTTTTCCAGGCCATTTCCAGGCCATTTTCAGAGCCATTTTCAGGCCCTTTTCCAGATGTTTTTCAGGCCATTTTCAGGGCATTTTTAAGACCATTTTCATACTGTTTTGGAGCCTAAAAATGGCCCAAAAATGGTCAGAAAATGATCCCCAAAATGCCCCCAAAACAGGCATGTGTGCACTGGCCAGGTGGTCTTCGGGTTTCTGGCATTCTGGCACGGACACATGCACACACATTCCAGCTTGGGCACTCAGTTCCATAAAGGTTAGCCATCACTATTTTAGGTTTTGAATCATCAACCTGTCTAATGTATGTGGTGTTTTTATTTCACATTTTATTTGATTTTATTCTATACATTTTTATTGAAACTGGGCTTGAATGGTAAACCACCCAGGCAGCTTCAGCTTTTGGAATACTAAAAAAATGTAAATGAATAAATAAACGGCAGGAAAGGCCCTGACAGCTTTCAGTTTAAAAGGTTGTTCATTCATTCTTGCTTTTAAAATGTGTAGTTCCATCAAAAAGACACTAGAGAATTGTTCCTGTTACTGCAGTAGCTTTCTAGAAAAACATATAACAGATTTATTTTTGAAGCTTTTTTTCCTCTTTACTTTAAAAAAACAAACAAAGAAGAAAGATAGATTATATCTAAAGACATGTTTCTGACTACTATGCAATTAAGGTATTGGTGATGGGGACAAATCTAGTTATTAAATTTGATTGCTAAACCTACTCAGTATGTTGGCTTACCTTATATATTTTTCCCTCTTCAAATATTGCATTTCTTTGGTGCCAAATGCAGTTTATTTTGAAAGCTAACCAAGTTTGCCCAGAAACAGAAATAATCCTCTTATCTTTCAAAAATACCATCTAAGCCTGTTGTCAGCTTGCCATCTATACATAATTTCTTTCTTAACACTGTAAATTTTCCTGTCTTTAAAAACAATGAAGAGGGAGGGGAAAGAAAAGAAAAGAAAAAAAAAGAAAGTCTAGTTGATATGAATATTTGCATTTTCCAATATACAGCAGAACCTCTGGTCATGACCATAATTCATTCCATAACTTTGGTCACAATCCAATTCAGTTGTGACCCGAACCAGAGGTGGTATTCAGCAGGTTCTGACCAGTTCTGGAGAACTGGTAGTGGAAATTTTGAATAGTTCAGAGAACCGGCAAATACCACCTCTGACTGGCCCCGCCCCTATCCTCTGTCTCCTGAGTCCCAGCTGATCGGCTGGGTCTTCTTTTGTTGCCCTGAACAGGAGAACAGAGCTGGAAAGAAGGTTAGTGGGGTGGGGACGGAATGGGATTTTGCAGTAACCTTCCCCCAGGAGTGGGAAGGGAATGGAGATTTTACAGCATCCTTTGCCTGCCACGCCCACCAAGCCATGGTAGTAAAAATCCCACCACTGACCCAAACCTAATTTTGGAAATTTGGTGCTTCCAAAAAAAAATGGTGCAGAAGGGGAAATCAGCCACACACAAAAATGTGATTTTTTTTGTTTGGAACCCGATTTGGCCATGGTCAGAAACATTTAAGACCAGAGGTTCTACTGTATCAGGAAATGACTACATGCAGAAAGAAATAGTATTTGCATGTAATGAAAATCAAAGGAAATATCATGCTCCTTTGATGCTGAGAGCTTAGCCGTGATGATCTCGAGGTAAGTTTTCACATCTGTGGATTAAAATGGAGCAACAATATAATTTTATAAATATTTGCCTCATAGTAAATGCAGCAAAATTCAAAATTAATATGGCTGGTTGCACAGCCAGCCAGAGGTCTAGAACAGAACAGAACAGAACAGAATACTTTATTGGCCAAGTGTGATTGGATACACAAAGAATTTGTCTTGGTGTAAATACTCTCAGTATACATAAGGAAAAGATATACTTGTTAAGAATCAAGAATCATAATGTACAACACTTAATGATAGTCATAGGGTACAATCAACAATCAAATCATACTAGGAAACAGTCAATATAAATCATAAGGATACAAGGGACAAAGTTACAGTCCTAGGTCTAGACTGGATTTGACATTTGTGCCCACTTAAAGTGAAATCTGGCTCTAGGTTCTGCCTCAGTTTACCTTCCCAATAAGTAATTGAATTGGAAGATCATTTAAAAGCAGTTTATTAGAGTACCCTGATAAAATGGGATCTCTCTATGACAAACAAAGAGAGTACCTCGAGCCCCGTGTTTTCCTTCTTTTTATAGTTAGCTCAATAAATAAAATGCAAGAGGAAAGTTGATTGGATAGAATAAAAGTAACATCCCCTTTGCCTAGGAAATCAGTTACATGTGGTCAAACATGTTACATATTTACATCAGTGGTGGTATTCAAAAACTTTTACTACTGGTTCTGTGGGTATGGCTTGGTGGGCATGGCCATGTGACTGGGTGGGTGTGGCTTTTCTTTTTTGCAGTCCCCACCCATTTTTGGGAGCTTCTTAGCCTCAGAGAAGCCCCTGGGGGGGCGTTTTTGCTTCCCTAAGGCTCCCCTGAGGCTCTGGTAGGCAAAAAATGGAGGGGGGTCTGAGGTCCTCCCTCCATTTTTTGCCTTCCTGGGCCTCAGCAAGGGGAATCCCAGCACAGCTGATCTTATCTACAGCTGATTGTCAGGAGGGAAAAAAAGAAAGAAATACCTTATGCGAATGCCAGGCAGGCAGGCTGGGAATGTCAGGCAGGCGGGCAGGTTGAGCAAGCATTGGGCGGGAGGGCGACCCAGTGGGGGGCGTGGTCAGAACCCATGCCAAATTCTTGCTACTGGTTCGCCCGATCCATTGCGAACCGGCTGACTAATACCACTGATTTGCATCCAATAGTATCACACATGTTCATTAAAATGAGGTTGCTGTCAGAAGGAGTGTAATTTTAGGAAAAATGTTGTTTGGAGTTCACAAAAGAGATAAGCGAGACCCCAAGTTGTACTAAGAAACTTTTCTTATCTGGAGCTAGTCTCCAGCTTGTTTACTAATTTTAATAAATCTGAGCATCATTTTAAAAGAGAGAAAATAAATCAAATTAAAAATACAAGGTAACTATGTTAGTTAACAAATAACAAAACCCATTTTATTTGCCCCTGACCATCTATCAAGGACCTGTTATAGAGAAGTTGTTTAAGGATATTAAAAGTATTGTCGCAGGATGTAAGCAGTTCCAAATAAAGTTCAACTGACTTGACTGACTATTGATTTCTATTGTTATAGGCACAATAATGTGAAATCACCCCTCCTAGCTGTTTAGCTGACATTGGCCTACAGTACATACACATGGAGTTCTTCCCAAGATTCTAGGATGCTGTAATGTAGCAATACAGTATATGTATGAATCCAAGCAGCTTGACTGTCTTTAAACATATGACACAGTCTTTGTTGACCCAGGTAACAAATGACCTGGTATAGGATTCTCTTTTGTTTTTTTATTTTTTGCCAAATTAAATGGCTTGATGGATAAACCTGGTCTGGTTATTCCCTAATACTGTTTGGCATGTATGACCCTTCTGGTAGAATATGCTACTGCCAACATAGTTCTCAACATCATCAGAGTCCCTCCCCCATGATAAGAAGGCATTCGTGGAGGAGATAATGATGGCGATGATGATGCTTGGTTGCATAGTCAACAAGATGTTTAGACTGGAATTGACATCTTTATCCATCTATTGAGTCCTTCCCTTCCCAAGGATATGCAATTGATTTTTGATGAGGTTAGAGGTATGGTCACATAAACTAACATCTTTCAAGTAAAGCTGCCTTTTGCAATTGACTGGTGTTGATTTTGTCAATTGCAATGATGTTCAACTGGTGCTTCAGAAATTTTGGAATTGCACCCAAGGTGCCTATTACTATTGGTAGTATCTGCTTTTTTTTGATACAGTGATTCTATTTGCAGGACTTTATCATTTTTTCCCCAGTACATTCTCTTTTATTCAGGTGCTGTCATGTTCACTATCCAGACTTTTTTGCCTTTCCTATTGACAGTTGGTGAAGCTGGGCTGTTAAGTGGCAGTTGCTTATTGGTTTGAATTCTAAATTCCCACAGTACTTTACCTTCTTCATTTTTATTCTTTTGTCTATTTTGTGGTCCCATCAGTTCTTGACTGCAGGCAAATGGAATTTCTTGCAGATATTCCTAAGCACCATTGTTACTACTTATTATAATTATAATTTGGATAAGCTGAAATTTTAAATGTCATTGTTTACAGTATGGTTTACATTATGCATATGATGTTGCTGATTTGATATAATCTATGATTAACTGGGGATGTTAATACAGCTTGAAGTCAATCCCCTGGGTGTTGTCTTAGCCTAATCTTTCCCCCCTTTTTCTTATCTTTGTTTATAGTTGTTTTTCTCCACTGTTGAGCCAAAATAACTGGAAATATACTTGTTCTGTCTAACTAGTTGTCTCAGTAAAACTGTCTAACCAGAGTAGGATAAAGAAAATTGTTTGGCAAAGGTTTTATTTTGCAGCAATTCAGAGCAGAGGGAGGAAGCAAATCTGGCAAGTGAAAAACTTGGCTGATATCAGCCAAAATTACATATAAGCCCACTAAATCTTTCACTGTTGGTCTTATTTATCCCCTGAATTCCACAGTTTTTCCACATTAAATGAGATGGTTTATGACACAGATAAGACAAACACAAGGGATCAGTAAATGGATTCCCTTGAGTAATTACCGCTGTCAACAATGACTATGCTTATAAAACAATTGCTAACTGAACTCAGCATCTGCTCATTATGTATCAGCACAGTGAAAATAACTCGGCATGAACTCCTACTTTTGCCAGTGATAGATCACCCGGGCAAGCAGCAGTAAATTGAGAAGATTTTAATGGATCAAAGGCCTGCCACTCAATTATGTACTTGGAATTTTCCAAATGTACAGTTCTACACAAGTCTGATACTGAAAGAGCTGGAGCATGGCACATCAGTGAGGTCAGTGCATTTACACAGGATCAGAAAACATGAGAAACCTCAGCAAATGTGACCTTTCTCTCAACAGGGATGAATAGCATAGGTCATGTTGTTAAATATTTTTTTAAGCCCTCCCGAACTCTCTTTGTCACCTAGCCATACTCTGTTGCATTTTGATCAAAACTAAATCCTCCCATTTGATCCTCACAACTATTCTATGCCATAGTTTAGACTGAATAGAAAATATAAGAGTCAGAGTTACTGAGGCACTGATGGGACAAAGGGCAATAGGCATGAAATTGTCAGAACCATTCTCATTCATTTATATCTAGACATTATTTCAATGAAAAGAATCCATATTTTAAACTGAAGTTTCTATGAGCATAGAATTTGTGTTCCATCTTACACAGCTCTATCCTTAGAATATACTGAAATAAACTTTTATATGATTTCATAGAGGGAATACAATGGGTCAGGTTTCAGACTTGAGCACTGCGTGAGCTCCTGTCCAGCTCCTGCCCATTTAGTAGTTCGAAAGCATGCAAATGCAGGTAGAGAAATAGGTACCACTTCAGTGTGTCTCAGTGTATAGTCATGCTAGCCACATGACCACAGAAATGTCTTTGGAAAATGCTGGCTCCCTCAGCTAAGAAATGGAGATAAACACTGCCCACTAGAGTCAGACACAATTAGGGGAAACATTTACCACGCTATAAAAAAAGATGTGGAGACTCTAGAAAGATTGCAGAGAACAGCAATCAAGATGATTAGAGGGCTGGAGGCTAATACATACGATGAACGGTTGTAGGAACTGGCCATGGCTAGTCTAGTGAAGAGAAGGACCAGGGGAGACATGATAGCAGTGTTCCAATATTTGAAGGGTGCCACAGAGAGGAAGGGGTCAAACCATTTTCTAAGGCACCTGTAGGCCAGACAAGGAATAATGGATGGAAACTGAACAAGGAGAGATTCAACCTAGAAATAAGGTGAAACTTTCTGACAGGGAGAACAATCAACCAGTGGAACAGAAGTTGCCTTCGGAAGTTGTGGAAGCTTCATCAGTGGAAGCTTTCAAGAATAGACTGGCCTGCCATCTGTCAAAAATGTTGTAGGGTCTGCTTGGGTGGGGATTGGACTAGGTGACCTACAAGGTCTCTTCCAACTCTGTTAATCTGAATCTGTATCTTTATGAATAATATAAATCTACCCAAAGCATTTCTTTGTAATGCAGTGGAAAAATATTAGACTTGATATTTTCTTTCTTTTAAAAAATAATAGCATATGATTGAAGAATACCTTCTAGCTTTGTCTAAACTTTATACAAGCAAGCACCTTCTATTTTTGGACTGATCATATTAGCATATATGTCCAATCCTAACCACAATGAAGCCAAAAATAATCAAATATATTTGCACTGTAATATCATGTACATGTATGTAAGAAATGGAGTCTGCATCACAATTTTGTGGCAAATGTTTCTGCACCTCCTTCAGATGTCTATGCAAAATGCCACTTGTCCTCCCATCCTATCCCATTCCCAAAAACATACCCATAATAAACACATGCATTTGTAGATGCAGAGATAAACTCAGCTTCTCAAGATAATGCTGGACTGGATAATTCTTTTCAGTCAATTCTGAAGATGACTAATTATATAGACATTTATTTTCTAAACCAGAGATAAGCAATTGAGATAGTATGATGGCCACAGCAGACAGGAAAATAATGGAAAATAGGTAGGTTGTATCACATAAATCATCAGGCAAAGATTTCTATTTTTCTGGAGTTGGAAAGGTTTGGTTTTCTTTCTTTGTCTAACATAGAGCTTAAGAACAATTCTCCTTTGTTTGCTGTTGCAAAATGGTGGGATTACCCATTGTGGATAATTCTGTCTGAAAAGTTTTTTTGTGGGGGACAAAACAGGATTACTGAAAGGCAACCGGAGAAAATCTATGCCACAGAATCATTTTTTGTCCACTCATGATCTATATTCTATTTTATTCAAGTATTATAACAGGTACAATGCATTCCACATTGAACATTTCTAAGTGGCAATGTAAGGTTCATTGTCAACTCACATTATGCATTGGCTGAGAAGGATTTTTGCCCTCTATTTCTGGACTTGGTTGTATGTTGTGGCTGCTCCTTCAGCATGCCTCCAACATGTTCTGATTGGCTTCAAGGAACACATTCCACTAGTCTTTATTTCAAGCAACAGTATATTTTGCCTTGTTTATTCACACCATTTCTTTTTATATCTACACATAGTGAAAAGGCTGACGCCTGTATATATCACCAAAGATGAAGTGTTAAGATGACAGAAGATGTTCTGAATTCTATCCTCGGAGGCAGCTGTCTTTCTCCAATCTTATTTCAGATTCTGCTGATGAGTAGCAGCACAGCATATAGTCTGGTCTATCCACAGCATTTGTCCCCTCTGTAATATAATAGTGTTTTCAAAAGGGAATTGTATTTGTTCTTTCATAATGACACGTATTTCCATTGAATTATATGTTTCCTTTGTCAAAAAACAAAACAGATTTTCAATTTAGATTACAATTTTATTGAAATTATGCAAACACATGTATCTTCACCGCAGTGGTGGGATACAACTTTTTTTTTACTACTGGTTCTGCAGGTGTGGCTTGGTGGGCACGCTTTGAATGCATGCAGAAGGTTTGCTACCTTCTCCTGCAATCCTGCACTCTCCCTGTGTCTTCAACAGCTGACGTACAGCAATCCGCTGTGCTACATGAAACAGCTGAGCTTCAAAACCATGAAATAAAGGTCAGAACAGAGCTGGGGTGGGAGGATGGGCCCAGCAACTGATCATTGTAGCAAACTGGTTTGCTCACAGATGATCCTCGGAACTACCGGTTTGGCCAAACTGGGCCGAACTGGTAGAATACCACCCCTGCTTCACATACTTGTTAATCATTTATATAAACTTAAGTGTGCATTATTTCTGTTATTTATTCACATAATAATCCTATGCTATATACAGTAGGACTATCTTTTTTTTTAAAGAAAAGATTCTGCTAAACATAACTGAATAGTATTATCCAAAGACATCCTAGAGTTTGAGAAATACCCTTGTGGAAGATCCAAGATGATCTTTAACACTACTGTGCTGCAGTTAGAGTGACAACCAATCAATAGCTTAGAGGAACTTCAGTTTACACAGTCTGAGACCTTCCAAGTTAAAGACAGCTGATAAATCATGAATGCTAACCTCCCTTTGTCAGTCCAGATGGCCAGCTCCTATCATTCTTGTATGTTGTTTTCATAGCTGTCTTATGGGGATGAATAATATTCCCCCTATAACTGAAGTATGTAGGAGCTTCTACTTCATGAACACAAGCTTCCTGGACATCTTCCTTTTGGCATAGGAATAATGGAAATTTGAAGTTGAAATTGAAATTGAATATCAAGTTTGCATGCATTCCATTTTCTCAATTCCGGCCTTCAGCTTCTTTGTATATACTGATAGAATAACATAATACCAGAGTTGAAAGGGAACTTGGAGGTCTTCTAGCCCAACCCTCTGATCAAGCAGGATACCTTATACCATTCCAGACAAGTGGCTGTCCAGTCTCTTCTCAAAAACCTCCAATGATGGAGCATCCACAACTTCTGAAGGCAAGCCATTCCACTGGTTAGTTATTCTCACTGTTAGAAAAATTATCCTTAGTGCTAGATTGCTTCTGCCCTTGATTATTTTCCAACCATTGTTTCATGTCTTCCCTGGAAAATAGATTGACACCCCCCTTTATTTGTGGCAGCCCCTCAAATATTGGAACAATGCTATCATATCATCTCAGTCCTTCTTTTCACTTTCTTTTTAAAATATAATATAATGGAATTAAAATATAATGTAATTCTTGGAGCCTAGAAATGGGAATGGATGTTTGCCAACCATCATGGAACAATCAGAGATAGATCCTCCATTTGTATCTCATGAACTGGTCACCAGCTGCCCCTTAAATTAGAAGCTCAGACAACAATGTGTCTTAACACGCTCACTGATTTTTGTTTTAAAAAAAGGGCTGGGATATGAAGTAAAGTACATATCCATCCAGTTTCCAAAAGCCTGAATCCTGATCCTTTTTTCTTGCAATAAACCCAAGAAATGAGACTATGAGGAGCTCATTTTCTTGGTTATTATTACACACTTGACACGAGTTCTTGATCTTACTGATACAGTATTGTCAAGAATTTGGAGAGCATAACCCGGAGCTTACTGGATGGATTTTACAGGTGAGAGTTCCAACAAAATGTGGGCGTTGAAGAGCTTTGTAGATTTTTCTCTTTGTTCTTTCTTTAAAATTATTGATCCCTGGATATTGAGTCTGGGAATAATGATAGATTTATATGAGTTCTATTGTTCTCTCCAAGTATACTAAGCCCTTGTTTCTACCACATAGCATACTTTCACCTTCACATGAGTAGGCTGAATGCCTCCATAAGTCTTTTCTATTTGGTTTTTCTCCTGAAAAGTTTATATTCTATTTCCCTGTTTCATAATGTCCCAGTGTGGAAGAAATCACACTCAAAGATGAAAACAGAAAGAGAGAAAATGGTTCACATCCCTTTTTGACTGGCCATTTCTGAATGACTGCCACTTACATTGTGCTTTAAAAAGCAAAACAGAAGGGGAAAAAAATATAGCCCTAACAGTATTCCTAAAATTGTTGAGAAACATTACTCTAATTACCAATTCTGAATATGATTTAATTGACCACAATCATACATGAGTCCCTAAATTAGGATCTTAATAGTGATTGTAAATTATCCTAATTTTAAACTTGAGAGAAATGTATCATCCTGGATGCAGTATCACAACAAAATGTTCTATCACCTAATAAAAGTGTATGAAAGATCTACTTATATCAATCAATCACCTCATTCCTCTAGGGAACAATTATCTAATTTAATAATCTAACAAAAAAATTGGATTAAAGATTACCTTGTACCAATAAAGATAGCAAAATGTGCTTATTTATTGAGTTTGAAGATAGATGCCCAGCAACTCTGCCTCCGGTGAGCTTTGCAGAGTTATTGTGAAAATTATGCTCAGAATCTGATGGATAAAGTTGTTCAGACCTGCTTGGAGTTAGATAGTCTTGATCCTATGGTGGTGATGTGGGCACCATCTTATCTATTCATCTGAGCAGAGTTCAATCTGGTTTCTTCTAAAGAAGTAGACAGTATCTAACCCCTGCCATCTGTGTGGAGGATGCATGTCCCTTCTCTTTCTCCCTGGAGGTGATATATGGCTAAGTTTAAGTGGTGGTAAATAACTCTGTGTGGAAGATGATGGTTTCACTTATTTATTTATTTATTTATTTATTTATTAATTAAACTTTTATACCGCTCCCTCTCCCAAAAAGGGACATGGGGCGGTGTACAGCCTACTAAAAACACACAATAAATATACAATAAATACAATTAAAAATACATTAAACAATTTGATCCGGCTGTGTCCATCCAAGGGAATCAATTAAAAATTAAAACTAATAAAACCCCAATTAAAATTGAATTAAAACCGAGACACAGTTACTGGGCCAGGCCAGCCTGTTTAAAAAATAGGGTTTTCACTGTGCACCGGAAGGTCAGGATATCCGTCATAGCCCGTATCTCCGGGGGGAGATCATTCCATAGGGAGGGAGCTCCCACAGAGAAAGCCCGAACTCTCGGGGCCGTCAGCCGACAATGGCCAGGCGGCGGTACCCCAAGAAGGGCAACCCTGTGGGAGCGTACTGGGCGGCAGGAGGTTGACGATGGCAGTAGGCGGTCCCGTAAGTACCCAGGTCCCGAGCCATGGAGCACTTTAAATACCATCAGTACCACCTTGAATCGAATCCGGTAGGCCACAGGAAGCCAGTGCAGCCTGCGGAGAAGCGGTGTAACGTGGGAGCTCCGAGGGGCACCCACAATCACCCGTGCGGCTGCATTCTGGACCAACTGTAACCTCCGGAGACTCTTCAAGGGGAGCCCCATGTAGAGAGCATTGCAATAGTCCAGGCGGGAGATAACGAGGGCGGAAGTGACTGTGCGAAGTGCGCCCAGATCCAGAAAAGGCCGCAACTGGTGGATCAGACGAATTTGATAAAAAGCCCCCCTGGCAACGGCTGCAATGTGCTCTTCTAACGACAGCCGTACATCCAGGAGGACGCCCAGATTACGCACCCTTTCCACGGGGGTCAAAACCTCTCCCCCCACGGCCAGCGAAGGAACCAGCTGGCTGTATCTGGGCGCAGGAAACCACAGCCACTCGGTTTTGGTCGGGTTGAGACGAAGCCTGTTACAACCCATCCAACTCCGCACGGCCTCCAGGCACCAGGACATCACTTCGACGGCTTCGTTGGGGTGGCCCGGGGTGGAGATGTACAGCTGAGTGTCATCAGCGTACTGATGGAACTCCACCCCGAAGCCACGGATGATCTCGCCCAGCGGCTTCACATAAATGTTAAACAGCAGGGGCGAGAGCACCGACCCCTGAGGCACCCCACACAGTAGGGGCCTCGGGGTCAACCTCTGCCCTCCTGTCAACACGAATTGCGAACGGTCGGAGAGGAAGGAGGTGAACCACCGCAACACGGTGCCCCCCACTCCCAACTCCTCCAACCGCCGCAATAAGATACTGTGGTCGACAGTATCAAAAGCCGCTGAGAGATCTAACAGGACCAGGACAGAGGAACAACCCCTGTCCCGAGCCCTCCAGAGATCATCAACCAACGCGACCAAAGCCGTCTCCGTGCTGTGCCCGGGCCTGAAGCCCGATTGGAGGGGGTCAAGATAACTCGCTTCATCCAGGTACTGTGGGAACTGACGTGCCACCACACTCTCAACAACCTTCGCAACAAAACGAAGGTTGGAGACAGGACGATAATTAGATAACAATGCTGGGTCCAGGGACGGTTTCTTGAGGAGGGGCCGCACCACCGCCTCTTTCAAGGCAGCAGGCAGCAGCCCCTCTCTCAAGGAAGCGTTTATAATGCCCTGGAACCAGCCTCGTGTCACCTCCCGAGTGGCCAAAACCAGCCAGGAGGGACACGGGTCCAACAAACAGGTGGTGGCATTAAGCCCCCCCAGTATCCTGTCCACGTCCTCCAAAGTAACAGGGTCGAACTCAACCCAGTTGACCTCACCGATATCCACCCCCACCCCCCCGCCCGGAGATGCCCAATCGGAGTCCAGCTCATCCCGGATCTGAGCGATTTTGTCCTGCAGAAATCTAGAAAACTCCTCAGCCCGCCCCTGCAAGGGGTCCTCCCGCACTCCCACCTCAAGGAGGGAGCGGGTCACCCTAAACAGAGCAGCTGGGCGGTTTTCCGTGGACGCAATAAGGGTGGAAAGGTAAGACCTCCTCGCCATCCTTATCGCCACTAGATACGTCTTAATATAAGATCGTAGTAGTGTTCGGTCAGATCCGGAGTGGCTAGCCCTCCAATTACTCTCTAGGCGTCTTTTCTGGCGCTTCATCTCTCTTAGCTCCTCAGAAAACCAAGGAGCCACATGGGATCGGCACCGGGTCAGAGGCCGCAAGGGCACGACTCGGTCGAGGGCTCCAGCAGCCATCCTATCCCAGGTGGCAACCAAGCCCTCAACCGAGTCGTGTGTATGAGCTTCGGGGAATGGCCCAAGCTCCGTCAGGAACCTATCAGGGTCCATCAGGCGCCTGGGGCGGTACCATTTTACTGGTCCCGCCTCCCTGCGGTCAGGCGGTGCGGAACGGAAGTCGAGCTTCAGGAGCGAGTGATCCGTCCATGACAGGGGTTCTATAACTATATCCCCTATACCCAGATCACTCTGCCACTGATCAGAGACAAAAACCAAATCCAAGGTGTGACCTCCCACGTGAGTAGGGTCCCGAATTAACTGGGTCAGGCCCAAGGCCATCATGGAAGCCACGAACTCTTGAGCCACCCCCGAGGCACCGCCGGCAGAAGGCAAGTTGAAGTCCCCCATGACCATAAGCCTGGGGGTCCCAACTGCCACGCCAGCTATAACCTCAAGGAGCTCAAGCAGGGCCGCTGCCGCATAGCAGGGAGCCAGGTATGCGACCAGCAGGCCCACCTGAACCCTGAGACCAAACTTCACGAAAAGGAGCTCACACCCGGTCGTCTGAGACACAGTGGCTTCCCTCGGACACAGATCTTCCTTAATAACTACCGCAACCCCCCCTCCCCTCCCCTGGGCCCTCGGCCGATGAAAAACCCAAAACCCGGCTGGGCACATCTCTACCAGAGGGACTCCCCCCTCCTGGCCCAGCCAGGTTTTGGTGACCCCCACCAGGTCCGCGCCCCCCTCACAAATCAAATCGTGGATGAGAGGGGCCTTATTAACAACGGACCTGGCATTACATAACATCAGCCGAAGGCCCAGGGCCCGATCGCTCAGACCCCCTGGGGAACGGGAAACGACAAGGGGGTCGGAGCGCGCCACAGCAGACAAACAGCGGGGACGTGCTCCCAATACAGGGTATGGCCCCCTGTAACCGCCAAATCTGCCTCTCCCGCTCACCGTACTAATAGATTCAATTCCACCCTCCCCGGCAACCCCCCCCCATCCTTAATACAGTGTTATCCGGACCCTGACCCTCCCGGCCACGCCCAACCCACGGCCTGGTCCCAGTCCCCGGCGAGTTGTCCCCCAACCCCCGCCCGGACATTCCTAACCCCTCTATAAACTTGGCTAAAAATTTATTTAAACATCCCTCCCTCCCACGTTTCCTACAACCCCACCATCTCTCCGGATCCCAAGATCCGTCCTTGAGATGGGCCTTTGAGAGAGCAGAGGGCCATTCCTGAGACAGGGGGACACATCTCAGGGCCCATAGATCTTTCACAGAGTAAGAAAGCGTCCCGGACTGGATTTTCTCCTTTAGCTGATCAGCCCCGAGTCCAGGCTGACCCCCCCGCCTCCAAATAGATGAAAAACGGAAGAGGGGCTCCCACCGCGGCGGCAATCCTCCAGCCGCGGGTCCAACCGAGGTGGTAGTTCTCCAATCACAGCTCCCACAATGGTGGCAGTCCTTCAGCCGCCCCGGCTCCAATCGCGGCTCCAGTCGTGGAGGCAGTCCTCCAACCCTGGCTCCAGCCGCGGGGGCAGATCTCCGGCCCTGGCTCCGATAGCTGCAACAGTCCTCCAGCCGCCCCGGCTCCAACCGCGGTGGCCATCTTCCGACCCCGGCTCCAGCCGCCCGAACCGCGGCGATAACTCTGACTCCAGCTGGGGCCCTTCCAACGGCCCCAGCCCCAGCCCCAGCCCCAGCAGCAGTCCTCCAGCCGCCACAACGATAGTCCTAGCCGCCCGGACGGCCGCCCTCCCGCTTCAGCTCCAGCTGCTCGAAATGCAGCGGTAGCTCTGACTTGCCTTGAAGGAGGCCACAGACATTTTTCCTCTGGGCACTAGCATTCTCATTGTTGAGAATATGATAGGCCTACATCTTCAAAGGGACCTAAAGGAACTCTAGATTATCTGGAACCATTGCAATTTGGGATATAGCATGGAGATGACATGGATTGTGCTTGTAGATGATTTCAGGTGGGCTCAAGATGTTGATAGTATAACAGTCCTGTCCTTGACCTCTTTATGGCTTTCAATACCATAGATCCTAGTATCCTTCTGGGCAAACTGGTTTGGGAGTGGGAGGCACTGTTCTTCAATGGCTTCTTCCTTTCTCTATGACTAGTGTCAGTTGATGTTGGGAAGGAAAAACATAGGTCTCTGCCACAGGATTTGACTCTCTCCCCACTCCTAATTAACTTTTTACATAAAACTGTTGAGTAAGTTTATCTATCAGTTTTGGATGAAGCTTAATCAGTATGCTGACAACATTCCCTTGAACATCTCAGCCCAAGCCACCCAAAGATGCTGTCAAATTGCTTTTCTGGTGTCTGGAGAATATGTAGATACAAAATATCTCCCATGTCTTCCAGCCATCTTTAAGTAGTGAAGAACTCTAGTATTTTCTATCTTGTAGATATGAATTTTAACATGGCTTGCCAAACATTTATGCTATAAAACTCTCAGAACTAGGTGACTAAGCACAGCGAAGCTCTAGTTAATCTCTATGAACAATTGTAATGCTGCAGAGAGTTGAAAAATGTCCATTCTGGCCCTGAATTGCTTTAAATCAATCTGGAGTAGGAAGTAATACTACTCAAGATACTAACTTCAAACCTTTGATTGACTATGTTTTAGTAAACTATTACTACTAGTACTTTACTATGTCTGGCTTTAACATGACAAATCTACATGTTCGCTGTCATAGGTTCTTTCAATCAACCAGAATAGAGCTGGAAGGGACCTTGGAAGTCTTCTAGTCCAACCCCCTGCTCAAGCAGGAGACCCTATACATTTCATATAAGTAACTATCCAGTCTCTTCTTAAAAACTTCCAGTGATAAGCACCTACAACTTCTGAAGGCAAGCTGTTGCACTAGCTGATTGTTATATTCAACCACAGGGATGTTATATTGCTATCTCTATGATTGCTCTGTTGTTCTTACATTGAGGAAAGGTGGAGCAATCACTACTTCTTTTGTGTTGGTTCAAAGGACTTGAGACAAACACAGATAGCAAAATACCCTGGTAAAGCAATTATATAAATGCATGCTGTGTTGGATATACACTGCATTCAGAAAGTATTCAGACCCCCTTCTAAAGTTCTGTTTTCGCTTTGTTGCTATGGGGTACTGAATGTAGATTAATGAGAGAGAAAAAATGAATTTTAACAACTGTAGAATCACGCTGCAGCATAACAGAACTGACAAAAGTGAAGGGGGTCTGAATATTTTCTGAATGCACTGTATATAAGGCATACTGTGTACGTGCATATATTTACTGTACGTGTAGAAAGAGAGAGGTGGATAAGATGCTTACAAGTGAAGCTACAGCAACACATTGTTAACCTTGGATTTTCTGACAAACACAGATTCATGATGCCTGGCTAAAAATACATATATTTTTTGACCGTGCCAAATATAGTTCTTATTTAAACATCCTTTTCTTATAGTGTGACAAAAAGCAGTCATTTTTGAGGGAAATATCTCCTTTCGGATTCCTGCAGTTTGCAAGAACTGGCTTAAATTTGTGTCAGTTATCTGTATTACCAGTGGGGAAGAAACAGAACAAAGCAAAGCAAAGCAAAAAGAACAAAATAGCATGTTGGAGTTTTCAGTGAGTGTTGATCGTGTCCTTGTCTAGCAAAGTACCGCACTGTATTTTTGCAAGTTGTAACACCATATTTATTTTGCTGTCATTCTGTGAAATTAACCTTACAGGATATACAAAATCTTGGCACATAAATTATTTCTAAAAATATTCCAGCCACATACTGATATAAATATGGAAAGGAGCTTACCTATAATGAGCTTCTGAATCCTGCACTTACTACGCACTGAACCTCTGAGAAGAGGTGGTTGTATTTCCCAACCATTTAATTCATACTTAAATGCATGGTTTCTTATCTTACATTGTATTAACCTTTGTCTCACTTTGGCTTGGCAATAAAATAGTAACTAGTTGTTCAGACAGCTTGTGATTTCTTTAAAGAAATGTGTTCATTTCATTGAAAATATTCTCAGCAGATAGAGCAATGTCAAAATGATTCAGGTCACTGTTTTTGATAACATTTGACAGAATAACCACAGCTAATCATGTTCCCAAAAGTGGCTATGATTGGCATTGGATCAGGAAAAATATTAAATTGCAGATGGAGTCTTTCTTTCCTTCTTCCTTCCTTCTTCCTTCTTTCTTTCCTTCCTTCCTTCCTTCCTTTTTTTTCTTTTCTTCCTCCCTCCCTTCCCTCCCACTTAAACATTTGCACAATGGAATGAATCACATTTCTCAGCTTTTCTATGAATGCTTGAGAAATTTCCTGACACTGAGTTATCAAGTGGAGCAGGTTGTCTTCAGAAGTTGTAGGTGCTCCATCACTGGAGGCTTTTAAGAGAATGGACAGCCAATTGTCCAGAATGGTATAGGGTCACCTGTTTGATAGACTCCCTTCCAACTCTATTATTCTGCTTATTCCTGATATTATTGTGAACAATATTATATGCATTGATGTTAATTAAAAAGGTTGAGATATAACAATATATGAGGGCCATTCAGAAGATGCTTGTCCTCTTTGGTCCTGCTTTCCCTGCACCAAACAGCAGAAAGTGAACAGAAGGGTTTGACTGCATTTGATTCAATGTAAGATGATGACCTCAAAATTCTCAAAGTTTGGATACTGTGTATTCTGTAGGCAAACCTGAAAATGGTTTTGACACCCATTAATTTGTCATGACTCCTAAAATCTAGATGGGTGGTGCAGTGGGTCAGTGGTTAAGACACTGGGCTTGTTGGCTGGAAAGCCAGAAACCCAGGTTCGAGACCCAAAGTGCGAGGTAAGCTCTCATTCTCATCCCAGCTCCTGCCAACCTAGCAGTTCAAAAGCATATGAATATGAATAGATAAATAGGTACCACTTTGGTGAGAAGTTAACAGAGCTCCATGATGTCATGCTGTCCACAGGACCATAGAAATGTCTTCAGCTTAATGTCCTTGAAACAGAGATGAGCACCACCATTATAGTCAGCAACAACTAGCAGAGAAAAATCTGCAGAGATTCCTTCATCATCATCATCATCATCACCCTTTTTTTAAAGATCCCATAATCTCTTGTGGGTGGAATCTGGGTAACTGAATGGAGCTGAGTGTTTACTGGCCGGATGCCCTTCCTGTCACCAATGCAGAGTTTTATTCAGCAGATATATTCTCAGTGTGCCCAGAGAGAGAAATAGCTGCCTCTACCTATGATCGAATTCACACCCTCCTGATTGTGAGGCAAAAGCTCCACCTCTAGGCCACCACACACCTAGACTCCTTCATCATCCCTGCCCTCCTAAAATCTAGAACTAGAATTAGAACTGCAGATCTATTCCAAACTGGCAAAACAAAGATTGGCACAATCAGAATTCTATGAATTCTAACTTTAAAGATAAAGAAACATATCAAAGAAAAAAAAAATGCTAACAAAATTTCAGTTACTTTGAACGTTGTACATTTTGCAGCATAGTGTTATCACAGAAACAATTCTCCTAAATGACTTTGTGCTCAACTATTTCAAAGTATGGCACAATTGATAGTTCTTAAACTGTCTCATTTCATACTTGTGATGTACAAATATCCTGAAAGATCACAGACAGTTTGAAAAGGGCATGGTCATCTTGCCCTATCTTCTCTGGATGGTGCATTACTCTATATAAGCTAACAGTGATGATTTCAAAGGCTTTATCATAGGGTTAGTTTTAAATATGATCTTCAGAATTGCTCATGAAAAGCATAAGAAGATTAGAAAGGAGCATTTCTGTTTTAAACCTGAGCTTATCTAGTCTGAATTTTCTTTTTCAGGATGGCTCACTAGACGTTGTATATGTAATAGCTGTTGTTCCCCTTTAACTGGTATGAAGAAACATGCCCTAATGATAGGGAGAACAGCATATGAATATTATAAACAACTAATATTTGTAATCTTACTCTGCATGAAATTCTCTACATTTCTTAAAGCCTATCTAAATGAATTAAGGCATCAAATGTTTTCAGAGTAAAAAGAAAATACAGGAAGGGGATATTCTTTAATTTCAATAAAGACATAATTGCTTTTACTTAGGCTACTCTGTTTTTAAGAGTGTATCAAAGCAAAGGCTAATGGTGTAAAAATTACAAATAGAATGTAAATCCAAGAAAACAAGCTCATAGTGTTTGGAGCACACATTTGAGATAACGCCTACCCATTGAAGAGTCAATTACCTATCTAATGGTTAGGACTGAACATTGGCTAAATGTTACCCAAATATGTTTTTATACCTAGTTACGTTTGCTCTCAAAATCTATTATCTGACAATTGAGACCTGACAATACTTCATAGCCAACACTTGTTATCAGAACTAGTACTTGATAGCTAATCTTCATTCCCCCTGCCCCCCAAAAATATTCTACCTCTACATTTTCCATTATATTAGACAGGGATATTTTCCACATAGTACAGTTTGTTAAGCAGAGCATTGTTGTACCTCACCTTTATTTCCTATCCCTTTTATCTGGCAGCTATGCATATATTGCACATTTACAATTCTTTAAACGAATCATAATGGGAGGACTCCTAGTATAACCTCCTGGCAAGGTCAGGAAGCCTCATTATGTCTCACAAAAATGGTTATCCAACTTTTGTTTCAAAAATTCATTTAATGGAGCACCGATGACTCCAGGGAAATGGCTGTTTACTACTTGGCAGCCAATAAGTCTTTTTTATTTTGAGTTCGGGTGTCTTTCTGTATAGTTTCCACCCAATGGTTCTTGTTCTATCCTCATCCATTTATGGGGAAGAAAGCCACATTCTATTTTCCTCAACCATTGGAAGATTATTAGACCCTAATGTTGAGATCCTAAAAACAGTTACTACAAATATGTAATTCTATTAAAATAGGGACAGAATTTAAATTGTTGACATATTCAATTGCTGGCTTTAACTGATTTGTATCTCAGTTGTATTATTTTGTTATTACATCGAACAAAGTTGTTCCTTGGAGTGAAATAATTGCAGGGATCTTGGATATTTATTATGGAGGGAGAAAGAGAATTAACAACTATCTTGTTCAAGATAAGAGCCTGGGAAGCCTCATGCTTCTAGCTCCTACCTTCATGTTCTCAGTAACTACTGTTTGTACAGAAAGTATGTAAATACAGCTTTGGGTAAACATTTGTTAATTGATACCTGAATTGGTAGTATATAATAAAGAGGAGGAGAAGAAAAAGATAGCCAAAAAAAAAAAAACAGAAAAAAATGGGATGCTAGCTCTTTTAGATGATAACAACACAGTAGAAGAAAAAGAAGCAATGGTAATATACTTCCTAGTGTTTCCCCTCTGAAGATGCTAAAAAATTCAGAAAGGTAAATAACATGGCTAAGAAGGATAAAGAGGAAAGACAATATTTAAAGGAAACAATCTTCCTACAGAAGAATAAAAAAGAAATAATGTGTTGATATGAAGTCTTGAGTGATAGTACACGATTCAGCAGTTGGAAGATCTTGGGTTCAAGCTGGAACTTCTCTTAGAAAGATAATTCAAGTCCAAACACAAATAAGGAAGAGCTGTGAAAGTAGTTCAAACAGTGCTATTCTAGAAGAGAAGATAATGGTGGGATTCACATTTTTTTTTACTATTGGTTCTGTGGGTGTGGCTTGGTGGGTGTGGCATGGCTTGGTGGGCATGGCATACTGTGGTGGGTGTGGCTTGGTAGGTATGGCAGGGGAAGGATGCTGTAAAATCTCCATTCCATCAGCTTTGGAAGCCAAATTGAGATCAGATGCTCCCACACTGCCACATGTCAGCTGGGAACGTGGGAGGGGGGCAGGGGTGGGATTCTACAGGTTCACACCTATTCACTAGAACCGGTTGTTAACATTCTAAGCAGTTCAGAGAACCGGTTGTTAGAAGAAATTACTAGCCTAATCCTGTAAGGAAGGCAGGAAGGAAACATTCTGGTGTTGCTTACAGAAACTGCCTCTCCGTTAACCCTTATTACATTCTTGGCAGGACTAGACTTCCTGTCTCTGGAACTTCTGTGGAGTTTTTTCCCCCTCCTTTGCTGGTATTTTGCTTGTATGGAGTGACCATTCAAAGTTACAATGGCACTGAAAAAAGTGACTTATGACCATTTTTCACACTTACGACTATTGCAGCATCCCCACAGTCATGAGAGGCCAGGCGAGGAGATGTGTGCCTCAATGTGAGTGATATTGAATTGACCAGGCCCAGCCAATTATATGACCACCAAGCCACACCCACCAACCAAGCCACACCCACAGAACCAGTTGTTAAAAAATTTGAATCCCATCCCTGGAGGGGGGAATATATTGGAGTATATCTAGTTAGACATAATAACATTCTTTTTCTGATTCATGGTCAGGTTGTGTTGCACATAATGGAGAAGAAGTCTTAAGTTGGGACAGATGGTGATTGGGGCATTTGATCTGATGATGGGTGCAGGGGATGGATTTTGTAGTTTTTACTTATTGTAAGGAAGCCCAGAAGTTTCAGATTTGGCATTGCACAATTATGCCAGTTTACTATCCAAAATAAGAGGAACCTTCAAGAGATATCTGTCTTGCAGTAATTGGAGGAAATGGAGTGTTGCTGGAACACTAACACATTCCTTCCCCACTCCTGAGGGAAGGTTACCACCGGTTCTCTGAACTACTCAAAATTTCCGCTACCGGTTCTCCAGAACTGGTCAGAACCTGCTGAATACCACCTCTGAGGGAAGATGAGATTTATGTCAACACAAATACAATATTCACATCAAAATTAAAGTTGTAGAAAGAGGAGGTAGAAGAAAAGGAACAACTAAATAGCATACCATATTTAGCTCCAGGTTTGATGAACTAGGAAGAATTTCATATCCTAACTTTCAAAAATTATATGACCACATTACTATGACCATATAGTAATGACCACAATAAACTGACCATATTATGTTCTCTGTCTCAGAGTTTACTATTGACTCATTGATAAATATTTTTTTTTTTGGGGGGGGGGGGGGAGAAACTGGACATGGCCAACAAATTTAAAAATCCACCATGTAGAAAATTCAAAATAATTAGTTAAAATAAGTTCCAAAAAATCTTCAGAACTGGAGAAGCTTAGATGACTTTAACTAACCAAGCATTCCAAGTAAACACCCTATGGCACAAAAAAGAAAAAGAAAAAGTATCTTAATTTTTCCAAACAATGCAAACCAGATCATTGTGAAGTTTCATATTTTAGTGGAACATCTTCTTTCTTAAACCATTTGGACACAGGTTAAATTGGCAAATAAAAACAATTACTTACTTAGAACTGGAAAAAGAAATGACCATATTTGATTGAATTGCATAGGCAGAATAATACTGTGTTTCTCACAAAATAAGGCAGGGCCTTATTTTTTTTTTTGAGCTCCAAAAAAATGGCTAGGCCGTCTTTTCGGGGGTGAATTAATTCCCCCCCATCAGAGGGTGGGAGCAGCAGTGTTCCCGCCGGCACAACAACAGCAGCAGCGCCGGCGGGAACGTGGAAAGCGTTTCTGCCACCGCTCGGGTGTGTGCGTGCACACCCGAGCGGCAGCAGAAATGCTTCCACATTTCTGCCAGGATTGCTGCTGTTGTCGTGCCGGCGGAAACATGGAAAGCATTTCTGCCGCCGCTCAGGTGTGTGTGGAGCTTCTGCAGACACCCGAGCGGTGGCAGAAACTCTTTCCACATTTCCGCTGGCATGGAAAGTGTTTGTGCCACCGCTTGGGTGTGTGTGGAGCTTCCACATACACCTGAGCGGCAGCAGAAATGCTGCCGTGTTTCCGCCGGCGCCACTGCTGTTGTCATGCTGGCGGAAATGTGGAAAGCATTTCTGCCACCGCTCGGGTGTGTGCGGAGCTTCTGCACACACCCAAGCGGCGGCAGAAACGCTTCCATGTTTCCGCTAGCGTCACTGCTGTTGTCATGCCGGCGGAAACGTGGAAAGCATTTCTGCCGCTGCTCGGGTGTATGCAGAGCCGCACACACCTGAGCGGTGGCAGAAATGCTTTCCACGTTTCTGCCGGCATGGAAAGTGTTTCTGCCGCCACTTGGGTGTGTGCGGAGCCGCACACACCCGAGCAGTGGCAGAAACGCTTCCACGTTTCCGCCGGCGCTGCTGCTGTTGTCGTGCCGGCGGAAACGTGGAAAGCATTTATGCCGCCACTCAGGTGTCACCGAGCGGCATCAGAAACGCTTCCACATTTCCACCAGTGCTGCTGTTGTTCTCGTGCCGGCAGGAACTGTGGAAGCCATGGAGGCAGCTCCCCTGTCCGAGAAGCAGCAGAAACACTTCTACACTTCCTGCTGGCGTGAGAACAGTGGCAGCGCCGCGCAGGGCACTGTTAAAGACAAGTTTCCCCCCCCGCCCTCCCCCCCAGCATGTTTTAGCCCCCTCCCCCCCAGCATGTTTTAAACTAGGCCTAAATTTGGGGGATGGGGCTTAATTTCATTTCATGCCTAGAAAACATGCTGGGTCTTCCTATTGGTGGAGGCCGTATTGTTGGAGAAACACGGTAATAATAATAATAATAACCATCAGTTAAGAAAGCAAATGAATACTGAATGCCCAGAGTTCAAGGCTGCATAAGTGGTGTGAATAGCATTGAAATGTTGATAATAAATTCATTGGAACCAGTTTTACATCAAGAGCCACTTTGTAGCCTAAAGAACCTCAAGTGAGATGAAATATCTCTCTTCCCCACTAAAAGAAAAATTCACAGGTAGCTGGATATTGAGAAGTGAATTTTTCTAGTGACCTCAAATTGCTAAAACAAAGTATGAAAAAAGTACCACTCCTTAGAAACCAGAATAAAGCTGACAAGTAATTCATATGAACTGACTGAACTCTAGCAAGCATAATCTCCAAGTCTATAATCATAATATAAGATAAACCCAGTATTTGATATCTGTAAAAGCAAAACTTTGCTGGAGAAGTGTGTTGAAATTCTAATATAGAAATACTTAGGATCACACAGTTATGTTCCTGCTAATCAATACTCCAGACAAAAAAATTTTTTGAGAATGATACAAAGGAGTAGGTAAATAACAACAAAGCATAGGTTCTTATTTTCTAGTGACTGCTGCCCTAACTGTTTCTCAGGGAGCGGAATTCCCTATAAAAGGTAAAGGTTCCCCTTGCACATACATGCTAGTCGTTTCTGGATCTAGGGAGCGGCGTTCATCTCCATTACAAAGATCCAGCACTGTCTGAAGATGTCTCCAGGGTCATGTGGCCAGCATGACTAAATGCTGAAGGTGCATGGAACACTGTTACTTTCCCACCAAAGTAGTCCCTATTTGGCCCAGCAACTGTTCTGACCCAATCCTGTTACCAGCAAGAAAATCTCCAAACATATGCAGCAACTCAAACCTTCATAGCTTTAATCTACAAATAAACTTCTTTGTAGATAAAAGATGCCTTGCAGCCAATTAGTCCTTGACAGAATTCTTCAGATAAGCTGGAGACTTTACACACAATGCTGGGTTCTTAAAGCTTCTTTTGCTTTTTCAAACCTGGCTTTTATCCTCTTGAAGGAAGGAGGGGCCATTACCTTGCAGCCTTACTCCTGAGTCGCCTGTGCTACTGTAATTGTTCTTTCCTCTGAGTAATCCTTCATGCACGTGCACTTGGCACAGGCTCCTCGGGAACCTCCTCATCACTGCTGCCAGCCCCCACAATCTCAGAAGGCAACAGTCAACTCCCTGATGGTCCTGGCCCCTTATCAGAGTCATCGCTCTCCTCAGCCATCTGCACCTGCTGCTGGCTAACCACAACAGCAATTCATGGGTTGTTTAATTTATTTAATGTATTTATTTATTGTTGTCAATTGCTTACAAGATAATAGGTATAAGTAAAAGCATAGTTATGAATACATGGATACATATAAGAAAAATAAATATCTCATAAGATATATGCTTCAGAAAGGAAATCAAGTGAGAAAGATAAACACTTTCTTTAGTGATTATATACAGACTAGCAGGATACCCATGCTTTGGTATGAAACTATATGATCGGGCAAGTATTTGGGGAGAAAAATAAGGGAAAAAATGTGCCTCTGCCTACCAACATCCATCAGTGTTCATCTGGCTAGCGTCCCATCAGTGTATGAGACAGTTCAGAGCTGTTTGGAAACTGAAACAGTATTTGCAGTGTGAGCAAGAAGGAGAGAGCATGGAGCCTGGGCGTGGCTTAGCTCAACTGCAGTTGGAACAGATTTCTTTTCAGGTGGGGAGGGGGAGTAGAACTCCTTAGCATCAGACCATTTTAATAATGATATAGGAAATACTAATGTTCTGATGGTCATTTCAAAAAATCTTTTCTTAGTGAGCACCTAGAAGCCAGGATGAACATACGTGCCAAATTTCAAGTTTGTAGGCTTTACGATTCTGGAGATTTTGTGATGATGGGTGAGTGCTTTTTCACTTTTATATAGATAGATACATAATATAAATTTGGAGTTTATTGTCTAAACTGCTCTTATGTACTAACATCCTATCTTCCCCAGAACTCAAATGTCTATGCAAATTAAAAAAAAACACAAAGAGCATAGAGAGGGGTGGTTCTTTTAAATAAAGACCTGCTCTAACCAATCAAGAGAAGGGGATTTGGTTTGCAACAACTATGGTCTGACAAGGGTCTGAGGTAGCAAACCTAAAAGTCAATGGGCAACTAATAGAATCTGCAATTAATAGAACCTAAACGTGGAAACTGAATGATGATGGGCAGGCAAAAAATCAGTGGGGCAGGAGCAACTTCCAATTCCCTATCAGTTTCCCTATTGAGTTTCTTTGTGGGAAGTTGATAGTGATCTTTGGATCAATGCAACCGATGGTTCTATAAATGAAGTATTAAGTCCTATTGTTTCTTTTATATCTATTAATGCCCCAGATAAAGATACAAATGAAGTATAAGCATGATATACCAGTTGGTGGTGACCTTTGCTGATTAACCTTTTCACTTCTATTAACCAGTTGGAATTTTTTATATGAAAAGAGACAAACACAATCCCAACAATTAACCTTCTGTATATTTGTGCTAAACTTTGTGCTAAAGTACTGTTTGACAAAATGAAGACTGGGTAGAGATTAACATGAATATTTATAACGAATAAATAGATTTCAGGGAAAAACAAAGCATGCTTGATCACTGCTAAATTTTACCTCTAAGGAAGCATCTGTTCATTTGGCTGCTGCTTTTGCATCAGTAAATATAAATTAGGCATGGACAAAATTAGTTGATATTGACTTAAATGTGCATCTATTGTATTTAGAGCAGCAATTATACTGCAATACATTTTCTGGAAGGAGACTATATCCAAATTTCAAGGAGTAAACAAGGATGCATCATTATATAGGTTAATTTTTATATTAATATGATAGTTCCTTATATGTGAATTTTTCTGACTGTTTCTAGGTTCTCCAAAAATAATAATTTTACTCTGCAATAATAATATTTTTCAGTTGGCAACACAGTTCAGTTTGACCAAAATGTTAAAAAGGTTATTTTTATTGTTTATTGGGGAAGTCATCTTAAAAGAGTATAACAATTTAAACAATGAGGTATAATATTCAATAAAGTACTATTAAATAAATTGTAATAATAATAGAGGAGGAGGAGACAACACCTGGAACAATCATGAATTTTTACCATATAAAATGAGGTTGATTAGTAGCACCAGAATTAAAATTGTTCTGTAGGAAAAACATAAATGTCATAAACATCTGGGACAGAAACTTAGTAGACAAATGCTTATTATGCAAGATTTTTAGAACTAGATGGAACTCCCACTAATCTTTGACTGGTCTTATCTTCAGATAAAATTTATCTTGATAATGTTCTCTACAATTTCAATAAACATTTCTCTCTAAAAGATCCCAAATGTTGGTAGGCAAGGCTTAGATCCAACAAGATGGTTGAAAATCTGCTTTATATGAACTATTAGATAAGTATTCACTATTCATGCTTTTGGGATTTAAGAATTATCAAATTCCTTTGGAATTTAAGCTGTTATATATCTTAATTGACTCTTGAGGGATAAAAATCCTATTCATATAACAATATACAGTTTGTTATGGCATGTTGAAAAAAACATAAAAAATTAAGTAATTAGTTAAAGTAATTTTCTATAAACTTCATCTAGCATTTACAAATATAAAATTATGATCCTTGCCAAGAGTAATGACTTAACAGTAGATAACTAGCAAATTCTTGTTTAAAAGATTCTGTCCTTGTGATTATTCTCAAATTGATGATTTATTGAATTTACACTGTCCATTATATTTGTCAATCTATGCAAAAAAAGGGAGGGGACACCCAGCTTAATTCAAATGAAGAAAAATTGTTTGTTTTATCTGATTTTTAATAAAGTCACGTCACAAGGTCTTGCTTCATTTCCACTTAGTACATAAAAGTTTCATCTAACTGATATAGAAATGATAGAAACTAATCTGGTAAACCAATCATATATTAAATGCTCATGTTAAACTGCATGTTATTATTTTTTAAACGAGTGTAAATTTGCCTTTTAAAAAATGTTAATGGGTATAACAACCTATGTCTATATGTCTTAAATACATAAATCAATAGATTTGAAAATATAATCCAAGGTTGATTAATGAAGAAGGAACATAGGAAAACATACTTTCTCACATTTGAATTGTTAGCCACAATACAGTGCCCACAGGTGCATATAATGCTTTCACCTTAGATCATAATCTGTTGCTGCCTAACCATAATACAATATCCCATCTTTCCTCCTACCTGGGCTCTTTGGGTATATACAGTAATAAGGAAGGGAATGAAAGCATTATCAGGCCAGCAAGAATCTATTACAATATTCTATCTTAATACAGTATATTTATTGAGAAAATTTAATTGCTCTAGTCATCTTGTGAAGTCTATTTCATGACTGGATCAACCTCAAAAGACTGATAAATAAATATTAAATAAAAACAAAGACAAAATTGAGCCCTGCAGCACGCCGTATACAGAGGGTTAAAACGAGACCTCTCCCTTTCTATCAACACCAACAGGAAAGCACTATCAAAGACAGAAAAACTAGTGAGCCATGACTCCACCTTCGTTCATTCTTTCAGCCGGTTTAGAAGATCCTATGCTCAAAAGTAACAGAATGAAACAGTAGTGAACAGAATGGAACAGATGGATCAAGCAGACAGGGTGAATACACTGCTCTCATCTTGATCCTACAGAGATTATACAAAATATAATCTAGCCTGCCTTGATGCTATAACAGGATTTAGATCTGGATAAAATGCTTCCTTCAGAATCCTTTGACTACATGTCTAAGTATATCATCTCATCAAAAAGGGAAGGTTGGAGACCAGCTAAAAATTGCCAATTACTTCTGCATTCTGCATTTAGTAGAGGATAGAGCACCTTATCTACCTACTTCAAGGCAAGACTGGACCTTTGAAGAGACATGTTGGTGCAGTGCTTAGAATGCAGTACTGCAGGCTAACTCATTGCTCACTCAGCAGTTCAATTCTCATCTGTTCAAAGTTGACTCAGCTATCCATCCTTCCAAGGTCGGTAAAATGAAGACCCAGATTGTTGGGGGGGGGGGGGCAATATGCTGACTCTGTAAACCACTTAGAGAAAGCTGTAATGCACTGTGAAGCGGTATATAAGTCTACGTGCTATTGCTATTTCTCGAAGAAAGAAGCTTTCATTACTGCCAGTTGCCTGCTATTTCCCAAAAGCTTTGACCAACCAGGAAGGATATATACTATATCTAAAATGTAGGTGGCCGTACTTAACATTTTAACAATTCTTCACTTCTCAGCAGTAAAAACCTGGGCCAGAATGAAACATAAGAGCCTCAATCTCTTCCATACAGTAGGATGACACCTGGAGTTATTGATAAATGTACCAATGTGTGTTTATTAACAGATTTATATCTACAAGGAGGGAAGTAAGCATTGAAGTATCCTAAGGTTCTATCTTAATTCCTGGGCTTTCCAATATTTTTATACATGACTTAGATGAGTGAATAGAAGGGATGCTTATTAAATTTACAGATGGCAACAAGCTGTGTGGCATTTTGGAAGATAGGTTTTTGAAAGGATCTTGATAAACTTCAATCTTCAGCTGTCACAGGAAGAGAATTTATATTTATTCCCCCTGGTCTCCAAGAGTAGAACAGCAACCAGTGAGTGGAAGATATTAGGTATGCAGGAATGCTCATTCTTCTATTTATTAGAACTGATAACTCAATTGCATACATGTTAGTATATACATGTTTCTGCATATGAATATGTTTGCAATGTCTCCTTTAAATAACCTGTAACATGTTTTCATCTGAAACATACAGTGCCATATAAAGGGAATGTATATTTTTAAAATGTTTATGAATTAATCATGTAACTGTCTTGCTAAAATTGACCCAGAATATAATTTGTTCCTTTAGTCAAGCTGAAACAAGTTGTAACAGCACTTTCCATCCTCCTACACACTTCATACTGTTTCTGACCACTAAGTAAATATGGAAGGACAAAGGTACACAAATGATGTGAGGTTTTTATTACTTATACAGAATTTCAGCCCTTAAAATTTTTACTTTTTGGAATAGAACTCTCTATGTAAGAGCAATTACGCCTTGTTCTGATGCATTAGCATAAAATAGCAAATACCATTTTGCCACAAGGATTATTCAATATCCCATCTTCTGTTTCAATGCTGTTTTATAGATTGGATATGCTCTGCTTTCTGTTCCACCTGCTTTCCAGCTTTGAACATGTCAAAATTACTGCAGTTTTCTGTATGTTTCATTAAAAGAGCTGTCACCATTAACTGGCACATAACATGGATTAAGAGAGGAGAGGGAGAGAGATGGCTTAGATGGAGTTAGAGTTTAAATTTCTAAGAAGATAACTTTGTGCAGATAGATGTTTCTGTGACAGGCACTTGGTTCAGAACCAAGTGGTTAATGGGAGATAGATAGGTAGATAGGTAGAGATAGATAGAGGATAGCTTTAAATAGATATAGATAGATGATAGATAGAAGCTAAGCTAAACTGAACTAAACTAAGCTAAGAAAGAGCTAGATAAACAGACATACAGAAATTTCTACAGCTAGATTTCTTATTATTCATTTATTTGAGACTAAGAAAACAAATATAATTCTTCTCTAGCATCCAGAACATTGCATTGAGAAGAAAAAGTTTATTTCTCTACTTGACATAGCTCATCCAGGAAGAAAGATAATTTAAAAAGTGTGTAATAGAATACTCAACTACATGCACCTTGGATGTCTATTACAAAGCAAGCAAGCAAGAAGGAGGCAATGTAATAAAAAAGGAATAGGCTTTCCACAGGGAGAAAAAAGGAGAAAGGTTTAGATAAAATGAGGGAAAATGAGTGAGTTTGAACTGCATTCTAAAAATAGACCATACAAATCCTAGAAGAAAATCATAATATTGAAGAAGCAGAAACCACAAAGGTTTAGTTGAAGAAAGAAAAAAAGCATATTAGTTTGTAGATCTAAATTATATCTCAAACTGAGAGCATCTCAATTTTATTTGGGGTATATCTGTATAATTGGTGTAATCCAACTGATGTTAGGGTTGTTTAACAAAACAATGAAATATTTTAATTTTCTAATGTGAGGTTTACTGTTTTGTGTTAAGGTTTCTCATGAGGACAACGAGATGTTCTGGGATTCCCATTTTTCAAAAGATATTCCATAGCTTGACATGATCAACACAATCAAATTCTTTTCTGTAATCAATGAAGCATGTATTATTTCTTTTGGGTTTTTCTTATTTTCCCAATTATCAGCAATGATATTTCTTGCTCCATCTACATTTCTTTCCATAGCTTTCCATAGCTTTAATATTTGTCATAGAGCATTTTCTATCACACTAATATGTGTTGAATGATCTTAAATATCATTTTGCTAGCATGTAAAATTTAGGAACTTGCACAATAGATTGCATACTGTTAAGTCTCTCTCTCTGTCTCTGTCTCTGTCTCTGTCTCTGTCTCTTTCTCTCTCTCTCTCTCTCTCTTAGATTGCATACTGTTAAGTCTCTCTCTCTGTCTCTGTCTCTGTCTCTCTCTCTCTCTTAGATTGCATACTGTTAAGTCTCTCTCTCTCTCTCTCTCTCTCCACCCACCCATTTGAAGAAAAAGTATAAGAAGTTACTTTTTATAATAGTGTTTTATGCACTATTAATCTGGAATATTCCTTTTACTCCTTTTGTTACAAATTAAACCTCCACCCTAAACCCCAAAGTTTATTCAGTTAAAAGTATGTGATAACTTGTTACAATCTTCTTGGAAAACAGGAACATCTGCCCAGGGCCAGACAACAAGTAAATAAGATAAGGGACATCTTCCCAAGGCGAAGCCCAGAGTAAAACAAGATAAGACATCTGATGCATAGAAAACAATGTCATGTTGACCCCTTAGCTTATAGTTTAGCTCATAGTATAGTTTAAGATAATAAGGGGGAGTTGGGAGGGCTTATTAGGCATGGTGTGCATTGTGGAGGGGGTATAAATGTATTGTTTGAAAATGGGATTTTGTTCTCCTTGTACTCAATCCACTTGGGAAGGGTCTTGGAGGCCATTTTCTTTTCTTTTGTTCAATAAAACTTTGAAATTGTGAACCAGACCTGTCTTCATATTGTTAGTATAAATGTATTGGGGGGTCTTACATCTCTCTCTCTCTCTCTCTCTCTCTCTCTCACACACACACACACACACACACACACACACACACATTCATCCATCCATCCATCCATCCATCCATCCATCCATCCATCTATATCTATCTACCTACCTACCTACCTATCCATCTATGCATCTATCCATCTATGCATCTATCCATCCATCTATCCACCCACCCACCCACCCACCCACCCACCCATCCATCCATCCATCCATCCATCCATCCATCCATCCATCCATCCATCCATCCATCCATCCATCCATCCATCCATCCATCCATCCATCCATCCATCTATCTATCTATCTATCTATCTATCTATCTATCTATCTATCTATCTATCTATCTATCAATCTATCTATCTATCTGTTAAATAACCATTCCAGTCTACTGGTATAGAGAGAGAGAAGGATCACCTTGAAAAGGAGAGAAGAGATCTATTACCAAATCAATAGGAATCTAACCACGACTTAAGTCTGAAACAAGAGTAAGGTATGTATAAACATATCAGGAAGGCGCACACACAAACACACACACTTTACATGACTATAAGAATGAGAGGAGGTAAAACAATCAGAATTACAAAATTATGTTACTATAATCCATCTTAATAAAAATAGTTTAAGACTTCTGTGTAGTTTTTCGTTTGTCTGATCTCAATCGAGGTGCTAATATTTGGCAACTGTGTCATGCTTCAGATTGGCAGATATAGTTGAATTGTTTCCTTTTTGTTACTTGCCATATTTCTGTAAATATGTCATCTGGTAGTCTTCTGTAGTCTTCTGACTGGTAATCACAGAGGGCTAATCTAGTATCAATTTAATGTACTAGCAAGGTAAGTAAATATTATCTCTTTAAAAAAATAAGGAATTGTATAGACTTTCTCTAATGTCCTTTGACTCAGTCTAATGAAAAGAAAAAAAGGAGTAGGGATGACATGGTAGCATTAATATTTGAGGGGCTCTACAAAGACGAGGGAGTCAACCTATTTTCCAAAGCACCAAAAGTCAAGACAAGAAACAATGGCTGGAAACAAACCAAGGAGAAAAGCAACCTATAGCTAAGGAGAAGCTTCCTAACAGTGAGAACAATGAACTAGTAGAATGAATTGCCTTCAGACATTGTGGGTGCTCCATCACTGGAGGTTTTCATAAAGAGACTGGACAACCATTTGTTTGAAATGGTATAGGGCAGGGCTCTCCAACCTTGGCAACTTTAAGACTTGTGGACTTCAATTCCCAGAATTCCTGAGCTAACATGACTGGAGGAGGAATTCTGGGAGTTGAAGTCCACAAACTTTAAAATTGCCAAGGTTGGAGACCCCTGGTATAGGGTGTCCTGCTCAAGCAGGGGGTTGGATTAGACCGCCGAGGTCCCTTCCAACTCTATTATTCTATGTTCTATGTTCTAGTTGCTACCTGTCCATTGACATCCTGCAGCATGCTGCTTAAAGGTTGGAAATACTTTTGGAGTTTAGAATCTTTAATTGCTTTTATGTGACAGTTCTATCTTGGATGTCTTTACGAACATCATTACAATATTATTTTTTGTACTTTCTAGCTCTTTGAACTAGTCTGTTAAATACATTTTGGGGTTTTTCATTTTTCTTGACTTTTCTTGATAATTCCCACTGTGTCTCCTGACATCCACTTTGTTTGTTTTTTTCTGATTCCTGGTCTTTGGAAGATATTTTCATATTCATATTTTACAACTTTTAAAATTTTATTTCACAATTTGCCTGGTTCCCTGTCACTGAGGTTCAAGAGTTCAAAACAATTCCTGATATTGTCCTTAAAAATGGTAAGTACATGTTTCAAAAATGTTCATAGTCATATTATGGAAACAGGTTGGCTTTGTTTTGTCTCCTTTAGCTTAACCTGGCACTTTCACATGAGCAGTACATGATCTGTCCCAAAAATCACCTCAGTTACCTGTGTGCTGTTATACCTGAGGACAAGTCCCTGCAGCATAGGTATAGAACATGTGGTATCAACAGTAATAATTATGAGAAGGATCTAGGTGTTCTAATGGACCAATACTTAACTATACTTAACAGCTAAATATGAGCCAGATCAAGGGAAGTACCAATACCACTCTATAAAGCCTTAGTAAGACCACACCTAGAGTACTGCATCCAGTTTTGTTCACCACATTATAAAAAAGATGTTGAGACTCTAGAAAAAGTACAAAGAGCAACCAAGATAATTAGGGGTTGGAGACTAAAACATACAACAAACAGTTGCAGGAACTGGGCTTGGCTAGTCTAAAGAGAAGGACCAGGGGAGACATGATAGTGGTCTTCCAATATTTGAGGGGCTGCCATAGGGAGGAAGGGGTCAAGCTATTTTCTAAAGTGCCTGTAGGCCAGACAAGGAACAATGGATGGAAACTGAACAAGGAGATATTCAACCTGGAAATAAGGAGAAACTTTATGACAGTGAGAACAATCAACCAATGGAACAGCTTGCCCTCAGAAGTTGTGGGAGCGCCATCACTTGAGACTTTCAAGAAGAGATTAGACTGCCATTTGTCAGAAATGGTGTAGGGTCTCCCACTTGGGCGGGGGGTTGGACTAGATGACCTACAAGGTCCCTTCCAACTCTGATTATCTGTTAAATGAGCCAGGAGTGTGCTGAAATTTCCAAAAAGTCCAATGCAGTTCTGGGCTACATCAGTAGTAGAATAGCATTGAGAAATGATAATATCGCTTTGTATCATACTACTGAGGACAAATTTGGAATGTTTCATCTAATTCTAATCACCATGATAAAAAATAAAAGATGCTGAGACTCTAAAAAATATGCAGAGAAGGGCAACAAAGATGATAAAGGTTCAGGAGGCTAAATTGTATGATGAATGATTGAGTGAGCTAAGTATAAAGGTTCTCCTCGCACATCCATGCTAGTCATTTCCGGCTCTAGGGGGCAGTGCTTATCTCCATTACAAAGCTGAAGAGCCAGCACTGTCTGAAGATGTCTCCGTGGTCATATGGCTGGCATGACTAAACACCGAAGGCACACGGAATACTGTTACCTTCCCACCAAAGTGGTCCCTATTTTTCTACTTGCACTTTTACATGCTTTCACTGCTAGGTTGGTAGAAGCTGGGACAAGTAACGGAGATCACTCTGTTACGTGGCACTAGGGATTCAAACCGCCAAACTGCCGACCTTTCTATTCGACAAGCTCAGCGTCTTAAGCAATGAGCCACCTTATGTAGCTAAGTATAGAGAAGAATTAAAGGAGGCATGATACCTGTCTTCCAGTACCTGAGGGGCTGTTGCGGAGAATATGGGATTGACTTATTCGCCAAAGCACCAAAGGGCAGGAAAGAACTAAAGGGTGGAAGCTTGTTAAAGATAAATCCAAGCTAGAAGTAAGAAAAAAATATTCTGACAATGAGAATAATCAATGCATTAGTTTGCCTCCTAGAATTGTGAGTGCTCCATCCCTGGAAATTTTCAAGAAAAGATTGGATACCTATTTGTCTCGGATAGTTCTGATCCAAACCTTGTTCCAAGGAAACAAACACGAAACAGAGGTAATGGAAAAAACCTTTTAATGATTCTTTACGAATCCTGTTCCTTCATGGTTAAAAGGCTGTTTCAAATTAATTAACTCTGATAAAAACGAGCCTTGCCAAGGTTGTGCAAGGCTGCCAAGAACACTAGATAAAATTACTAAGAAATATTTCAAACACAAAGAGTCTCCAAACACCAACCAAGTTATTCCAAATGTCCACAAGGCTTGAGTGCAAAAACTTCCTGCAAAGAACTCCGGTTTCTCAGCTGGCCTTTATCTCTTGAGGGAGGGACCATTACCTTGCAGCCTTACTCCCGAGTCGTCTGTGCTGCTGCAGCTACTCTTTCCTTCGAGCAGCCCTGTGTGCATGTGTGCTGGGCACAGGCTCCTCGGGGACCTCTTCATCACTGCTGCCAGCCTACACAATCTCAGAATAGAATAAGAATAGAATTCTTTATTGGCCGAGTGTGGTTGGACACACAAGAAATTTGTCTTGGTGCAAATGCTCTCAGTATACATAAAAGAAAAGAGCCATTTGTCAAGAATCATAAGGTACTGATGGTCCTGGCCTCATCCCTGCATCACACGCAGGCCCCTCATCTGAGTCCTCACTCTTCAAGATTTCAGCCATCTGCACCTGCTGCCAACAAACCACAACAGGGGTGGTATAAGATCTCCTACTTTAAAGAAGGGGTTGAATTAGATGACCTCGGAGGTTCCTTCCGGCCCTATGCTTCCAGTCCTATGCTCTATGATTTTTTGTAATTTTTTTTAATAATTGTTTTGCTATTGCCTCCTCCTAGGAGGCAATAGCAAATAACTTCTGGGGAAAAAAAAACTTGCAAAGAAAAAGTGACTGACCCAAGGTCATCCAGCTGACTTCATGTCCAAGGCAGACTAGAACTCACAGTCTCTCAGTGTTTTAATCAGATGTCTTAATTTCTATAACAATTGGCTTTCATATATAGCAATAGCACTTAGACTTATATACCGCTTCATAGTGCTTTACAGCCCTCTCTAAGCAATTTACAGAGTCAGCATATTGCCCCCAATGATCTAGATCCTCCTTTTACTGACCTCGAAAGGATGGAAGGCTGGCAAGTATCGAACTGCTGGCAGTCATCAGAATTAGCTTGTAATACTGCATTTAACCACTGTGTCATCATGGTCTATACCCCAACAGCAGTGGTTGTGAACCTTTTTGGCATTGAGTGCCGAAACGGGAGCGCGTGCATCTCAAACCAGAAGAGCATCTCCCTGGCATGCCACGCGGGAGTGCCAGAAACTGGATGTTTCACTTCCCGGCGCATGCATTCACACCAGCCATCTGGTCGGAGAGCTGCTCTTCCAGTTTCCAGTGTTCCCACACATGTGAAGACTAGCTGGCCAGCATGCACATGCACAATGGGGAGCTGCCCTTTCAGTGTTCCCACATGCATGAAGACAGCTGGCCGGAACCCGGAAGAGCAACAGGCAATGGCTGGAGTTCACAAAGAGATAGCTCTGCATGCCACTTCCAGCAAACGTGCCATCATGGCCCTATAAGTTGAGATATAGTATATAGTTTTGGTTGTTTGAAGAATGTATTAGCAATAAAAAAATAACTTATTTGGCAGGCACTGATTCTCCTGCTTCATTTGGTTTTATGAGCCATACAGTCTGACTATATACTTCTCATTATTTCCAACCAGAAGCAGCATAGCTTTCACAGTTTCCAAACAGAAGCAGCATAGAACAGACCTTGCTGGCGTGTATTGTCAATTTCAGATTGAATTTGATCATAACGTTCATAAATGTCTTCTTCACAAATTCCTTGTGTGTCCAATCACATTTGGCCAATAAAGTATTCCATTCTATTCTATTCTATTCTATTCTGTTCTGTTCTGTTCTGTTCTGTTCTGTTCTGTTCTGTTCTGTTCTGTTCTGTTCTGTTCTGTTCTGTTCTATTCTATTCTATTCTATTCTGTTCTATTCTATTCTATTCAATAGTCTGGGCATAAAACTGGATAACCATCATATTAAGAGCTTGCCTGAAAAGTTTATTGAAATTATTGGCTTATTTCACTGTATTGAACCCAAACCCTGATTTTACTATATCCTTTCTGACTTTGAAATCAGTGCTGTTTCTCCTTTTCATGACCCGAGTACTAAGCTGTATAATATTTTGATTGAAAAATAAAAACCCAGTTCCAGTCCACTTCCATTCTCTGATGCCTAAAATATCAATCTGTAGTTGATTCATTTCATTTTTCACCAAGCTGAACTTTCCCAGGTTTATGCTTCTTTCAGTCCAAATTTGTTTTTTGCAGATTTGTATTTTGTTTTCCAGCTGAGCAACATCAATAACTAGACACCCAAAAGTTTTAATTTACCCTCATCTAACTGATCTTAGAACATAGAATCATATGCTGGAAGAACCATTGGAGATCTTCTAATCCAACCCCTGTTCAAGACAGGAACTTTATACCATCCCAGTCAAATGGTTGCCCACTCTATTCTTGAAAACCTTCCAAAACTTTTATTCCAGAAACCCACAATTCTGGAAGGCAAGCTATTCCATTGATTGATTATTCTCACTGTCAGGGAATTCCTCCTTACTTTTAGGTTGGATCTCTCTTTAACAAGCTTCCTCTTATTACTTTTTGTCCTGCCCTTTGGGATTTTGGAGAATTAGTCAACCTCCTCTTCGCTGTGACAGCTCAAATACTGGAAAGTAGACTAGAAGGGTCCTTGACAGTTACTTATTGTTGCATATTGAGGAAAAGCTAAGAGGTCCACTATTAATTATTTAATTTTACTTATTTCTGGACTTTCCTGCCAAGCACAAGGATGGCTTACTGTTGCTTTCTCCTGTACAATATGAAATGATGTCTTCACAGTTGTCATTAAAGTAATCTGCTTCCAGCATCTTCCTATACAGCTGCTGCCTAATTGCCTAATTTTGCTTTACTTGGGGAGCTCCTGGCATTCTTCCCCCACCCCACATAAGGCAGTATATCAGAATATTTGGGGACTGGAGGAAAGGAATAATATCTGCATCAATATATTCTAACTTTCCTCCAATATAGAAACTCTTTTTCCAAAAAGAGTTGCCGCATTTGGAACAATTATGAAATATATATATATATATATATATATATATATATATATATATATATATATATATGTCAAGCATTTGGAAAAGAAACAATTAATAAGACGACATAAAGCAAATGCATTTCTGCCATTTCATGTCTTTCGCCACTCACTATGTATTGACTAAAGTGTCAGATGTGGTATGTAATAGCAGGTTATGCTTGGCTTTTGGCTGCTTATTGATTTTTGTCCTCTGATAGTTTAGAAATGAAAGTGAAGGCATGATGTTGAACATCAAAACTGAAATTTACCAAATGGAGAGTAAAAGTCTTCACTTAAACTAAAAAAATCAAAAAAATCCCAACACTGTGATTACTTCCATTGCAATTATCTTTATTGCTATAACGGCAAATGATACAAATTATTGTTTTCGATTGGAGTAACAGGCTTAGTCAATACTAATAGTTTAGAAAAAAAGTGACAGATGATGAGTGAGTCATTCCTTATTGTCTCCAAGATAAGTATAGCAAAACTGGACTACTACCTGGCTCAACAGGTGTGCCAGAAAGTCAATACTCAAATCAGATTACCTGCAACGAAAGAAAGACAATGTCAAATCCGAAACTGACATGTGTAGCCATTTTAGTTTGTCTTAGTATATATTCTTTTTCTTATTTTCTCTGTGGCAGTAATGGGGGGAAGGGTTACAGGATTGACACATTCCTAAGGGGGGAGGAGTGGAGATAAAGAGAGTGTTATGACTAGGTGATCTTCTTTCACGTGGGAAATGAGCTGTCTGGGCTTGGGCCTTTGGAGGTGGAGACTTATGACTTCAAGCAATATTGAATTACTTCTATTGCAGTATGTGACTTTTGGGGGTTGTTTCTAACTTCTAATATTGTGGGGTAATTCCAGGTTGGGTTAGATCCGGAATTACCATGGACTTTGCCAATTTGATGCTTTCCTAAATAAAAGAAATCTTTTTGAAGATGGACTTTGTTATTTTTCTTTTAACATGGATTTCATTACTTGGAAACCTGACAGACAACTTGTGATCACACTGCTCATCAATTGTGCACTTCCACCCATAAAAAAAGTTGCTTTTAACTTTAATCAGCAGGCCTAATAATATTGGTACTAACTGTTTTCCTTCTGAGTGGATATGATCTGATTTGGCAGAATTCACACTATGTTTAGAATTCAAGTCAAGGAAGGCGATTAGATCAAAATTTAATTGAACTTAAACTAGTCAAGATTTCCTTCAGGTTCACTGATGGTGTCTACTTTAAAACATGGATAAGACAAGCCTATCCATAAGACAAACAAATCTTCAACACTATTTTAAGCATTGCTCCAGGAAAGGTATTAGTTACCATAGTTCATTGTCTTTTCTCAAAAAGTGATTTTCTTACAAGATTTTCTTCATCTTTATTCATGGGGGGAAAGTAGCCAAGTAAGTAATCTTACATATTATTCTGCCATCACTCACTGTGTTTTCAGATCAGCATTATTAGGATATTATAATTGGAATTATCAGGTTGTATTAAAAGATAATTGTTTCAGAAATTAAGAATCATAAGAGAAACAGTTTATAATTAAAACCTTGCCAAGTTGTCAGTTACTAATGTAATACAAAGAGCTCAGTTTGCTTCCAAAAATCTTAAAGCATTTGATTTTGGAGTATGATAAAGGAAACTACTAAAATTACACGAAGTTTTAGATGTTAGTGAGCATCACAGTGAAATAAATTAGGGACTAAATTCATTCCCTAAAAACTGGGTCAACATTTGCCCTTGTTTCAAAGAGCAGAAAGGAGAATCAGTAGAAAAAAATATGCCCATTAGATTGCAAGAAATTCAGTGAAGAAAAAAGTTTGCTGCATTGAGAAATTGTAGTACATTACAGTAAGGAAGAACAAGATATCAGTTGAACCAAGAGGTAGATTTTGGCATACAAATAAAGTTTCTGGACAGCATTTTCACCTAAAGAATGATTTATTGAGGGATGCTTAGATAAAATTATTTGCTTTACTGCTGAGTATGTATTGTTGTTATTGCTTTTATGTGACTTAATTATAGTGCTTTGATATGACTTAATTAAATGCAATAATTTAATATTTCCATATCTTATAGGTCATCTCAATATCAAACAGAAGCAATTTGAGAGCACTGTTGACTGAAATAAGATCACGCGGGCAAAATGTTTATGAGCAGGGTTACAGATGTCTATGGTGAAGGACTGAGAAAATAGCCAAGATGTCATTTGCAAATTTATGATCAAAACAAAACTCTTTCAAAGGTATCTCCTGCAAAAGAGGGGTGCAGCTTTGACTGTCGGTTACAGCCAGTGTCATGACTTTTTGACACCCCCCTTTCCATGGACTCCTTTCATTATAAGGTTTCAAAATCAGAAACAAGTTTAGAAGTAATGATACAATAAATACCATAAACAGGAAACTGCAGGACCCAATGTCACAAAACAGAAAATAGTTATTTTGCTTCCCTACTATTTTGAAGCAAGAAATGCAGAAGAAGTATAAGTATAAATGAACTGAAGACATTTTTTAAAAAGATATCTACCAGCAAACCACTATCAATGGTATATCAAAGAAGATAATACTAGCAAACCAGAAAAATCTCAGCCTTGTTCAGGCATGCAGTTCAGACTGTTTAAATGGTCTTGTTTATGGGTACCTTTTTTTTTTTTAAAAAAAAGAGAGGTTTTCTTGTATCAACATTGGCAAGCTGCTTAAACAAAGGAGATTCATCATTTAGCTGGATTCAAAGAGCCGGTTTATTCTGCTGTACAACTGATTTGTGGTTTTAGGGATCCTATTTTAGTGTTTTGTTGCTGTAGATATTGGGCTAGTCCAGAGGTAATATTCAGCAGGTTCTGACCAGTTCTGGAGAATCGGTAGCAGAAATTTTGAGTAGTTTGACAAAGCGGCAAATACCACCTCTGATTGGCTCCACCCCCATCTATTCTCTGCCTCCCGAGTCCCAGCTGATCATCTGGGTCTTCTTTTGTTGCCCTGCACAGGAGAATGGAGCTAGAAAGCAGGTTAGTGAGGTGGGGAGAGAATGGTTTTTGCAGTAACCTTACCCCAGGAGTGGGGAGGGAATAAAGATTTTCCCCTGCCATTTTATTTATTTATTTATTTGTTTAAACTTCTATACCGCCCCCTCTCCCAAAAAAGGGACTCGGGGCGGTGTACAGCCTACTAAAACATACAAGATATACAATAAATACAGTTAAAAATAAATTAAATAATTTAATCCGGCTGTCTAATTCAGATTCAATTTAAAAGTTAAAAACTAAAAACCCCAATTAAAATTTAATTAAAAACCTAAAACACAGTTACTGGGCCAGGCCGGCCTGATTAAAAAATAAAGTTTTCACCGCGCGCCGGAAGGTCAGGATATCCGTCATAGACCGTATCTCCGGGGGAAGATCATTCCATAGGGAGGGAGCCCCCACAGAGAAAGCCCGAACTCTCGGGGCCGTCAGCCGACAACGGCCAGACGGCGGTACCCCAAGCAGGGCAACCCTGTGGGAGCGTACTGGGCGGCGGGAGGTTGACGATGGCAGCAGGCGGTCCTGTAAGTACCCAGATCCCGAGCCATGGAGCGCTTTAAATACCATCAGTACCACCTTGAATCGAATCCGGTAGGCCACAGGAAGCCAGTGCAGCCTGCGAAGCAGCGGAGTAACGTGGGAGCTCCGAGGGGCACCCACAAGCACTCGCGCGGCTGCATTCTGGACCAGCTGTAACCTCCGGAGACTCTTCAAGGGGAGCCCCATGTAGAGAGCATTGCAATAATCGAGGCGGGAAATGACGAGGGCGGACGTGACTGTGCGAAGTGCGCCCAGATCCAGAAAGGGCCGCAACTGGTAAATCAGACGTATCTGATAAAAAGCCCCCCTGGCGACGGCTGCAATATGCTCTTCTAAAGACAGTAGCACATCCAGGAGGACACCCAGATTGCGCGCCCTTTCCACGGGGGTCAAAACCTCTCCCCCCACGGCCAGCGAAGGAACCAGCTGGCTGTATCTGGGCGCAGGAAACCACAGCCACTCGGTTTTAGTCAGGTTGAGCCGGAGCCTGTTACGACCCATCCAACTCCGCACGGCCTCCAGGCACCGGGACATCACTTCGACGGCTTCGTTGGGGTGGCCCGGGGTGGAGATGTACAGCTGAGTATCATCAGCGTACTGATGGAACTCCACCCCGAAGCCACGGATGATCTCACCCAGCGGCTTCACATAAATGTTGAACAGCAGGGGCGAGAGCACCGACCCCTGAGGAACCCCATATAGTAGGGGCCTCGGGGCCGACCTCTGCCCCCCTGTCAACACACATTGCGAACGGTCGGAGAGGAAGGAGGTGAACCACCGTAACACGGTGCCCCCCACTCCTAACCCCTCCAATCGCCGCAATAGGATACTGTGGTCGACAGTATCAAAAGCCGCTGAGTGATCTAATAGGACCAGGACAGAGGAACAACCCCTGTCCCGAGCCCTCCAGAGATCATCAACCAACGCGACCAAAGCCGTCTCCGTGCTGTGCCCGGGCCTGAAACCCGATTGGAGGGGGTCAAGATAACTCGCTTCATCCAGGCACGGCGGGAGCTGACTTGCCACCACACTCTCAACAACCTCAAAACGAAGGTTGGAGACGGGACGATAATTAGATAACAGTGCTGGGTCCAGGGACGGTTTCTTGAGGAGGGGCCGCACCACCGCCTCTTTCAAGGCAGCAGGTAGCAGCCCCTCTCTCAAGGAAGCGTTTATAATACCCTGGAACCAGCCTCGTGTCACCTCCCGAGTGGCCAAAACCAGCCAGGAGGGACACGGGTCCAACAAACAGGTGGTGGCATTAAGCCCCCCCAGTATCCTGTCCACATCCTCTAAAGTAACAGGGTCGAACTCAATCCAACCAACTCCACCGATATCCACCCCCACCCCCCCACCCGGAGATGGCCAGTCGGAGTCCAGTTCGCTCCGGATCTGAGCGATTTTGTCCTGCAGAAACCTAGAAAACTCCTCAGCCCGTCCCTGTAAGGGGTCCTCCCGCGCTCCCACCTCCAGGAGGGAGCGGGTCACCCTAAACAGGGCGGCTGGGCGGTTTTCCGCGGACGCGATAAGGGTGGAGAGGTAAGACCTCCTCGCCATCCTTATTGCCACTAGATACGTCTTAATATAAGAACGCAGTAGTGTTCGGTCAGACCCAGAGCGGCTGGACCTCCAACTGCTCTCTAGGCGTCTTTTCCGGCGCTTCATTTCCCTTAGCTCCTCAGAAAACCAGGGAGCCAGATGGGATCGGCACCGGGTCAGAGGCCGCAAGGGCACGACTCGGTCAAGGGCCCCAGCAGCCACCCTATCCCAGGTGGCGACCAAGCCCTCAACCGAGTCGTGTGAATGAGCTTCGGGAAATGGCCCAAGCTCCGTCAGGAACCTATCAGGGTCCATCAGGCGCCTGGGGTGGTACCATTTTAATGGCCCCGCCTCCCTGCGGTCAGGGGGCGCGGAACGGAAGTCGAGCTTCAGGAGCGAGTGATCCGTCCGTGACAGGGGTTCCACAACTATATCCCCTATACCCAGATCACTCTGCCACTGATCAGAGACAAAAACCAAATCCAAGGTGTGACCTCCCACGTGAGTAGGGTCCCGAATTAACTGGGTCAGGCCCATGGCCGTCATGGAAGCCATGAACTCCTGGGCAATCCCCGAGGTACCGCCGGCAGATGGCAGGTTGAAATCCCCCATGACCATAAGCCTGGGGGTCTCAACCGCCACGCCATGCCCACCAAGCCACTCTAAGCCCACCAAGCCATGCCCACAGAACCGGTAGTAGAAAAAAAATTAATCTCACCACTGGGCTAGTCCAAAGGGTGAGGTAGACACAATAGAAAGTTTTTGCCTAGAGATGTCAATATGCAAAGGCAGAATATGATTTCTTTTGTACTCAATGCCTTTCTTTTTGAAACCAACGAGTAGTTAAAAGTCATGAAACCTTTTGTATTACAAAGATTACCTTTTAACTTTTAAACAATGGAGGAAAATTTCCAGCTTGCTTTTGCTTAGCCGAGTTTTCAGGATAATTTCTTTTTCATTCTCTTGGTAGAAGGACGGTGTTGAAGCATATATGTATAGTGTAAATGCATACTAATGAAGAATTTCCCAAAGCCATAGTCTATATATGACCTAGGGGTGTGTACAGGTTATGAATGTCAAACTCATCAATCTGACAAAAGGAATGTTGCATTGCCATGTTATAATGCCACATCCTTGAGATGCATTTTAATAAAAGCAGTTCAACTACAGACTCTAAATGGAAATATTGTTAGTGTTATTACTCTGTTCCATCGAACTTTCTAGACAACGTAATAAATAAATGCAGGAATATCCACGTTTATTTTTATACAGTATGATACTTCTCCTCACATAAGTACTTCATGCACTTATGCAAATGTTTTTAAGTCAATGCAATTTGATGGACAGTAAATTTAAACAGTGTTTTAACTGCCATGCCCCTGTTGATCTATGTTTGTGTGTGTGTGTGTGTGTGACATGAACACATTTTGCATGTCTTGCTCCATAATATATGCTGTGTGGTATAAATATTTTGAGATGAAAATTATGGACTCCAATGAATCACATGGACATCATATTAATGGATCAATGTGGGGGTTTTTTGGTTTTGAAATGGAAGTCTTCTTTCAGTTGAACTTGATTTCTTGATTTGAACTGAATCTACCAAAATAGTATTGAAGACTAACAAAGATGATTAGGGGACTGGAGGCTAAAACATATGAAGACTGTAGCATGAATTTGTCTAGTTTAATGAAAAGGATTAGGGGGTGACATGATAGCTGTGTTCCAATATCTCAAGGTCTGCCACAAAAAAGAGGGAGTCAAACTGTTCTCCAAAGTAGTGGTCACCAACCAGCGGGCTGGGGATCACTGGTGGTCCATGAGAAAATTTTGGTGGTCCCCAGAGAAAGGTCCTCCCCCCAAAGCAATTAATCCAGGCTGCACGGGAACACAAGGCTGCGCCATCCACATGACCCGTTGGAACACAAGGCTCGTGTTGCTTGCATTGTGAACAACATGAGGTGGTGAGGGGAGGGGAGAAAGGGCAGAGGAGGGGAACTTGTCCCACTCACCTCACTTGCCTGGCCTCCGAGCTGCTTCTTTCAGCTTCTTTCTTCTGCTGCTTTTGGCTGCATGCAAGGAAGCAGCAAAAGTCTTTTTTTCTCTCCCCCAAACTCTACCAGAAATGAGTCTTTGGGACCCTGCAAGGCATCCTGCTCCAAGAGGCTGCGCCAGCGCAACAAGTCTCACAAGGACTCATTTCTGGTGGAGTTTGGGGGAGAAAAAGAAAGGCTTCTGCTGCTTTCCTTGCATGAAGCCAAAAGTCTCTCTCTCTCTCTCTCCCTGAGAATGGAGCTGGAGATGGTATCCTGTGATCCCAAATAAAAAATGATCAGTTGGTAGGAAAACAGAGTGGGGGATTTTCCTGCAGACTTTTTGGGGAATTTGCCAGGGTCTCTGGTCCACAGGATTTAAAATTATGACTTTAGTGGTCCCTGAGGTCCAAAAAATTGGCAAAAAACAATGGATGGAAAATAATGAAGGAGATATCCAAATTAGAATTTAGGAGAATTTTATCAGAATATTCATGAACTGGCAGAGACATGATAACAAGATCAGCCAATGAATAGGCATGGCAGCAGATCAGCCAATGGGAGCTGAATTGGAAACTGAAGCTAGAAATAGCCTAGCCATGGCTCTGTATTAAGCTGTCTGCTCTGAGCTCTGAAGCTGCAATACTTGTCTGGGCTTGTCTGTTGAAACTGAAACTATTCTCTTCTCTGCTTGTGTTACATTGGAAGAATCTACTATTGGTATTGTACATTTTAACATATATTATTTTGTATATAAAGAAGTTAATGAATCCTGCTGAATCAGTCATCTGTGTGTGCTTTCTGGATTTGATTTCTGCAATAAACCCCCATCAAAATTTCCTGACATTGACAACAATTAATCACTGGAAGGACTTACTTTCAGAATTTGTGAGTGCTCCATCACTGGAGGTTTTTAGAAAGAGATTGGACAACCGTTTGTCTAAAATGGTTTTCTGTTTGAACAGCAGGTTCAACCAGAAGACCTCCATGGTCCCTTCCAACCCTGTTATTCTGTAATTCTATTTGATCACCTAGAGTTCCCTTTGTTCTCATAAAATGATTGTCTAGATTCTGGTACCCCATATATAAGTAGCTCTCTATCACTCCTTTCAGAGTAAGATTTCATCAATTTCCTAGTCTTACCTGGAGGTCTTTCATCCAAGTAATGCCAGAGGTGGTATTCAGCAGGTTCTGACCAGTTCTGGAGAATTGGTAGTGGAAATATTGAATAGTTCAGAGAAATGGCAAATACCACCTCTGACTGGCCCCATCTCCCTCTATTCTCTGCCTCTCAAGTCCCAGCTGATTGGCTGGATCTTCTTTTGTTGAGAACGGAGCTGGAAAGCAGGTTAGTGGGGTGGGGAGGGAATGGGGATTTTGCAGTAACCTTCCCCTGCTACACCCACCAAGCCACGCCCATCAAGCCATGCCCACAGAACCAGTAGTAAAAGAAATTGAATCCCACCACTGAGTAATACCTATATCCAATCTTGTTAAATTTCTGAGCTCAAAGTCAGCCCGCTATTACCATCTGCTGAGATGAAATTGGTGGATTATAAATGAGAATTTAAAGGGTTTAGCAAAAAAAAAAAGTCCTTAACTCAAGTACATCTTCCCACAGAAAATAAAGAACTTGTCAAAGCGAAAAAATTCAGCTTTATAAATTAAAGGAAATGAGTGGTGTTTTTCTGTTGCCAGCATATTTTATTTACAAATAACTAGGAAGAACCAAAGAAAAGCAGTATATTCTAAGAAGCAAGTAAAAGAAAGTAAGGTAAAACTCCTCCCCTGCACACATGCACAGTAAATCAAACATCACAAGATACTCGTATCTTGTTACTATGGAAACGTGATAACCAGTCTGGTATATTCTGGGAGCTCAATAGACAAACCAAAACAATGCAGTGACAGAACTAGCTCAGTTAGGTGAGATAAAATTAGACAATTATCATCTCTCCAAAGGTATTTTCCCAGGGAAACTAAAGTGCTGGCTCAGCCATAAAACTTATTTTAGAAGCCCCCAAAAGCTGATAGGCTGGGGGGGGGAGGGAAATATATTAGGAGATGAACATTGGGAATCAGAAACAGTTTGACAGACACATAACAATAGCTTTCTTGAAGAAAACTATGTACATGAAATATTGCCTCATTGTTCTTTCAAAAAAAAAAAAAATCCATTGGGTTTGTAGTCCTGGCTTATTACCTCATAGTTATTCCTCATTGCCTCATTAGGTAAATTATGTGCTATATCCAGTCAAACACTTGCTATTGCCTATGCTCAAATCTGAAGAGTTGCTGCTCTATCCAATCTCATGTACACTCTAATTTGTATAACTTTAAAAGAGGGACTGTATTCCCTTTCCTCTTTAAGCCTGTCTTTCCCTCTAATGCTGTCAGTAACCAATTTGTGCTTCACTGTAATTATGTTCTGGTCTCCAGTTCAAAAGTACTCCTGGGAAAATTTTCCTACAATTTACTTTTATATCTCTTGCTTACAAGTATTACTCATTAATTTACTTTCAGAAGTAAGCTGACTAATTATCCATTATGAGAAGTTGTTTCTTTTCTTTTTCCGTGGAAGACAGTCCACTAATGCTTGGTGAGCGTGTCCTGTGCAATCAAAGGATGAGTGATGAAGTAATATTTATCCATTTGATGGCAAGCTTAAACTACAAGCACTGTACATTTTAGAATCTCATCTACTAAGATAAAAGAGGTTGTTCCAGTTTTTTAAGGACTAAGCTAATTATGTGGAAGGATGCTATTATTTTCCTGCTCTATCTGTGACCTTCACATAGACATCTGGTTGGCAACTTTGGGAAAAGAACACTGTGCTATGTAAATCTTCAGACAGATCCAGCAATAATTATTTCACATTTTTACATTTGCATTTTTATTCCTCAATCAGAATTGATAGTCCACTGCAATTTCTTATATTTTTACAGCTTTTCCAGTCCGTTTGTTTTCCCTATTGTTATTTCTGATACTCTCTCCCTCCCTCCCTCCCTCCCCCTCTCCCTCTCCCTCCCTCGCTCCCCTTCTCCCTCTCCCTCTCTCCCCCCTCCCTTCCCCCCCTCTCTCTCACACATATACTCCAGCTATAGGGACATGATGTTCCCTTAGGCACTTGCTTTGGTAACAGCTGAAGCTCATTTCAGAAAGAATATTATCCCCGTCCACCCACTCAATAAACCCCCATTCTTCCAGACTCTCAACATTCAGATATTTATGCATGTGTTCCAAGCTTTATCTATCCAGCTTGCTCTAAGCCATTCTATATTCCAAGCAGGATCCCATGCGTATGATCTTGTTAGTATGGCTGAGGCAGTATGTTTTACCCAAATATTCTTTTGTGCATTTGTTTATTTCTTTCTTAAAGGGAACTTTCCCTGTCCTAGGCAAGGACAATGACGTTCACAACGCATTCAAGGAAAATAAACATTAATGGATTGCCCACTAAGGGATAGGAATGCAGGACTTTATTACTGAATAGCAGCACAATCCTCTAATTCCTTCTACACTACCATAGACATGCCAGGCATGTAATCCATTCTTAAAGCAGCTTTCTCCTCAGGCACTGGGATAGCTCAAAAGGAACTGAGAACATCATCTGCTGGACCCTTCGGGGTAAACTCAGGAGAATATCAGGTTTTTATAAAAGAATGGGCCTCTATGCCTAATGCAGCAATGTAGTAAACTGTATTAGTTTGGGTTGGATTGGGGACCAGTGAGAAATTCTGTGACTGGTGGCTAGACTGAAAAGTAAACAACAGCAACAATAACAAATCTCAGAACCAATTAACGGCAAAGCATTTCCTTAACGCTGCCAAGAAATCTGCATGGATGTGGTCGAATTTAACTCTTAGCATCCTTGGCATTTATTGAGGCAAGCACATTATTATCTCAAAAGTGCTTTTTTAAAAAGGCAATTGGACTATGTTGTTGTTTTTTTTCCCCCTTGAGGAAGAAGAAGGCATTGGAAGACATTTTGTTTTTCAAGGCGGGGCAGGAACAGATCAGTTGCCTTTTGAAAAAGCAACCCTTGAGATAACCATGACCAGGAGGAATGAGACTCTTCATAGACATCAAACATATAATTACTTTTCCAACTGAAACTCAATCTTTTACAATTTTCATGCTTTGTTATTTTAGTTTTTGTACCCTTGTTGGTTGTCTTCTGGCAAATTTAGGTAGTCATGTTAATAATAAATGGATGGAGACAATGGGAGGCTGGAACAGCCTCAGGGTTAGAATTTGGCTTCTGTGAAGATCAAAGGCTTACTATTTGCCAGCCCTTAATTTTATATTGTTGGAGACTACAAGGCACCAACATTTTTTTTTATTTTCTGGAGCACAAGGTAAGAAATGAAGGAATCTGACAATTTGCAGATACTTTTCACACAGGTCAAACTCCAATCCTTAAAAAATAGCTGGTCTATGGGTCCAATCTGACATATGACAATTGGATTCTTATAGTATTGTGCCCTGGTCATCTCTAAGATGTGATCTATATAGGAGTGCTTTGAGGAATATTTGGAAACTAGTATTTGTCCAGAATGCAGTGGCATGAACAGTGATGGAGAGACCATGCCCGTGAACTTCATTGGTTTCCAGTTAGCTTATGGATGTAATTCAAGATTCAGTTATTTGCTTCTTATCGTGCTTCCTGTAAAATCTGGCAGAGCTGGCATGATCTGGCTTCCATCAATTAGAGTAATGCCATGTATCAAAATCCAGAAAGCTGTCATGGCACCAGGAACTGCATCTTCTTAGAAATCAGTACGATATCTTCAATGGTGGGATTCAATTTTTTTTACTACTGGTTCTGTGGGCATGGCTTGGTGGGCGTGGCTTGGTGGGTGTAGCAGGGGAAGGTTACTGCAAAATCCCCATTCCCTCCCCACCCCACTAACCTGCTTTCCAGCTCCTTTCTCCTATGTAGGGCAACAAAAAAAGACACAACCAATCAATCGGGAGGCAGAGAATAGATGGGGACAGGGCCAGTCAAAGCTGGTATTTGCCGGTTCTCCGAACTACTCAAAATTTCTGCTACTGGTTCTCCAGAACTGATCAGAACCTGCTGAATACCACCTCTGGATATTTTGCTCCAAAGTCTTTAAAAGAGCATAACAATGTGGCACTTCTTCCAGGACTGTGTTATATAATTGTGGTGGCCTATCTATCCATTTGTATCTCTGCTGGTGTATAAGTGGGTTTAGTTGCTTTGCCATCCAGGTGATGTTATCTATTGAATTTAATTGTTGTTTGCCAAGATGAAATAAGACCACCCAAAAGTTTGATAAACAAACAAACAAACAGACAAACAATTGCAGTGCAAGTATGTTGCAAATACTGATGTTAGGACTCCTTATGACTACATGAACTCCTTCAGAAGCTGTACTCATTTGTTCTGGTGCTGTAGAAAGCCATTTGGATGACATTGTAGAAACCATCCAAAAGCCATAAATCACTAGCAGACTTGCATGTTTCTTTTACTATGATCTATCTCAGAAGTACAGTTCTAGTCCTCCTGTGGAATTGGTTTCCTAATATGGTTTACAGCAGAGGACTGACAGATGATTGCTAACCTCTGCTCCAAAAATGGAAGGTCATCTAAGGTGAGGAAGCTGTGATTTCTGATGAAGACCCTCAAAGACAGATACAAAAAATATCTTCTATACTGGAAATTATTTTCCTAGCTATCAGAATGAGCAATTTCCACATCCGCTTCTTCTCTTTCTCTATATCATGTTTTCAGGTTTATTTTATTTCACTGCTGTTTTTCCTTGTCTTTCCTTCCTTAATTTAATTTCCCATGTTCTCCTTCGATAAAATACAAACATTTTCTCAAGGTAACTGGTTGCTAGATTGAAATACCCTGAGGTACAGGATTCTCCCCCCAACCAATTTGGAGGATACCTTTCCTTGATTCAGCTGTCTGCCCTTTATGCTTATATTTAAACTCCTAACATAAGCAGAGTTCTTTGGCTACTTTGTAAGTCATGGCACAGTAGCAGATAATAATAAAAGCAAAAAAGGATTTGTCCACCCTAGAAGCTATCTTACAAGAAAGTTGGTAAAAATAAACAGTATATGCTATATTTGCAAGGGCTGACATGGAAGGAAGTACTGTCCAATTACCAGAGAATTTGTCTCAGAGGAGACCACTTGTAGCCTTCTTTACTATCTGATTCCCTACCCCAATTCACTTTAATTGCATTTATGTTCCTTTAATTAAACTAACAAACACATTTCTTTGCTTCAAAGAAAAGGATTAGTCTGTCCCATCATCCTCATTTATAAGAATGTCTATGGGCTTTACATAAGCCAATTACTGTAAATAATGTTTGCGTGCCCTGGGCAAAATAGAGTCTTGGGCATCACATCTGGATCAAAGCATTATTCATGTAATTTTATTAGTTATATATGCAGAATACTGACCAAGTAATTGCCTTAATGTGAGATTTGTATCACATAAATGTCTCCCAACTATACACACTGGACAACTGTAGGAAAAAAAGATCAGTTTTAAAAACTATGAACCACATGTATGAGCCTGAAATTAGCTTGTGATGATAATAGCTTTTTATTTCTCCTTCAATGATGTATTTCATTTATCTTTTTTCACCTTTCAAGAGTCTAAGGA